>JAPMOR010013439.1:9125-73955 GCA_026543865.1 Argiope aurantia
AATCATCCATGAAGAAGTGTCAAAACTATCCAATTACAGCTCCGAGCAATACTGCACACGCGCAGGATTCGTAGTCTGAAATTCGTGTCTGTGAAAACTAGGTTGTTGTTGTGAAGAAAATGGGTAATATTACGATATTTTTTTAATTGGTGAGTTTGTTATTCACATTGTATTTGCATATCATACTTTAGGGATCAAAATATTTTTCAGATTTATTACATATATATATATATATATACTCATAAATAATAACCCATAATAATCAATAATAATAATTTTAAAGAATATAAAAAATCAGTTGATAATACTTCGGTTTGGTTTCATTATTTATATGATGAAAAGAATATGGTGGCATAATGTAAAAAATGCTCACGAGTTATTAAAGTGAACGGAGGAAGTAAAAGAGGACTCCATACACATTCAAGAACGAAACATGATACAAATTTGTTAAAGAGGAAAGAATCTAATTGCGATGAAGATACAAATTTAAGCACAGTTTCTGAGGTCAAGCCATCAGGGATTTTAAATTATTTTGAAAAAAGAAAAGATAATTTGGATGAATCTATAAGTAAAATGACAGCATTAGATGGCTTGCCTTTTCGAGTGTTTTGCACTTCTACTGAATTAAGAAAATCACCATCTGCCAGAGATTTTAAAAATCTACCAACATCGATAAACACTATAAGAAGAACTGTTATAAACTACAGTAATGATGTTCGCAATTCTTTGAAACACGAGCTATTACAATTAAAAGTAAATGGTGAAAAATTTAGTCTTACATTTGATGAATGGACAAGTGTAAAAATAGACGCTATTTAAATATAAATATTCATTCAGAAAAAAAATTTTGGAATATAGGACTTTTACATGTTTCGGGAAGTATGCCAGCCGAAAAATGTGTGGAAGTGCTTAAGTCTAAATTAGCGAAACATGGATAATCCTTGAAAGAAGATATTGTATCCATAACGACTGATGTAGCAACAGTTATGAAAAAAGTTGGAAAGTTAATTGGTGCAAATCAGCAGTTGTGCTGTGCTCATGGAATTCAATTAGGAGTAATACATGTATTATACCAAAAAAAAAAATAAAGAAGAATCCAAATACTGTGGATATAGAAACTTCGGATTCCGACTTTAAAGAGAGTGAGAGTGATATTGACAATGAAGATAATGACAATGTGACTGTTGAAGACGATATTGCTAACGAGGATGAAATATTAACCCATCAAGAATTGCTTCCTATAATTTATAAAGTTTGAAAAATCGTTAAGATGTTTAAACGTTCCCCTACAAAAAATGCCATATTACAAAAATATATACTAACTGAAGATAAAACAGAATATATGTTAATATTAGATTCTAAAACACGTTGGAACAGTTTACTCCTAATGATGGAACGATTTTTGAAACTGAGAAATCCAATCCAAAAAGCAATAATCGACTTAAACCTGCAAATTTATTTTTCAAATAGTGAATTCGACTTAATATCCAGAACTGTATCAGCTCTACTTCCATTAAAACTGACTTTTGAGGCATTATGTCGGAAAGATTCTAATTTATTAACAGCTAATGCAACAATAAATTTCATGTTGAAGTCAATGAAAGAACAGTACACATCACTAGCTGAAGAATTATATATTACATTGAAAACTCGCACAGAAGAAAGGCATACCGAAATAGAAAATGTCTTTCTGTATTTACATAATTATAATGATTTTAAATATGAAAAAGAAAAAGAAGAAAAGAGGCTAACCAATTCAAATCTGATCACGTTTATAGTAATTTTCTTAAAAATCTTTACCCGCAAACCTATTCACATTCAGAAAAAACCAAAATTCAATATAGAAATCAGCCATATCCAAAACCATCCGATGAGAAATCGATTTATTTGAAGATGAGGGATTTAGAGGTAAATACTTGGAAAAAGTATATCGCGCAATGCTAACAGTACCACCAACTAGCGTAGATGCCGAAAGAGCGTTTTCGACAGCTGGTCATTTTTGCACAAAATTGCGTTCCAGCTTAATGACAGTACAATTGATGCATTATTTTTTTAAGATCACCTTTTAAAAATTTTTAATAGTACCACATTAATTATATTTACACTTTTTTGGGATTTAAATAAATAAGATGTTCCTTTCCTTTTTTGTGATTCTTTATATACTGTTATAATTTATAAGTTACAAATTATTTTACGTGATATTTACACTCTCTAATAAAACTGGCAAATAAAACAAAGAAACCCCTGTGTCTTCTTTCTTTTTCTAAAATTTCTAATACCGGTATTAAAACCGGTATCCCGGTATTAAGATCTAAAAAGTACCGAATACCGGTATTGAACTTTTGGTCCGGTATTGCAATCCCTAGTCAACACCATCGTTTGTCTAAATACTAGTGATTGCGAAATATGCGCCATGTGAGAATATGATGTTTTTCTGTCGCATTGATACCGCATGGTTTTAACACATTACAGCATGACACCTTAAAATGTGCGATAGTAGATTTCAATTTCTAAAAATAAATTTTGAATGAATGCGCTAACACAATTGCAAGGTTATTGTGACCAAGACTCGGAACCTCCATTCATTACTCTACCAACTAATCCATAGGTGCTAGTAATAAGACTTCATCAGGCGATATTATTGACGACTTGTTGAGAAGACAGATGAATCTCATCATTATGAACCACGTTCGGTTAAACGGAAGGACATTTGACTCGGGATTAAAACTTCTCGCCATACCAAAGTGAGAGTAATTTCTTATGATAGTAGACGACTTAGTATATACGGTGCAATATCATACGCGATGGAAATTCTGTAGAAGTGGATTCCGAACTTGGCGGAAATTCTTGGCCTGTGGCGGAAATTCTTGAACACAGGTCTATTAGAATGAGAACATATTCAGTCGCTGGCACTGAATGTAAACATTAAAATTATGAGCAAAGTCGTCGATCAGTGTTGAAAATATGATTCCAATATTCATAAAAATAAGAAATTGGATTCTTCTTTTTTTCATTTTTCGTCAGAGTTGATTTATTTTTCTTTTAAGTTTGGAGCATACTATTATTATTTATTTATTTGTAAAACACAAATGTTTACAGCAAATCTGTGTGGTGAAATAAATATATTACGAACTTACACTCATTATCTGTATAAATAATGGGTGTAAATTCGTAATATCAGTATCAATACTGATCCAAAATTCTCATTATCAAGATTCCACGGGGAAAATATTCTTTTAACGAAATTTAATATGACGACTGTCAGTTATTCAAGGGTATATGGTAATACAGAATCGATGATTTTTTTAAAGATTACAACTTCACTCTCCTTTGTTTGCTTTCTAAATTTATGTAGATTATGAAATGTTAAGCTTTTAATATCATTTGATATTTTACAAAAAAAAAAGCAAATCTTCAACTTCTGTTGGAATATTTTAAGGTCTAAAAATTTATTACTTTTACGAGATTGTTACCGATAAAAAACGTGTATTATAGAAATTCCATGAAAGATATAATAAGAAAAACATGGTGTGCTGGAAAAATGTTTTTTTTGATTGATGATTTGATTGATGATATGTATTAGTTTTTATACCATACTAAAAGGATGTATTTACCTTTCCATGTGAATTTCATTTTATGAAAAATCCTATAATCTCTTTATTTTCACTAATACTGTTTAAATTTAAAATGAACGAGTTAAGCTCTAATTTAAATCGATGATTTTTTTAATTAATCTCTATTCAATAACTATACTCGAAATGATATTTAAAAAATGTTTGTTAAATGAGGCAGATTTATTTCACTTTTTTCACATCTACGAATTTTCAAAATCAAATTTTAGCAAGCAAATGTTTGTGAAAATATCTTCCGTTTATTATATAGGGATAGGTTATCATAGAGCCGATTTAATCCAGGAATGACACTCATTTTTAAAAAGTTAAACTTCAGTTATTACTTTGAGCGTGAGCATTTCTAAAAATTGATTTTGATAGTAGTAATTCCTGCTTTCAAGAAAGAAAATTGACTTCGTTTCAAGTAATATGCTCTTGACTAGAGAAAGTTTATATTAATTTTTTTTAGTCTGCTTTTCATTATTTTTCATCAAACATTAATTTATTGTCGGAGTATTTAAACTAAATAAATATAGAGACTTTAACCTAAATTATTCAGAGGAAAATCTAAATAAATGAGTAAGTGAAATGGAAAATGTTATTTGAAATAAACTATTTTTGAATTATTTATATCATGAAGAATAAAGTTTGAAAATTTTAAATTTTGCTTCAAATATTAAGGATAAATTTCTTTTTATTTTATTCACAAATGTAAATTTTGTGAAATGAAGAAAATGAAAAGGGCAATAGATAGATTTGGTGGATAACATTTATAAGCTTTATAAATTATAAACCATACTTGTTAAGCTTTTCAAAGCTTAATTTGTTTTCGAAACTGTCTGGAAAGTATATTTTGTTACTATAAGTTATAAATTTAATTTTTATCATCAATAAAATATAAATGTTGTATTTATACTTTTGCAAAATTAATATGCTATTACGAAGCGACAATTTTATTGCTTTGGGACGTTGAAAGAACTAATATAACCCATTCGAAAATGAAAATCGATAAAAGTAGGTAGGAAGTTAATTTTTCTTTTCTTGCAGTATAGGAAATTTTCAAAATGTTGCAGAAATAAAGGGTGATAATTTTTATTGCGAATTAATGAATAAAGACAACACGAAAAAGTGAAAATAAAATATAATGAGCTATTTTTGAAATTCTACGTAAAACAATCGAATAAAAATGAAGACAGAATTCATCTCTTAATTACAACCAAGGATTAAGAATTCCAGTCTGGTCAAAAATCAGAAGAATATGTCTCTATCTTCCATTCATTGCAGTTTTCTTTAAAAGTAGAACGATCTATTCTGCAATCGTGTATCTGTTTTGATAATTGGCCCGAAGGTTTGTTTAAACTATGGGAAGCGTCAAATAACGGACATTATTTTTTGAGCCATACAATATTGTACTCTTTTTTATGTTCAAATTTCCCGAGAAATGTCTAATATGTCTAAAAGACAGAAGAAGTTTACTAAGCATAATTCAAAAAGAATCAGGACGAGGGATGTCTCTTGTTGGATCATAGATAGGCATTTAGAGTTAGAAGCACTTAAAAAGATGTTCTCTGAGAAGCGAGTTCCAACGTTACTGTAATGAGTGAAGATCAGGTCAGGTGTCCTTATAATCAGGGATAATTCTCCCTGTCTGGTTCTTTCCTACTGTTGAATCACGATGTTAAAATTGATAAAGAAGTATTTCCATAGTTGTTTACATTATCGTCATCATTTTACTATAGAGCTTTCTTGGCAGAAAAGAAAAGAATGCAATATAAATTTGCAATTAAAATCTTTATTACGCACTTCAGTCTTTTTATATATGTACAAATGCACTTATGCGTGTACGAGGTGGAAATGAAGTAATATAGAAAAGTTTTAAATTTTTTTTTTGTTTTGTTTTGTTTTGCAAGACATTTTACATTTTTTTCCATAATTGCATTGTAATTTATTTGATGAATCGTCAATTATTAACATTAAATCCTCTTTAATGCTTCAATAATATTAAAATCTAGATTTATTTACATATTTGTATTAATCCGCAAAAAAGTTTTTTGGAAAAAAAAAAAAAAAAACTTTATTAAACCAAAATTTGAAACCATTTCTAAACCTCAATTCCTTTTGCGAAAGATTAGAAAACTGCTAAAGCTGAATTTAATACAATCTTAATATATCTGAAGACAAGAATTTCATGAGAATAATAGTTTGCTTAACAGATTCGTTAACTTTGTTTCTGTCAACTAAAATTTATTATGTATTCTGGGCTCATTTTAAAAATAATCAAACCCATCACTTTTCAACGTTTTCATGTTTTTACTTTCAGTTTAAAATCGGAATTTGAAAAATGTACTTGAATCTGTTGTTTATTTTAGACAGTTTCATAAGTGAATCTTCTAATATAATTTGGTCCCGTTAATGTAATGAATATAGTCAATAAGAAAAAATTGTTACAAATGTTCAAATTTGAATCCGAAAAAAATTAAGCACTATGTAAAGATTTCTATTTAAAATGCCGTTTCATATTTTTATTATCTGTTCCAAATCCTTTATATTTGTGATTTATTTATTTTGCATTACTTTAAATTTTTCAGACATGCGTTCTCGTCGAATAAAAGAAATGAGAGTTAAACAAATATTGTGAATAATGTTCATAAAACAATGGAAAAAAAATATTTCGATCATTTCATGAAGTGTAATATTTGGCAGGTACTTTTTTTATCAATTTCAAAGTGAATTTGTCCGTATAATTATGTTCAAAAAATTATATTTATTCAGAAATAAGAAAATTTTGAGATTAAACAACTTATATAAAATAAATTTTCTTCATAGCCAAAATATATGTACTTCGGAATAAAATAATTTCATTAAATTTTAGTTGCATATTAAATATGCTTTTTTCTTGTTAAACGAAATAAAACTAAGAAAATATATAAAATACATAAAATTGAGATATAGCATTACTAAGAAAATCCCCTTCATTTTGGAAACTAACTAGAGTTTAATGCAGAGCTTTTAGCTGGAAGAAATCATAATCTCAATGCTACAAAATAGATGATGGGTTCCGATCTTTGATTTTGTCAATTATAGGCAAAATAAAACCCCAGAAAATATGATAATTATTAATGACCGAAACGCAACGGCAGTTTTCTATAACAGTTACCAAAAAAAGTCCAATAAACGAACTTATTGCACACATGAAAATTTTATCCCCGACGCATTCATATTCTTGTAGGTTTTTAAAGAATTGCAAATTATTTTTTGCGGCAAAACAAGCAAATGATGTTTGGAAACCTAATGCTAATATAAAATTTCACAGCAAACGAGCAGATATCACGAATTACATATTCTCATTGTTTGGAAAATTTTAATTGATTTCTGAATAAATATTTTTTCAGGAAATAATTTGTTTTTTTATACATCGGGGACGATACGATTCCTCCCCCCCCCCCCTGGAGCTCAAAAGCAAATTTCTTTTCTTGGGAGGAATATCTTCAAATTTGTTAATGGGCACTAAAAGCTCTTTATAATCATCTGGAGTTATCAACTCCTCAAATTGATTTTTTGGCACACTCAGTGATTTTTAGGCACCGGTGACCACTCTTTAAAGAACTGAAACATCATTTGAAGCAGTATGAAAATCACTGTAATCGATGGGAGCTCCAAGAATTCTTAAATCGTTTTAAATGTTAGATGTCTACCACGTTGAAATCAAATCGACTTAATCAGTAACTGTAACTTAATCCAATTAATCAGTAATCAGTAACTGTAATAATAATTTCGTGGACACAATAAAAGCAAGTTATATGGAGCATTTCTTTGTTCATCTTTTACTAAGTAAGGATACATGGCCTTTCTCACAATTCTGCAATAACTGGAGTTGTATCAAAATTTGAAAGTCTTAAATAACCATTAATTACCTAGGGGATTTTAGGGGGAGTCAGACCTTTTCCCAAACAAGAAGCTCATCATCACATACTTTGAGTGGAGTATTGAAAAGAATTTCGTTTTTTATAATGAAAAAAATGCACCCTTTTGATGGCAATTTTGCTTGTTACAGAGATATAGACATTGAACTGACAAGACAAATAATTGCAGATTTGATATTTTTTTTTTGGCCGTTTGATATTTTATGCCATTCATAAAAATGTTATAAACGAAAATGTTGATGTTAATATTAGAATACCATTTCAAATATTTCCCTATAATGAAATTTAAATGCCTTTTATTAGGTTCATTATAATATGAGAATCAAATATAGACAAAAAAAAACCATGAGAAAAAGATGTTGGTTACGAAATGATTTGCTCAAGTCTAATTTACTCTGAGAGTGTGACATTGATGTGCATCTGCATATTTAGGTGCGAATATTCCTGTTTCAACATGAAATTGATTGTAAGTGGAACTCGTAGGAGTTGAGGAGAAAAATGAAGACAAGAAGAAATGCATTTATCAATCTGATATAAAAATAGATCATCTATTGGAAAACATTTATTGTTTTCAAAACTTTAAAGCTTTATATAAAACCCTTCAGCATATTTTTCAAATTTGAAATTATTATAAGTTTTTAAGTTTTGTTTTAAAATGGAAAGGCGCACAGTTAAGAGTTCGGAAGGTGATTTTAAGAACCACTCTAGAGTAAAAAGGAGCGATGTACTTTTTTTACTCAATTTAAATACATTAGTTCAGTCTTTTCGAATTTAATTCAACATTTGCGTGAGCATTTTAATTCTTTGTTTTTATGAAAAATGCTAGAAAAAATTCTAAGACATACACAGTATATTTATTTTTACATTAATGAGACTGGAATACTAAGTAACTATTTCAAAATTATCTCAGCATGCCTGTGAACAAAAATCGCTACGGCAACAGTTTGGGGTCGATGATCTACGTAAATTGATCTTTTTTACGACTTAGATTTACAACGCTATGAACAAATCCCTTGTTCAAGTGTTGTTTTTAATGTTAGATCTGTAAAGAGGCAACTTCTGTTATTGTAATGTCTATTCATGTGGAGTTCTTTTCATTTCATATAACATCTACTCTTCCCTTTTTTTTTATCTATCCTTCTACAGAAACATTAAATGATAACTATATGAACATTTATGAGATTAAACAAGTTTCTTCGCTCTGAAATATTATTTGAAAGAATGCATCACTTTTAAATCAAACAATTAAAAAAAATATCAATATTTAATTTTTTATACACTGCCCATATAAATACAAGATATTGTACGATATATCCTTGGTGTTATTCGATATTCTGATTGCAGGCCAATACCGTGAAGATATCATAACACTTCGTAACAACGTTATGCTAATCGGGGTTGTCTAAAACAAATTTATCATAAACCAAGCAATATAAATATTTTCAAGTTTTTTGTTCTTCCTACCCGGTTTTTAAGAATTATACATTGCTTTGAGATAATAGTTGTAAGAAAATGAAAAAAAAAAGTTGGATGTAGCAGATACTTAATTGGAAATTAATTTTTTTATATATAAATAAAAACTCCATAATTCAGAAAAGATAAATTATAAAATCACCCGTATAAATCTGCCTACATGAAACTAAATTTAAACAAGGCTGTGTTCTTGTTCATCACTGTTAGTGGGCACGATCATCGTGCTCAACGGAATCACTGTTCAATTCAGTGGACGACGCGTTTTCTCACTCGTAGTTGTGTTCTCAAGTCTAGAACACACCGGCAACTTTGCGTTGGGCTCTGCGGTTGGGGCTTTAAGGCTCTCGAATTCATATCGAATGGAAATCTAGAACTAGAGATAGTACTTCGAAGATCAATATTCATAACAACTTATCCATTTTTTTCATTCTCATAACGGCCATTATTAGATGTTATGTCTTTATTTGTTTAGTATTAAGAAAACACTGAAAAATTATAAATGCTTATTATTATGCCTAGAATTTAATGTATATTATTTCAAACTTAAAAGATAAACCAGGCATGCAGTCATACAAGGAGCATTCGTCTGTAAATGGAGTAAAAGGAAACGACACACCAGATAAAATAAACAACATAGATTGAGTATGAGTTACAACAGAATATTTTTCAATAGATTATAACAGAATTGTTGTATTCTATACTTAATACCACAATTCTTACTTATACTTCAAATTATACTTATACTTAAAATTTGCAAAAGACTTTTTAGAAACATCTGCATCTATTCTTTAAGAATAACATAATTTTTCTTTCAAAATTAATTATTCAAATTTTTACATTAAAAAAAATAGAACTGAAAAGGATAAAAGATTATTTTTTATTATTTTTATTCTATTAATTTTGTTATTTTCATTAAAATGTAGCAAAAAAAATTCTGATATAAACTAATAATAAACAAGTAAAATGCATTGATTTAAAAAAAATCAGTCGTATTAATTTACATTATCATAATGATCAGACCGTAATGCTTAATAATCTTTCTTAACAAATGTCATCTTCTTGAAAAACGAACAAAATATAGTGAAAGAAATAATGTCATAAGATTTTTTTTCTAAATGGGATGTTAGGAACTTTTTTTTATCGCCCGTTCATTACTCGATAAATTCTTATCCGATGCTACGAACATAAAAGAAAAATTAATATGAAATATAAAAAACTCATTCATTTATCCATTTTTAATAACAACATTCCTTTCATAATTCAATTAAGAAAATGAGAATGGAATTCAGCAGGTAATTTGGGAAAGAAAGCGAATAAATTGGAAATATATTCTATTGCATAGAAACAAGCATTTGAGGAAACGGTCTTTAACTTGAATATGAATTTCAAGTAGCAAATTATACAATAGACCCCCTCATAAATATATGTTTCAACATGTAGTGTTATTAAAAATTTGTATAAGGCAAAGATACCGAATAAAAATATTTCATAATTCTCAAATAAAACTATTTTCTGTATAAATGTTACCGAGAGGAGTCGATTCATAACCTGTCATTTATTTTGAAAACGTAATTTGCGAAGCGATTCAGTATTAGAGTATAGCAAACTAAGTGGTAAGATTGTGCAGCGTGTGAAATGGAACAGGGTAAAATCATTGCAAGAGAAAATTCTGACATAAATTCGTTCAAGACGTTTTTAAAAGAGGCAATATTCATCCGCATAACTTTTTATTCTGAGGTTCATTACCGCCAATATATTGTCTTCGTAGATATTCTCTATATAAGTGAACGAAACATGTAAGGGAATGTCTACATATTAAAATTCATACAAACTCAATTTCTTTCAAAAAGCCACATGCAAAAATATTTCTAAAATAAAAATAACTCAAATACATATAACATTTTGTAATTTTGAGTAACGGTGAATGATTTGTAAGCAGTTAACTATTTCATTTCCTGCTGTTCAATGAGAATTCCCGCTTTTTCAGTTTATTGCAAGATATAATGAATCTTTGAAATGAATTCTTACTATCCATTACAATACTCAATAAAAAAGAAGAAAGTTATATATTTCTTTTTTCTATTAGTATGAAAGCATATTTTAGATCTTTAACTAATTTTTAAATTCAAAAACTGAATATTTTGAATAGAAAGTTATAAAACAATTTTGATGTCAATCGAAGGAGCGGGACCTGAAGCATCAATATTCTGAATTGAATTTATTTCTCTTTGAGAATCTTTCAAATGAAAAGGAAAACCCAAACGCTTATAGAATAGAATTGTTTTCACGTTTTTCTTGAAGGGGAGGCATCTTAAAGCCAAAAATATTTATTCCGTTCTGTGAGGAATAAAAAAAAAACAACTTTAAAAGGCACAGAAAACAAAGCATATCTTTCAAACTGCTTTAATTTAATATTTTTTTTCCTTCTTTAAATAGATGCCACAGAGATGAGAAAAATCGATACATGTAATATCCTACTCCGCTTACATTTCAATCTAAGGTTCGTTTGAAATAAAGGGATTGTTTCATTTGCAGAAATGAATTTTAATTAAGTAAAAAACAAAATTTGGAAATAAAATTCATATAGCCTGAAATATATGAATAAATGAAACATTATTGAAGAAAAGGAAAACTCAATTCCTTAAAAGTGAATAATGCACTGTCACAAGGTTTTCATAAAATATTTTTCTGTGATGAAGCTCATTTACATTTCGGTTATTATTTTTCATTTAATACGCTTTATGTCAAAATTGATTATCAAAGATTTCTTTAAAATCATTTAAAATATCGTTTAGTGGAACATTGAACGTGCAAATCAATAACAAAATATTTTTTTATGTTTCCCTTATAAAGGAATGTTTTATTAAAAAAAAAGGCATTTGACTTTTGTTTTTCAGATACTTTATAAACTTTTAAGTCTAGCTTGTTTTCCAAATTTTGATTTATTACCGTAATTTAATTTCTGATTACCGTAAATAACATTCTCCTAATAAACTATTTACCTGTTATTTGTTTATTCTATTGGAAATTAAATATGCCAGTATAAACATAGATTTCTAATTTTTATGTAGTCTTGTTTCATTGCTAATAATGATAAAAATGAAAAAAATCAATCTTCTTCGAGCAAGAATACCATATTAATAACTGAAATGAAACCTTGAATTAAGGAAAGTATTAATCGAGTGATCTGTTTGTTATGTTTACTTGTGTTGGAAGAGCACTCTAAATCTTTTATATCGATTACCGCCGATTGTTTAGAACCGAGATACAGTTTAAAGACGAAGAATTCGATTTTGCAATTAGAAAACTCGAAGAGTAGGCAAGTATAAATTCGTCTTGAAAATGTAATTTACATATTTATAAAGAGGATATTTTTCCTCATCGAATGAAACATTTTTCTTTTCATTTCACTTTTATATGATGGAACAATACCAAGGGTCCGGATATTTTTGATGGATTGCCTGTCATAAATTGAATAATTAGACTTCTTAAAAATTACATAAGGTGGAGCTATGCAGTTTCATAATAACTATTTATTCTATGAAAAGTTTCTTACGGTTTCGTCATTGAGAATGAAGCGTATATGAGGAGTCATATTATAAATCCATTCCAGATAGCTTTAATACAACTATATAAGGAGATAAGCAAATAAATCAAAGAATTTGTTTATATTGCTGATCTTGAACTTACTCAAAAAATAAATCATTTATATCGAACCCATATAAAAACACATTCAACCTTTGATATAACTGATAGTTTTAGGCATCTAGATCTAAAAATGACAGTAAATGTTTGAGTGTCTAATGTCTAAAATGACTGAGAAAAGACTATACATTTTTCCAAATCTACATCAATTGCTAAAGTAGGGAAAGGAAAGCACGCTCGAAGAAAAATTTACAGGATAAAAAAAAAATCATGAAATCAGCATAATTCTATTTATTTTTAATGGTATTCCGTCTTTCTCCCTGACATTCCGAAGTAAATTACTCAGAATTCCTCAATTCCCTAGGGTAGACTAAATCCAACCGCTATATATCTTGGTGTTCTATGATTCAACCTAGATTTGGAAAAGCACTCACCCAGCCTTTTTTTCTCTTTTAGTATCAATCCTCTTGACTTCTCTATAAAAAACAGATAACAGCTTCAGTCCTGATACATGAAAATCGAAGCATTATATATTTCTGATCATATTAAATGCTTATGATATATATGCATATGGAAAGGAATTCATGGTTACTATTGAAATAATCTTTTTCTTTATCTAAATGGCTTACAGACGATATGACATCGTCTATCGCATACTGTATAAGAGAATTCCCTCCCCTCCCCCCAATAAAAAAGTCTATCAATACAAAGAGTTAATGGATTACTAACGGCTTTCCTGAAAAACAAAGAACCCGTTATTAATAATTGAAAAATATATGAATAAGTATTTTAAAATGAGATATAAGGAATTCAATATTGAGTAGATCATAAATTGGAAAAAAAAATATTAGTGAACATTTCCTTAATAATATACTCGTCTTTTGCTTCCTGAACATCTCAAGGATATTTTAGAAGTATAAATGCTTTACTTGAAATGTTTCCAAATTATACTAGTAAGCTTGTTTAATTTTAAAATAAAATGCCTTTAAAACAAAATCTTATTTCATTTGTTGAAGAATAATATGCAATGCTTTACACAAGTAAGCAAGGGAATGGATGTCGGTATTGTTTGTAAATTCGCCGTCTAATGTTTTTTAGCATCTTTTCTGTACTATTAAACTAGTATATTTTAGCATCAATTTCAAAGCGTCACGTGACTTTTAATGAATAGCGCTTAGTTATAAGTTCATTGATGCAAGTCTCTTTATTTTTAAAACAAGTTTTACTGGCTGCGATTACGAGGGCAAAGATGACTGTTTAAAATCTCTTTTAAAACACAAATCATAATTCATTCATTCAAAGAAAACAATGTAATCGAAAATAATTAAATGCTCAACCCTCAACTCTCTTCATATTATTAATTTTGAATCGAAATCATCGTTTCTCAGGAAAAATTATTTCCGATTTAATGGAATTTACTCCTGCGGAATAAAACAAATGAATGTTAACCCACTTGACTAAAATTAATTATCATGCATTCGTTCGCAGACTGTGCTGAATTTGAGATTAAATATTCTTGTTATCATTTTTAATTAAAACTTCTTGGGAATTTTAGGAAAAGTAAGGCTGGACCTTTATTGAGTCATCTTATGAAATTAGATCCCTTTCATCATTTCTCATCAATAATCAGAAATATGAATGGTATCAATGCATATTTTAATTTAATTTAGTAGCATGGCTGGATTTATAAAATGAATTAATGAATTCTTGCGTGAGAATATTCTTAAGTCATTGAATAAGATTTTAAGTGTGCTTTCAATTGACTCCCCAAATTATTAATTATTAATTTGCATAAATATAATATTCAGATTTTTCACATATTTTTTAGAATTATCACATAAGTTTTTAGTTTGTATTGCTAATTATTAAAAAGAAGCTAGGCGCAAATTTCTGCGTGAATTCAAAATGAAGATTTTCACAAATACTTCCTAAAAGTAAGGATAAAGGAATTATTAGTACGTAATGTAACCTAGTTACTGCCTTAAAAAATATTGCTGACTAGCCATTTCAAGCTGAATATTAATGCATGTTAGCGAATCATATGCGTATATGTGATTCTCAGAAATTTCTGCCAGCTTCAGTGTTGAAAGGCGAAATGTTATTAACATCTGAAGTCTGTTTGAAAATAACGAAACTTTATTATAAATCGTGATACACCCCACGGTGGGTTCCAATGTGGTGGAATGAAGATCATTATGATCCATGCAGTGGAAGCAAGTGCACCCGTGTTTTCGGAAACATTTCTTTAATGATCACAATTCACACAAAACAAACACAAAACACGAAGACAAGACAAGACATTCACGCGCGCTCCTCTTATTAAACAGCATTTCATTTTATAATTTACAATCGCACTATGGGATGCGTACCTAATCAGGCATCGCCGTCTATTATCCAAAAGAGAAGATAGAGTAATGCAACTGCTACAATATTTATTTCACAAGATATATATTAATGAAAAAAATTGCGAAGAGCATATCATAAAAAGAATAAAGAAGTATGCAGTTGACTCAAAGATGACCACTGAAGCTTCCTCGAATATTATGTGAGGAATTATCATGATAGTCATTATAATAATCGTCTTCTTACATAACGCAAATACATATAAAAATTAAATTTTAGATTTAAAAAATCGATGCAAGAAAGGGAAGCTGAAAAATATTTTTCTGAATAATTTTTCATATATTTATAAAAGTTCGATGGCTTCATTTGTCTATGTTATGAGTACGAACTTTGGTATTAATGGCTCATTTAAATTGGTACATAATTTATAAATGTTCACCATGCTTTGCAATTTCTAATTCGAAAAAGTAGCTTTGAAAGAAATGCCTCATTCTATATTTTTCATCATTCGTCCAGATTATGTAGGTAAAATCGTAATTTACAGAGTAAGCATATAAAGCATTCCACAAAGGATATTAAAATATTCCACGTAGGATATTTAAAAAACAAAGTATATTATTTCAATAAAATTATTATAATATTAAATGAATTCTTAAATCCAAACATGAATTTTTAAAAACTTTAAAGCTTATTATGCGATACATTTAGCATTCACTTGAGATTGAAAAAAAAATCCTTAAAGCCTAAATCCGTATACGAAAATAAATTCTTTTCATTTTCAGTATTAAGGGAAATACATTTGCAATTGAATTTTACCTTCTGAAACAATGAAGAAAAGTAATACAATTATTGATTTATTTATAAAATGTAATGAAAATGCAGTATGTTTAGTTTTAAATTTTAGAAAATGAGTGAAGCAAATGGCATCAACATCTTCCTCTAAAAGAATCTTGCTTATTATGTATGAAATACATTTTATTTTATAAATTGTCTTGGAAACATTTATAAATGATATCAAATTATATTTTCTGAGGTATTTTTCCATTAGACAATTATTTTTAATAAAGAAACGTTAGTACAATTTACCCGTTATCGGGAATATTAATTTTATTCAGCATTCTCTAAAAGCAGTCTTTGAACTCGTTAAATGAATGTTCTGAAGCAATGGAAATGAGAGATTTCATATTTCACTGAGAAAAAATATTTACGCATCATTAAATAAGGCTTAATGAATGAAATGACTATCTTCAATTTCTAATTTTCTTTCATTCCAAAATTACTTTTATTTTCATTCATTTAGTTTCGTAGCAATGGTATTCAAATTTAAATTAAGAAATATGAATTTCTCATTAAGCCTAAGTAATATCTAAGTTAGATTCACTCTGGATTTTTTCGCTATTTGAGAGAATTATAAATCCAGAAGGAAATGTATATTAAAAACAAATCTATAAATCTTACCTTCACTGAATGAAATGCGTAGTGGTAAGGTAAAACGGGAGAAGTAATCCGCTTCTGCATGATTTCATTACAGTTTATATTAAGTATGCCTCCATGTTGCTATAATCTTCAACCGAATGTGATTTTCGGGTTATCTTTTTTTTTAAATTATTTTTCACGTGAAAATACTGTTAATAAGTTATCAATCATCTTTATTTTGTTTTGCGTTTTTAACTAAGAGGAGTTCTAATGCGCATCCAATTCAATTTCTTTACTTCAAATATTAAGAAAAAATTTGGCCTTTTATAATTTTACATTGTTATAAAAATACACAAACGAAATATTTTTTTAATTAAATTATCTAATTTACCAAATAAGTAGTTTAACAAACTTAAGAATAAGTCCTTTATTGATGCTCATATTAAATAATATTATTATGAAATAGCTAAGTTAAAACTACATCGAAAACATTTTTAATTTTTGCTAGAAATATAACAGGAAATATTTTGAGGAATAAATGATAGGTGAAATCACGCATATAGCATATTACACAATATATAAATTAATTAGAAATTTATCTTTAACAAAATACAAGTACTCATGGAAACGATATTAAAATTTTATTTTCATCCATCAATATTTCTTTGTTCTTCTTTTCTCTTCCTTTAATTTCCCGGAAACGAATTTCAACTTCATTTTTAGACTGCAGGCCAATGACTCTTATAGCAGGCTTTTTTTTATTTTTTACAAATGCATTGTTTATGCAATCGTGTAATTTTATCAGATGTGACATGGTGGTGACATAATAGCCGCCAACGGTTTACTGTTTCTGATCACATATTTTTAGATTTATGAATGATTCAATGATTTGGCGAAGTTAAATTGAACTATACTCGTCAAAGTTTTTGATTTTAAGTCGGTTTTAAGTGAAAACAAAAACTACTGACTCCTGTCAAATGAGTAAAGTTAATCCTGTAAGTTTTTCCTTCCTTTCTTTAAAATAATGTTAAAAAATATAATTTACAGTTTTTGAAGAATATTGCAATTATTCATAACAAACATTTCTTATTTATTATTCTTAGTAAAAGAAAAAGAAATTTCGAGAAATAATTAATAGATTCAGAATTAGTTATGACAAATGAAAACAGAAATTTGTACCCTCAACTATTTGAGAAAGTATTCTTTCATTATTTGCGATCACAATATTTTCTTAATTACTTTTATTTATTATTCTAAAACATTCTGAAACATTTCTGAAAACATTTCATTCTGAAAAATTTCTTTTGTAACATTCTGGATAAGAAAGTCATAAGACAATGGTTATGAAAGATTTATTTTGATAAATTATTGTTTCATTAACTTATCCACTTTTTTTTAAATTTATTTTTTACCTAGACAGAAGTGATTGCATGTCTAAACTTGTATTAATTATCGTCAAAAAGTAGGTGAGTATAAATTCAGTAATTAAAACAAAGTAAAGAATTGTTGTAAAACATACTTTACAATATTTTTAAATACAATAAATAAGGAAAAAAGCTCATTTTTTCATGTCATTGCAAGACAAGATAAAATAACGAATAGATTTGAATATTCATATCTACTACTTTTTTCTAAAAAAAAAGAAACGAATAATAATAATTCAAGGACTTGCGAGAAAAATAATCTTCGGAACAATTTTCTATTTAATAAAATTTTTTGAACAGTGTTATGATTAGAGTCAACCATTATGATGAAAAAACACAGAACTAATTTCTCAAATCCACATAAGTTAATAATGAGCGAGCATAATTATCACGAGCATGGCATAAAATGTATAAAAATCGATACTCTCCATTTGATTGGGGCAAAATTGTTATTTTCTGTCTTTACAATTCTTTTTTAAGAAGCAGTTTTTCATATAGGCATAATCCTTATGTGTGAATTCTTCAAAGAAGCTGGTACAAACACATAAATTTAAAAAAGTTTTTTTTTAATAAATGTTAGATAAAATACCAAAAGAATAAATCGAAAATAAATGCAAAGCTTATTGCTTTGCATTTATATTTTAACGAAAGAATAAGAAAAAAAAGTTATTTTAGTTGATAAATATCGCTTAACAAATATTGCAAACTTGCCGACATAAGTGGAATGGAAATTGAAGACTTTGCAATTATTTTTATAGCATTTCAAACACATAATGAAGGAAGTTTAAAGTATTAATTGGATCAATCGGTTATAATATTTTCTTAGAAGCAGTTTATAAATATTTTATAAGATGCTAAAAATATAAAGATATTACGTAAAGTTATGACAAATTTTTATAGTAACTTTAAATAAAAATGTGAGACTAACATTAAATGCTATTTTTAAAACCAAATACGAGTAGAATATGTTACATGCTTTTATGAAGTAATCTGATATTAAATTGAATTAAATTTTAGCAAAGTTTTTAACTTTTAAAAGATTAGTTTGAAATTTTAGCAGATAATGTTTCAATTCTCTAATCAAAAGTCGGATTTTGTTAATAGAAATCTTCAGGTTTATAAGTATCGATCTAGTTGCAGATTAAGATTTTCGGTTAATGAAAGCAAATGGACATTAACATTCTTCCACTTGAATGTTTTCTTTTGCCTGAAAATATTTTATAGTGCAGGAGATATGCATCAGTTATTTTTTTTAATATTTTTTTTATAAATGAATCGAAGGAAAAAATCAAAGCAGGATTTAATAATATTATTTGAAACGTTTTTCATTGCTCCGTTTATTTGGATGAAAGCTTTGAAAATAAATTTTATATTTAAAAAGTTAATACAATTTTATTACAATCTGAAAACAAATTTAATTTAAATACTTCTGAAGCAATATTTCATTGTCCTGAAATTCGGCAATTTTATAATTAAATATTTAATTGATAGAAAATATCCGTAGGGCTTAAAATACGAATGTAAAGAAAATGAAAAATAACACCTTTAAATCTTGAATAACCTCCAATTCTAGAAGGATATTCTCCGATTCCTTTTAATTACTTGCATAAAATTTAATAATAATGTTAATGTTTGTTTAAGGCTCAAATTTTGTCTAAATTAGTTAATTTGGAAATATTCTGATACATTTGACGATAATAATTTCAGCAGAAAATACACATACAAAACAAATATGAAATTCTTAGATAATTAGAATTTTAACTTAAAATACATTTAAGAAAAGAGGAAATCACATTATTCCTTAATTAATTACATTTGGAATTCAATTTTCTTTAAGTTCTTATTCTTCACTTGAACATGAATAAATAATCAATGTTGAAATGAAGAATGACAGTAATTCTGATATTCAGAATTCATAAAACATGAAAACATTGATTTATCAGTATTCAAAATCAGCTGAATCCCTTTTCCACATTGTAATAAAAAGAAAAAATTCATAATAAGATAGTAATTTAATTACGAACATTATACGTAATTTTTCAGTTATATATATATATATATAAAACTGAAAAATTAAGTATAATGATCGTAATTAAATTACTATCTTATTATGAATATATATATATATATATATATATATATATATATATATATAATCTCTTTTGATGCAGAGATTACAGTAACGAAGATTTTAAAAAGACTTTTCATTAAGTTATGTAATTTACAAAAAAAAAAAATTTCGATTTTCGAATTAAGATTAATAATTTTGTTCATATGTAGAACTATTTATTCTATTATAAATTAACTAAATGGGTCGTAATAAATGTAATATTATCGAAATATATGTTTAAAGAAACTACTTTATTGACAAGATATTGAATATTTAGTTGTTTAATAAAATATTAAGAATTTGGGAATAGTTGTTGTTACTTTGAAAGACATTTGTAAATTTCGAAATTGTACTGATGTTTCGTTTTCAAACCTTAAATGCTTTATTCCTTTCGTGAATTTATTTGAAACCAAATTTCAGTGTTATGAAATAGAATATGTAGCTTCAAAAAAATAATTTATAGCGGCAATTTTTAATTTTACGTAATGATCAAATTATAAAGAAGTCACCAGAACAATTTTTGATTATCGATTTAGACAGTTTCATTTCTAAATAAATAATCTAAAATTATTATCTATGTGGATAAAAATACAAACTGGGAAATTTTTCTTCTAAATCAAGAATAAAATGGATAATTTTCATTTATGATAATTTTTTAGTTTATTTAAAAATTGATACAAAAAAGATGCTGAATGAATCGGTGCATGTATATGTATTTCAATCTATGCATATATAGATTCTATTTATTTATTTATTATTAGTAAGCCAGAATTTATATTCAAAATAAAAGCCTCTATTTTAGGCGTATTTGTAAATATGAAACAAATGGATGTTGAAACTTTGTGGAAGAGAAGTTTTATTTCCGATTGCGTAGATTTCATTTCGTTTTTGCAATCAAAACCCTAAAATTAGTTTTTTATAATATGTGTCTCGCAGAAACAATGTGTCGCTTTCTCCGAACTACACGAAAGAAATAAGTGAGTTGGAATGAAGCGGAAAAAATCGTATTTAAAAAAGAAACAAAAAATATTTAGCAAGAACGTACATATTATATTATTATAAGAAAAAGAAGAAAAAAAAACATTAAAGTTTCTGAGTGGATGTCAAGTGACATTGCACGTATCCTAATAAATTTTTAACGAGACAACCTCATTAAATGAATCTATAACGTAAATCTGCATCTTAAGAAAAGAAGCCAGAAATGAGTTCGAATTTCATTCTAAGATCCACAAAATATTTTATTCAAAAAATCTCGGGGAAAATGTGTGCAGAATTCAAATTGAAAGAAAATAAACAATAGCTGTTTAGATTCTCACAAAGACAGATATCAAAAATTATTACAGTGTTTTATTTTTTTCCACATTTTAAATTGGCTAAATTTTTTTGTCCTTCCGGACCAAAATATACGAATTTTAAAAGATAAAACTAAACCCATTAATGTTGTTTAACTATCGAGCTTTCAATTTTATATTTTTTTGAGAATTTTGCTGTGTTTTACTTAAAACTCAATCAAATATAATTTGGCAGTTGCTGTTCAATAAATTCATCAAAAAATATGTTGCTAAAAATAATGCTTTTAATTTGAATGAAATTAATTTCATGATTCCGTTTTCAATTATGTGATTGAAACTTTATTTTATCATATTGAAAAAGACATTATCATCTAAGCGTCCCACTAATCAAAAGGATATAACGGTTTGTATCTGCAGTTAGAATGTTGAGTATCATAAATTTACAACCATAACAATTATTCTGTTGAATGTTGCATTTTTAAAACATTTAGGAGTAAAATAACACAGACACAGAATACTCTAGAAATTTGAGTTTTATATAATTGGCAATTTTCAGAAGAAATTTTAAAATTAATAATTTTCTACAATAGGTCTATATACTGTTGAAAAATAAAAAATAATATAATTTTTTTTTGAAATAAACCATTCATTTGAAATTAGTTTTGTTTTTAAATTAACTCGGTTTTTAAATTTTCCAGTGTAATAAAAAATATTATTTTGAAAGATTGCGAGTGCTTTGAAGCATTGATGCCTCATCATGAAAATATTTGACAAAACCTCAGATATTTTTGAGTACAAATATTTTTAAAAATAATATATTTTTTATATACTTTGGAATGTAAAATTGCAAAATTTATAATATTAAAAAGAATTATTTGGCAGCAATTTATAATCAATACATATTTAGAATAACAGAAAATATTATATAACAAAACTACTTATATTCCACAAAGTACTATGGTAATATTATAAATTTTTTGAACTTTTCAGACACTCCAATTTTTTTGTAACATTTTTCACTTATTTTATATTTAAATTTTTATCATTTTAACTACTTATTCTGATATATTTGTTTTGACAGATTTTTCCTTAAGCATTTTCGAATCATTTTCATCTTTGAAAGATATAAGTATTTAAACATATTTAATGTTTAACTTATAATATTTTATGTTTCATTATTAGATAATTTAACAGAAAGTAAATAAACGTTTTTTCGTTGTACTTAATTTTATGAAATTTATGAGAAAACTATTTTTTGTCATCAAATTATTTATCTCAAGTATTACTTTAGTGACTGCAGTTTGTTTTCTTCATTGATACACCCCCACATCCCGAAAAAAAACACAATATTTCAAAAAATGGACAAAAGATCGGTGACTTTGACACATATATATAAAAAAGGAAACCATTATAATTTTGTAAACAAATAACAATCTTTTGTCAAAATGTAACATATTTTTTTTAATTTTGTAAGCTTTTTTTTACAAAATAATTTGCCTATATTAAACTTATTATAATGTGATAATGAAGGTAAAATTGCTACAGCGTATTCAATTGTGGAAAAAGCCAAAAGTTTAAACAAAAACAAGTTTATTAATAAAAACCTTAAAAATCCACCATAATATAAACAAGAATGCTCTAGGAACCTGACTCTGCGATGTGCCGTGAAAATGTTGGTGCGAGCTCCTGTAATAGAAAAGAGTGGTGCTGCCAAAAGCTTTACAAATACGCCGAGACAATAAAACAGACAACCACAAACTAGATCATTTTTTAAGTGATTAATTAAATATTTCGATACCGAGCCCTTGTGTTTTTAATTGCCCCCATTTCATCCATCCACTTACGCAATACTTCTCTTTAAATTCTTCTGTTCCAAATTTTCTGGAAAATAAGTTTGAAAGGAATTCTTTCTCAAGTTTCTCTGCCACAAGGGCATAGAGCTAACTATATTTTATATTTAAAGCTCTTAAGAAGCCATGAATATTTCCTCTTTGTGCCCATTTAAAGCACTTTTAGTAGTTTATTCGTAAAATGAAAGTCAAAGAAACTTTCTGAGTTTCAAATATATGCTGGGAGAAACTGAGATCCTAAGCAATATAAATTTCACCACCCTTGGCATCATATCATTCGAAAATCAACAGAAGTTTTTAATTCTTATCTCATTATGAATTATAAACGTTTAGTTGCCATGCATTCTTGAAATTTTAATGACCTGATTTTATTTCCCCCAAAACAGTTTATAAGTTAACAATTATTCAGGTATCAGGAATAATCAGCACAATTAAAATTTTAAAAGCACACAAATTAAAAGCAGTTTATTTTAAATGATAAACTAGGAAACTATTTGTAAATTTGAATTCACTCCTTAATTTAGAAAATAACACGGCCATTTTTAAAACATTATCTATTAAAATTATCTAGTTAGATATTTCCGATATTAAGTCCCATTATTAAAGCTAAATTTAGTTAATGATTGATTGTCACATTTCTTAGTAGCACTTAATATATTTTTTCTTTTGAATTTTTAACAATACTAAGTTAATATGCGATAAATAATACCATATTTTCATAAATGATTATAAAATTAACTCTTACTTCATTTTTTCCAGCAATACATAAACACAGCGTGAACTGTAACTAGTTAAATATTTAACTTCTTTAATTTTTAGCATTTAATTAAATATTATTTCTATATTTCAACTCAATTCATGCTAATTCTTTGTGACATAAATGGGCTAATATATCCCGGTTCTAAAAAGCAATTAATGTGCGCTGCTTAATTTATAACTTCAACTAGAATACCAGATCTTTGTTATTGAAGGCGGAAATGTAAAAACAGCATATTGATCTCAGAATATTTTTTTGGAAGAATTGTTAATACCATATCCGTTGAGTATATTATAATGCTGCAAATAATAAGAAAATTTGGTATTCATTCAAGTGTTGAGAACACCCCTTAACTACTATGTTTTCAATTCCAAACGGGAATTTAACTAAACAATTTATTATCTGTTACGAATTCATGAATGTAATTTGCACAAAACTCGGCTAAATGATGCCTAAATTCTGCAGGGCCGCGGTGGCCTGGTGGTAAGGACTCGGCTTCGGAACCGGAAGGTTTCAGGTTCGTGACCCGATTCCACAGAAGAACCGTCGTGTAAGGGGGTATGTTGCACGTTAAATCCGTCATGACCAACATCCTCCCGTTGGTGTGGTGTGGAGAGGGGGGTGCCAGCTCAGATGTCGTCCTCGTCATCTGACCGCGGTTCAAAATTACGAGGTCTGTCCCAAAATAGCCTTAGTGTTGCTTCAAACGGGACTTTAATATAACCAAACCAAACCAGCTTAAATTCTGCATCCATGATGTAGAAGAGATATATATGACAATAATCATATATCATTTTATATATTAAAAAACAATCAAGTTGCAATATTATTCTTTCAATTACTAGGAAACAAACGGTTTCATTTATAGAAAAAGCGTTCACATTTTCTATTGGAATTTTCTGAATGATGTTGAGAGGGTGTGAGAAGAAACATTTCAATCAGCAAAGTCCTGTTCATTCCTTTGATAAGATATGTTTTTCTTTCAATAAGCAATTAATACAAATACTAATCAGCGATGAAGCTCTGTGCATAAGGAAATATGCCGTGAAAGAATGAAATCTGACAAGTACAATGACATATACGCTTATGTATGAAATAATGTCTGTTAAATTAATGAAAATTTTCAATATCTTGTTTCGAACAATGAAAATAGAGTTTTTCAAACTTTTGTTACTCAACTTTAAACATATTTAGATAGTATTTCAGAGCATTTAGAAATTTTGCCCACATTTATTTATTTCAATATATTTGATATCAATGATACAAGGCCAGTGTTTTAGGGGAAAAAACTCCACTTTCCCCGCTACATTTCGTTAACGAAGGAAGACAGATCTCCAGTCTCAGCGTTATTCCATTAAGAGAGTGGATAAAAAAATTAAAGCCACCATTGTCTGACATTACAAGCGGGATGTCCAATAATCAATGGGGACGTTTCGCCGCCTCTTGATGTTTTTGCCTGAAAGCATCCCAGTATTCCCATATTCGAGGGAATTTTCTTAAGTCAGCGATTCTCAATCTGTGGGGGGCGCGAGAATATCCAAGAGAAAATATTATTTAAAAAATAGATTAATTCACTGGAAGGAAAGTACACGTACACATAAAGAACAAGATATATTTAGACATAGTTAATATCTTATTAAAGTAAAACAATTTACTAAATCAAAATATACTAAATTAAAAACAAATTTAATAACTATTAGAGACTTTATTGGGCCTGTCTTGCAAAGCAAAGTTTTTCGAAGGAAGGCTTAAAGTAAGAAATATTCAGTCTGAGCTCTTTTTCTATATTTAGCCGAGATCTATATTTTGTCTGCAAAGAAGCCACAGCAGCAAATGCAGTTTCACAAAGGTAGGATGTTGAAAATGGTAATAGAATGTAAAATACACTTGTTTTTGGTGCATAAAAATCATCCTCTACTCCTGCCCAAATTTCAAATAGTGATTTATTACTAAATTGTCTTTCAGTTTCACCCCTTGTTGCGAGGTCTATGAATTGTTCTTCCTCATCAATTGAGGATCCTTCGGGAGTCTTATGAAATGGATCCCTAACCCACTCGTAAATTGCTATCAGTTTGTCGTCAGCATGAAAATACTTTTAAAAATTCTTTGCTAACATGGCTAAATGATTTTCAATAATTTCAAAAACAACTTTTACATTTTCTTCATCAGCCTTGCAAGTTTTAGTACAATCATCCACATTTGCAAACATTGTTAGTTTTTTTTTTTTTTTTTGCTTTAAATTTCTGCTCCACAATTCCTACAATTCCTATTTTCTACAAAAAGCATTAACTTTATCACTCGTATCCAACATAAGTGTATTTGCTCCTTGGAGTTGAAGATTCAAGTTATTTAATTTCTCGAATATGTCGACCAAGTAGCTCAATTGCATCACAAATAAACCATTGCCAAAATTTTAGGCCTCCAGTCTATTTTTTCTTCTAGGAAAATGGAGATTTCTTCTCTTAATTCATAAACACGTTGCAAAAATTTCCCACGTGATGACCATCTTGCCTCGCAATAAAATAGTAACACTGAATGTACTGAACGCATGTCTTTATAAAGTGCAGAAAAGAATCTCGATTTCAGGGATCTCATTTGTATATAATTTACTACGGTTACAACCGTAGTTAACACAGTATTCAGACCAGGGCTCATTTCTTTCGAAGCCAAAGCTTCTCTGTGGTCATGTGTCTAGACGCACTGGGGCGATTTTTGTTTTACAAGTGCTCGTATACCTTGGAATTTTCCGGACATTTAACGAGCACCATCCGTCCATATTCCGACGCAATTTTTCCATTCTATGTTTGGCTCGTTCATAAAATCATTTAAAATAGCAAATAATGCGAGAGCTGTTGTTTTCAGTTCTATTTGTTTGCAGAAAAGTAGTTCTTCTAATACTGACATATTATCACAAAATCGAATATAGGCAATTAAATGAGCATCTTTATTACTATATGTTGCTTCATCAAGCTGTATTGAAAAGAATTTGTCAAGCAACTTCAAGAAAAGCTGACACTATACATCTTCAGCTATATCACCAATTCTACGAGCAACAGTATCATTTGAAAGAGGTATGGACTGCAATTGTTTTGAAAAATTATCTCCAAACAAAGTTTCTACAATCTCAATTGCTGTTGGCAAAATAAGCTCTTCATCAATGGTGTGAGTTTTTTTACATCTGGCTAATTTATATGAACTTTGTAAGATGCAATTAAAGCTTTTTTATTCACAGACAAAGTTTCTTTAAAAATGATTTTTCCTTTTTATATGATTTTAATTTTAATTCGAAGAATTCTCTGGGTTTTTTGACGTACTCACTATGAAGCATTTCCAAATGTCGTTTAAGTTTATTAGGTTTCATGCTGTCTGCGTCCAACATTTTTTGTGCAAATGATACACAGGGGCCTTTCTTGTTCATTTACTTCAGTACTGGTGAACCCAAAATTTAAGCATTCTTGAGAAAATTTTCTTGATTTTATTTTCGGAACCACGCTCATCTGTGTACTTGTTGATGCTTGACTATCGTCTATAGCTCGCTTACTTTCGCTTAAAAATTTATCCACGAGTCTGCATAAATCTGCTGCCGTGAATATTTAACATGGTGAATTGCAATTAACACGAAAACATATATAACATACACATTCACGATAGATTCGATAGCGATGGAAGGATCGACTCGAATGAGACTGGCTGGAATTGAAACTTGCGTTATCGAACATTTTCATTCTTCCTATGAGAAAATATTTGCTTTGCGCATGCTGAAGACGACATCGGTCGTGTGGATTCCATTCCACAAACATTACTTATTTTTTCTCTCTTGTGTTTAGTCATGCTTCTGTTTTATTTCTTTTATTATTCGAAAAAATGCATTCCCAGTTTCTAAATTTAGCTAACCCCATCTAGGTTAACTTTCATTAACGAATTTTTCTACTTTCACATTCTTTTAACGTTATCTCCCTGTTTGGCTTTCATTTCAAATATAATATTTAAATTTTTCCCGCTTTCATTCGCTTCATCTGTTTACCACCCGCTTGACAAAATGCCAGATGTGGTTTCTCGCCAACGTTAGGGCGCTTTTACTCTTGTTTTGGCAATTGAATACAAAATACTCAATATACATTATTTTTGTATAAATTGTATTGTAAGCGGGGAGGGGGGCGATGAAAATTATGATTGACAACTGGGTCACGAATATTGAAAGGTTAAGAAACGCTGTCTTAAGTAACCAATCGATTAAAGGAGAGTGAAATCCGAAATGGTGGACCTGAATTGAATTAATAAGATTTTACAAAATGTCTCTTATATGTCCAAAACAACAGACAATGCCAACGTTTGATCTGAACTGCTGATCGAATTCTGAGTCGAGTCAATTTGAAGTATGATTTGAATATGAAGGGTAGATAATTCAAAAGATATGAATTTTCGATAAGGTTTATGGGTCATATAAAAGCATTTAGAATAAAAGGAATTCAAAAATGTATAAACATATGATGAAACTACATTGGTAATTGATTCTTCAAGAAAAGAAATAGTTCTATTAATGAAGATAGATGACATTCGATAACTCTGATCTTATAGCTCTTTCACACCATTTTAATGTGAAAACATTTTACCCTCGATAGCACGATTCCTCGATCAGCAAAAGTTATCTTGCGGAAAAAACTGTTGATCCGTATTTCTCTGCAGCTGAAACCATTGGGTCAATATGGTTTGCAAAAAAAAATCAAAATAAAATGTTCATGGTCATAATTATCTTTAATAATGAAACAAATGCAACTAAAGCTAAAAACCAGATCTTTTTTGGCCTAGGTCTATTTAATTCATAATGAATTGTAGGGACAACGTACATTATGAATGGCAGGATTTGTTATTTTTGTAAAATAGCATGCTTAACTTTTGCGAATGTAGTACGCCCAATTCATGAAATGCTGGCGAGATGTCAAAGAGAAAAAGACAGCCAAGGAATTATCTGTCTTCCATTATGCCAAAAAGATGAAAACTTAATGAATGCCTTTAGAAAAGGGAATGAATGGCTGGAAAATTGTTCTTCTCTTTACAATCCCTAAAAGATAAGGTCTACGTCCTAATTCATTCTCCAATGGGATTATCTTGTTTCTTTAAAGATTTTTTAACGTCTACATTTTCACTGATTTTCTGACTGTCACATTTGAGAAAAAATGGAATTTATAAAGTGATTCCAGAGAGAGTCAAATTCATTATATTAGGAAAATGTATTTTTAATGGTTTAGGTGTAAATTATGTGTTTCAATGAGAGAAAATACAGCTGAAAAAGTGTCGATTCTGTCGTAAGGAAAACATTAACGAGATACACTATGTTATACTCAGTCACCGATTTTTCTTTTTTATCCTCGTAGTAACTGTAACAGTACATAGCTACTTTCCCAGCAGAGTATTTGTTTCCGTACTTGGATGTTACAGGTGTGTAATAATATTCGGGGAAGAAGTTCAAAAATATGGTAGTTATAACCTATAATAAAGCAACTTAAATTTCCGACTTCTAAAATCAGATTAAACTTCCGAGAATTTTTTTTATATGCAGACACATGATAAAACATAAGTAATTGCAATTAAAAATATACCTAACTTTTTTCACTTTCGAGTAAATTATTTTAATGCTTTAAATCTTGAATTTTCATCCTTCATTCAATGTTTTAAAGATATCCTAACATTTATTGGAAAACGGTTTTAGTTCAAATTCTTTTTTTTACATTAGTTTTTTCGGCTTCGCATTCTTGATTGGTTCGGCCGATCAACCAATCAAAAATCCTCTGAATTTAAGAAAGTATTATTTGATGATCATGGGCCTCAAATAATGCTTTACACTAATGTGACGTAACCACATTATTAAATTTCTCATAAAATTTTTTCACCCTATGTATAAAATATCATTGCTTTTCTAGAAAAATATCTCAAATATTTTATCATATCTTAAGTAGATGTTCTCATTCCATTGTTGAGATTTTAATTGTTTAAATTATATTTACTTTTTCATGTTTGTGTAGACTGAATTTTGTAAACAATTTATTTTACATTCCCAATATTCTAAGAATTGGAAACTTTGCGCAGTTATCTTTTCTTACTAATTAACTAATTTAAAATTTTCAGAAAGTAATCATCAGTTAATTAATATAAATTCTGTTTAAAAATGCTAATGGATCTACCTGGTAATGAGTTTAAGAAACTGATTTCAGTATACTATAATGTTTACAATAATGAATTATAAATTAAAATTAAAAAAATATTAGCAAAAATTCGAATTATTTTCTAATATTCAAATCTTTTATCTGAAGGTATTCTTAAGTAGCAATAGCAGATTTTATATCTATTTTAATAATTTTTATTTAATCTGCTTATTTTTAAAATGTGTATTCCCTTTATTATTACTATTGTAATTATCTTATAAATTAATAATAACAAATAGCAAGGTATCACAAATTTATAAATAAAGTTTTTATTTTTGATTCCGTGTTTTTTTCCTAATTTGTAAGCTCCGTGATTTTCAAACAATGCATACAAACACATTACTGGCATATAAATTGTCCATGCAGATGGAGTATATATTAAGGTGTATATATAAAATTCCTTTATAGGAAACGCAGAATATTAAATTCTTTTTTTAATGATTTAAGAATAAATTAAATATTTGCATAAAATCTTGGGACTATATTTGTTCTACCCAACTTTCTGTGCTTCAAAGATATTCTACTTCGGAATTACTGTAACAATAGAATTTTTATATTTACGCTATTTATAAAATTAATATAAGTAAATTTATTTTTTTTGTAACTTTCCATATTCATTAATTTCTACATCAATCTCTACTCTATGATTGCATGAAAGCCCTAAAGCTTCCATGCCGGTACCTGATGGTGTGGGTAGATGTCTATAGAATTTGAATTCTTAGACTTTTGTAAAAACATTTTCAAGAAAGTCCTAATAAGATATCACAAAATAAAATTGGTACAAATATCTATTTTCCATTATACTAACACTAGGTTTACGAAAATGTGTCATTTTGACACATTTCAAATATTATAATAAAAATTACAAAAAAGTACGCATTTTATTTTATATCTTCTACAGACTTTTATCTGATGAACGAGATAAATATATATAATAATGTCTATTTTCTTCAAACTTGTTGATATATTTTAATTCTTAATGTGGTATACCTATCTATATGAATGTATGTCAATTTGATGTGGTCGTAAACCTAGTGTTAAAAGACAATAACAAACACACTCCGGAAACAATAGCATATTGCAATCAGACAAAGTTTGGAGTCGACATAGTATACCAAATGACACTCAAATGTACCATCAAGACAACATCTTTTCGATGGCCTCTAATGCCGTTTTTCAACATTTGAGATTCAGTGGCAATAAACGCACAGATCCTATACAAGAATGTATTACATCAAAAATATCCTAAAGGATTTTCTATTTCAGTTATCCAATAAAATTGCAGGAGGAAATAAGAAAAAATACAAAAGCATAGATTATAATCTCCTGTCAAGATAATGCTTCGCAAGAACTCAAGATTTATCAAATTGGCTTTTGTAAATGAAACAGGAGCAATAACACTTGCAAAATACGTGAAAATATTGTTTGCAGAAAGTGTGCAAACAAAACGGTCTATAAATAGACATACCATATTTTTATTTTTTACTTACAGAGTAAAATTATATTGCCTTCTAGTGGTTGTTTTTCCTTCAAATATATGTAGCCGTTTACGCGTCCAATTGACCTGTGTTGTAGATATAGGTATATGAGAAATATCCGGAAACATAGTGCTAATGTTATTTTAGTAACTTCAACTCGGTTTCGTTAAATCATATTTTTTTCAGATTACTGAAATTGCTATAAAAGGCCAACAAAATATATTCAATATACTAAAATACTGCTTCGATATTTGATTCAAACAGAATATTCATTATCTTCAAAGCATTCAAATGAAGTACTGTCCGAATATATAAGAATATAATCAAATATTCAGTCTGTCGCCGAGATATTTAGTATGTGTTGACATTCACCAGTATTAATATCTCAGTACCGTCAGTTTAAAAAAAACACCCTGTATATTAACATTTTAAATTTTAATCAACATTTCAAAAAGAAAGATTTTGTTTTTGTTTTTTTTATTGGATATGTCTATATATAGAAATAGACTATTTTTTTTAATTCAGTCAAATCATTAGTGAATAATTTTAATAAATTATAGATTCACACAATTAATTAATAATTAGAGAATTGAATAAATAATTAATAAATTTAATTCACCCAATAAATAATGAAAAATAAAGAGATAATTAAAGGATTAACAAATTTATTTAAAATAAGTGCATGAAGTGCAAACTATTTAACTAATGAAAACAATACGGAAATATATACAGATTGCCATTTTCAATCTTGTCTTCAAAGAACACAAAATAAATTAGAAGGATATGTATTTTAACAAAATGTTAAAAGGATATTCAAGGGATCAATGAAACAAATTTTAAAAAAATACATTTTAATTTGCTAAAGTTTGCAATCTATTTTTAAATAAAAGAATATGAATCACCGATTCTGAAAACAGTATCAAGTATTCCAGATGAACCAGATTCCGATGTCCAGGATTAGTTCCGTGATAAAAAAAAATGGAAGGTCATCAATAATATTCAGGTACGTATTTACAAAATTTTATAATATTATATATTAAATCTTTTATGAAGTTAAACATCTGGCAGAAAAAAAAGTTATTTTTTTAGTGAAAGTTTGGAATTTTTCTGAGGTTTTATACTGTCATCATTTTTGAAATTATTTGCACAGAGTGAAAATTGGGGGGAGGGGGGAATATACATTATTATGAATTTAATTTTGCTCTTATTTATTTATTAGATGATACAAATAAATTTTCCAAATAATTTTAGTTTATTAGAATTCAATTATAAAAGCGAATGATTTTATTAAAAATTTTTAAACTTTACTTTTCAGTTTTACTAGTGCAAATAGTGATGATTATTTTCACCACATGCTTTGATACCAACATTTATATTATTCTTTTGATAAAAATATTATGTTTTCTTCGTAGTTGTATTGTCTTATTTTGTTTCTCTTGTTTTTACAAAAATAATTTTTTAAAGTTATTTCTGTTTCCGACTAAAAGGAATTTGGATGAAATCATATTTTCTCAGTTATGGGAAGATGTAAAAAGCAATGTGAAGAAGCTTCTTAGTTTCAGAGAATGTGGCTTATCTCCTAAAGAAATTGCAAAACAATGAAGAAATGAATGAAGAAAGTGTTTTGAATTACATCTGGAAAACCTTGATTGTATCAACCCATGCTATGTATAAACGATGTGACGGAAAACTGTCTCTACCCGATGAACCACAATGAATCGAGTCCATTCTCTACACCAATCTTCTGTTCAGATTAAAAAGTAATTGCAACTGTCTTGTTTGAGTAGAACTGTGCGTGGTGCTCTTTTAAAATCTTCCCATGTAAAATATATCAAAATAAGAAAGAGTCCAAAACTAACAAAATTACCAATTATTAATCCTGTAGAATGGGGGAGGCAGTGTATAGTACTTGGAAATAAATAGATTGACGAAATTTTCTCAGATTGAAAGAAATTTAATTTGGACGGACCTGACAGCTTCCGATAGTATTGACATGAATTATATCACGAACGGACAGTATTTTCTAAAAGTCCATTTGGTTGCGGAAATGTTATTGTTTGTTTGAACAACACCGATGGCCCTTTTGAAGGACATGCATTATTAGGACGACTAATTGCTGAAAGATATCAAGGAATGCTTTCTGAAAATATTATTTCCAGAAATTCCTCTCATCACAAGATGGGCATGATATTTTCAAAATAATCCACGTGTCATCTTCTACAAAGTCATGGTTTCAAACAAATGTAATAGAATTATTGGACTGGTCAGGAAAAAGCTTTGACTTGAATCCTACGGAAAATGTGTGTGGCAGAAAGACTCGTCGTATTTATCCAGGTATTATGCAAATAAACATTAGTTACATCATTTGGACTCAATGTGACATATCGTTTAGTACATATCATACGAAAAAGGGCAAAATTCGGAATAATGAACTGATTTGTGAACCAAATTTGTAAGAGGCACTCTTTTAATTTCTAATTTTCTTTCTATGTCAAAGTTAAACATGAATAAAACTGTAATAATAAAAAAATGAAATATTATTCAAAATAACAACAATTATTGCATTTATTTTTGTTCTTATTATTTTAAAAATCCTATTTCACTACAACAAATAAGTTAAAATGTACAATTTTTTTTTTCAGTTTCCTTATATTTTTTTCACAACTGTATTACCTTGCATCTTTGCTCAATATCCATATTTCGAAATTGGTTGAGAATAAATAATAGAAAGATCGATTTAACTTTTACAGTGAATAGTTACATGCTCGTATTATGATTAGATCACTTTGAATGAGTCATAATACACACGGTTCTAATACATGTATTCATCTCTAACACATGAATATTCATCTCGAAACATATCGTCTTGCTAAATTGCATAAACGCAATTTTGAAAACAATAAGACAGGAATAAAGCGTGCCAAGTCCGTCCGAATGCGGTTGGTTTCATCCGAAAAACGCACCTTTCATTATCTTGCCTTCTTTAAATCCTATTAGACTGGAACTTTTTAAAAATGCTCATATTATCTTACGATACGAGGTCTATTTTTAAACATTTCCTTTCAAATGAAAATCTATTTACTTGTTGGGCACTTCGGATCAAAACACTACGAGATATGTGGAAAAAGGCATATGTTGCTATATAAAAAATAAATCTCATTTATAAGTGTATTTTCAACTGCAGTGTCAGTTTTGCAAGCAGATTTCACTTTGAAATAGAAAGATTTTATCGAAATGTCCGATTTCGATCAGAAATCAGCAAGATATATTGGAAAATATACCATTTCTTTATCTTGAAATGCTTCCTTCCGATTTGTCTGAAATTCGTTAAATATATGTAATAACCTACAAGATCTAAAGTTATCTTAAGTGTTTCTTTAAAATGGAAGGTGTCAACGAGACAGATTTGTTATAAGCATCAAGAGAAAATACACTCACCATTATTTTCTTGTGTGTAAGACCTGTTAGGCTGTAGGTAGTTAAATATTCATATCGTTCAGAATGTCAAGGTTTGTTAGGAAAAATAAATCTATCGTTATTTTGCAATATGTCAGACAGGTTAGATAAAAAACTTGCTAAACATATGCATCTTAATCTCTAATATACGAAAACTGATTTTTAAATCATCTTTTCAATCATACCAATGTTTAATTATACAAATTGTTTCTAATTTTAATAATATTTTTAAAAAATCATTTTAATCATATTTTACAACAATTTATTCCTCAAAGAATGAAAATATAATTCGTCTACATGAGTAATTTCTGAGTACGTGGGAAAAATGAGGTTTTATTAGCGCGTTTTTATCATTTAACAAAAACTCGGAGTAAACGTTTAAGTTAACACTTACTGCAAATTAAACTTAGCAAAGCGTAATTGTCAGTACGTATTTGTATGAAATAGAATAAATAAAAAAAATTTGATATTTATGGAGAAAGAAAAAATGGATATGCGAAAAGGTTTTCTGTGACATTTTAAAATAACTATATAATAATTTCAGTTTTATTTAAGGCATACTCACTGTTACCGCTTTGTTGGCGCTGTTTGTTATAGAATGTTGCAACCATGCGCTGACTTGGCTTCAGCGATAAAATTTATTGTAACCCTGCTGACATGGGATGAGTTTTCAAAACAGTTTCGTACTGAGTTGTTGCGGGGTCGGTGAACCTCGATGAAATAAAAAGTTGGCTTTCGAATTGTCGTTTGATTTTAAATAAAATTACAGTCCACTTATTAAAAAATTGAAATGAACCAGCTTAAACATATGTAATTTCGTACCATAAAATTTGGTTCGTCGAGCCGGAGTTTGAATTTTAATTAAATTTCGATTTGAATAGTAAATAATAATGAAGAAAGACATTACTTCGTTAAATAGGACTCGTGGTGGAATCAAGGAGCAAATAACTAGACTATTAGCGTCAATAAAGGATCAGCAGTTAGAGGATGTTGAAATAGAAGAAATTGAAGTCAAGTTGGATAAAGTGCGTAAATTAAATCAACAGTTTGAACTTTTAAGACAAGGCTACTGCAAAGTTGTGAAGAAAGATGAAGATTTATTTGAAATTGAAAATAGTTTCGAGGATATCGACTCGGATCTCCTAAAATAGGAGGTAAGCTTGAAAAAACTTTTTAATAATTGCATGCATGAAGATGGGAATGCAAAAATTAATAAATCTAATGACGTTAATATCAAGCTGCCAAAAATCCCATTACCAAAATTCTCCAGTAATTTTGAGGAATGGAACATTTTTAAAGCTCAATTTGATTCTTTAATTTCTTCTAACAAACAACTTTCAGAGTCGCGAAGGCTTTATTATTTACAATCATGCTTAGTTGGAAGTGCGACTCGGATGATATCAAATGACGATACATTTCATTCCTTAATGAAAGTTTTGGAAGATAGATTTGATAATAAAAGACTTATTGCTAATACTCACATTAATGAAATATTTTCGATTGAAAAGTTGCACAATGAAAGTGCTAAAGATTTAAGATCATTAGCTGATCAATTACATAAACATTTAAGAGCTCTAAAATTATTGAATTTAGATTTGAATAAACTAAGTGAAGCTATGTTGACTAATATTGTTATGCAGAAATTGGATAAAGAATCACGTAAACAATTTGAAATGACTTTGACGTCAAATGAGCTAACTATTGGGATACCTTTATAAAATTTACTGCAAATTGATGTCAAATTTTAGAAAATTTGCAAAGTAATATCGTTCAACCACCGAAATCGAAATTTTTCCCCTAAAGTTCTAAACCACGTACTTTAGCAACAAAGGTAAATGACACTTCATCAAAGTGTCCTGTTTGTCGTCTACCAGCAAATCATCCTATCTATAAATGCAAAAGTTTTCTTGATTTAAATGCTATGGAACGTTTTAATATGGTTAAAAAACTCTCCCTCTGTGTGTTGTGCATAAAACCAGGGCACAAATTAGCTTTTTGTCGCCAATCTAAGTACTTGTGTAACATCTGCAATGGTAATCATAATTATCTCTTGCACAGACATAGCAAACCTTCAATCGGAGGAGAAAATGTTACTCATTCCGAAGCAATTCCTTCGGAGCAGAGAACTGATTTATCCCCAACAGATGTGACCTTGGCCGATTCCCAGCCTACTTCCTCTGCCTGCTTACTTATAAAAAATAAAAGCGTTCTACTTCCAACTGCAATAGTACATATTCAGAATATATATGGCCACTTCTCAAGAGCTAGAGTAATACTTGATAACGCTTTTCAGGCAAATTTTGTGACAAAGCAGTTTGCTGACATCGCGAATTTACGAAAACAAAAAATAAATATATCGGTTTCTGGATTAGGAGGAATTTCTACTTCGATTGAATATGACGCTGTTGTTAATATAGCCAATTGAAATAGATCGTTCTTTTTATCATAAACATTTTTTATAATAGATAAAATTACGAATATGGTTCCGGCAACAAATGTTAATTTAGAGAATATAGAAATTCCACAGATTATGCTTGGGGATCCGAAATTTACACGGAGTTCCAAAATCGATGCCTTTTTGGGTGCTGAAACCTTCTTTGAAATTGTTAAGGGTGAACAAATACGTTCATCTCTAAATTCGTTAATTTTTCAAAATCCTGTATTTGGTTATGTCGCTGGTGGTTATGTAAATACAAACAATCAGGAGCCATGTAGTTTAGTTTCTCGAAATGAGAATATAGAAAAAGTAATAGAAAAATTCTGGTTAGTGGAAAATATTAGTGAAGAAAATACTATTCTTAGTACTGAAGAAGAGTTTTGCGAGACGCATTTTAAAGAAACCAACACTAGAAATAAGGATGGTCTATTTATAGTTAACATGCTGATGAAAGAAGGTTTGTTGGGTGATTCTAAAGCCTTGGCCAACGTTAGACTTAACCAAACAGTTAAGCGATTGCATAAGCATCCCATGATGCAAAATTTATATAAGGAGTTTATTGCAGAATATGAACGTTTAGGTTATATGGAAAAAGTGAATAATGACATGTGTGAAAGATCTTACTATTTGCCGCATCATGGAATTTATAAACCTGAAAACTCAACCACAAAATTAAGGGTTGTATTTAGTGCCAGTGCCCCTAGTACATCGGGACAAAGTTTAAATGATTTGCAGTGAAAGAAAATATTTTTGAAATAATAACTAGATTTAGGACTTATAAATACGCATTTAAAGCAGATATTAAGAAGATGTACCGTCAAATATTAATTAATTAATCGCAAAGAAATCTGCTAAAAATATTATGGAAGGAAAGTATGAATGAGTTTCCAACTACTTATCGTCTTAACACTGTCACTTATGGCACAAAATCGGCTCCATTCTTGGTCATTCGTTGTTTGAAGCAACTCGTTTTGGATGAAGCGAAAAAATTTCCTTTAGCTTCGCAAGTTACACTAACAGATGTGTATATGGACAATTTTGTCTCGGGTGCTGCTACTTTCGAAACAGCCCAGGAATTACAAAGGCAGTTGATACAAATGCTGCAAACTTGTGGCATGGAGCTTCATAAATAGACTTCAAATTCATCTGAAATCATAAATAGTAGCTCTGAGGAAACTAACCAACAATATTTTCTCGTTGATCGACATTCTTCAGTAAAAGCTTTGGGTCCAAAAGAAGATTATTTTCTCTTTAAGGTAGACTTAAAGATCAAGCCTTTCTACACTAAAAGAGACGTGTTATCAGTTATCGCTCGTTTGTATGATCCATTAGGTCTTGTTGGTCCTGTTATCACAAAGGCCAAAATTTTTAATCAAAAATTAGGGATCCAACAACTGAACTGGGAAGATACTCTCCCTCAGTCAATTCAGCCAGAATGGTCGAATTTTGTGACATCTTTGAAAGTCATCGAAAGTCTCAAAATTCCTAGACATATCTTGACAGAATCTTATGAAAGAACTGTTATAGTAGGTTATGCTGATGCTTCTGAAGCTACTTTCGGAGCGGTAGTGTATATGAAATCTATCATGGAAGATGACACAGCTGTCAATAAACTTATTGCCAGTAAATCAAGAGTCACTCCCATTAAAGTAATTTCGATCCCTCGTTTGGAGTTGTCAGCGTGTCTCCTTCTCTCGCAGTTGATAGAAAGAATTCGTCTTTCTCTTCAGATGTTCATCAGTGAAACAATCTTTTACACAGATTCAACAATTGCACTTGCCTGGATAAATACACCTCCATATAAACTAAAAACTTTTGTTGATACTCGGGTATCAAAGATACAAACTCTAACAGCAAACTTCCAGTGGAAACATATTACTTCCCAACTTAATCCTGCATATATAATATCTAGAGGTTTGAGCCCTCATGAACTCTTAACCAATGACTTATGGTGGTGTGGTCCTGACTGTTTACCGGACTCTAAAAAACATTCTAGTGTTGAACTTGATGAGTCTGTAATTTCATATGAACAATATCTGACTGAACTTAAATCACAGTCAAACATTAGTTTATCTTCTGTAAACAATATTTCATTTCTTGAGGATTTTTTAGCCATAAGTAATGACTATGTAAAATTAATTCGTGTATTTAGTTTTTAATCAATATTAAGAATAAAGCAAAGACACAAATAGTGCAAGACACAAATAAGCAATCAGAAATAGTGAATTGGAAAGATAAAAAAGAAATTAATGGATATTATTTAGATAAGTGAATTTTATAAAGAGTTAAAGGCCCTAAAAAACGGAGAAACTTTGAAGAAGGGTCCTATAAGTCACTTAAATGCTTTTTTAGATGCAGAGAGTTAACAGTAGGTGGTAGATTGGTTCATGTAGATGTTAGTTATAATTATAAACATCAGATAATACTGCCTAAAAAGCACAAAATTACCACTCTAATTTTCCAGTATTGTCAATTAAAGAACTTTCACGCAGGACCTCAATCATTATTACATTTTGTTCGGCAAGAATTTTGGCCCATTAGAGGCAAAATTATCGCAAGAAAGGCTGTGCGCAACTGTATAACTTGTTTTAGGTGCAAACCTACTCCTTTAGACCAATTAATGGGAATTTACACCTCCAGAGCGTGTCAATTCCAACCCTGTATGTTCTAACTCAGGTGTAGACTTTTGCGGTTCATTTTTCATAAGGTACAAAAATCAAAGAATGGGGTAATTTACACAAGATGTATGTAGCTATTTTCGTTTGTTTAGTTACTAAGGCTATACATCTTGAAATAGTTTTTGACCTGAAATCACAAGCATTTATTGCTTGCCTGAAACGATTCTTCTCACGTCGAGGGAATATGCTCGACCTTATTTAGTGATAATAGTAAAATCTTTATAGGAGCCAACAAAGAATTGAAAAAACTCGCTTCACTTGTTAATTTTCCTGATGAAAATTTACCCAAGTTTTTTAGCAATGGAAAATATCTCCTGGAAATTTCTTCCCCCTCGGGCCCCTAATTTCGGAGGACTCTGGGAGTCTGGAGTTAAGTCCTTCAAGCATCATCTAAAAAGAACTGTTGCTGATGCAAAATTATTTTATGAGGAATTTTTAACTGTTGTTACTCAAATAGAAGGCATCCTAAACTCAAGACCTATTTCACCTTTATCTTCCGATGCTTCGGACTTAGAACCATTAACTCCAGGCCATTTTTTTAATAGGCAGGCCCATAAATTCTATCCCAGAGCCTTCAGTAATAAATGAACTAGACAGTAAACTAACCCGTTGGCAAAGACTGACAAAAATAATGGAACAAATCTGGAAACGCTGGTCGATTGACTATCTAAATCCTTTACAAGACCGAAGAAAATGGCGGTTTTCAAAAAATAATATTAAGGAAAATGATATGGTTTTACTAAAGGAGGATAGCATTCCACCTTTTAAATGGTGTTTTGGATGAATAAGCTAAGTTATTCCTGGAAAGGACGGCAAAATTCGTGTTGTAATTGTCAAAACTAAAAATGGTCATTTTAAAAGACCAATCTATAAAATATGATTCTTACCCATTCAGACTTGATTTTCTAATTTGTACATAAAAACTGTATATTGTTCTGTACATATTCAAATGTTTATTTTCTATTTTTACATATTTAATTGTACATTTATGGTTCATACTTATTTATATTTCTATGTCTTTTTTAATATATATTGTCATGTTTGAACTCGAAAAAAAATATTTTGTTGTGTATTCTTGATTGTAACTTCGAATCTTGAATTATAATTTGTGTTGCATAAACACGCAACGCGGGACGGAATGTTACCGCTTTGTTGGCGCTGTTTGTTATAGAATGTTGCAACCATGCGCTGACTTGGCTTCAGCGATAAAATTTATTGTAACCCTGCTGACATGGGATCAGTTTTCAAAACAGTTTCGTAATGAGTCGTTGCGGGGTCAGTGAACCTCGATGAAATAAAAAGTTGGCTTTCGAATTGTCGTTTGATTTTAAATAAGATTACAGTCCACTTATTAAAAAATTTAAATGAACCAGCTTAAACATATGTTAAATTCGTACCACGCACTTTAATATATACAGAATAGCCATTCAAATCAGTTTCCAACACTTATTTTCTAAAACTTTATTAATTGGCGTGCATTACTAGTAAAAAAATTCTAAATAAAATAAATAATTATATTTTATATAGTTTGAAACAATAGATGTTTTGATGAATTACGAATTTTAAATTATTTTTCAGATCCTCTATTCTTTAAGTCATATTTAATAAATTATTCTGGAGACATTAATTTTTAAAGAAAAAAGATCCACCCTTTTGCAATTAAAACTTATTGAATTATGGAAATTTAAATGGCTCTATTTTATAAAAATGTTCTATTTTAGACCTCTCTATCTACCATCTGGAGGAAAATACCCCATTCCTGGCTTGAACTTTCTCCAAGACTGATTGTCTAAAATGATTATAATTGAAGCTTTATAGCTTTCCAGGCTTGATCTCAAAAAATAGAGATGTTAGACAGTTAAGATAGTTTTACTGAATTTCATTTATAGGATCAAAGAACTATATAAGATTTAGACTTCATAATTGCTTTCAAAAGTACATTTATTTATTAAAATAAAATAAAATTTTATTTCCAGTCTTTAAATCCGTTTGAAGGTAAAAGTAAATTTTATGATGAATCAGAGAATTTTTTACTGAATAATTCTTGGGAATATTTTATAAATTATATAAAAATATTTTGTAATACATATAAGATTACAATGCTGAAAGATTTTGGTTTCAGTAAAAAGGCCTTTGTGTTTATTGAAATTATATCGCTTCTTTTACAAATTTAAATTTAAATCTTATGGGAGACAGAAAATGAGATCTATATACAATACAATGTACTAAATGTCAGAAGGCTTCTTTAATAGTATGGATTAAATTACCATTTACTCATATACAAAACTGATTTTTAAAAACCAAGAATAAAAATTGAAGAATTAAAAGATTAAGAAGAATTGAACTTTGCTTCTGGATATCCTTATACATTTCAAATGAAGAACAGGTTTCATGCTACCTACGTAACGTTATAATTCAAGTGAAAGAAACTTGATAAATGTCCGAAAGCATTTAACCTATAATACCAAAATCGTTATATAATTGTTGAAATATTTCTAAACATTTGTTATTTAGGAGCAACAATCATCATTAAATTACTAACATTTGAAAGAAATAAAAATACAAATTTTTAGAAAAAATGACTTACGAACAAAATTAACTATAAATTACTTGGGATTCTACAAAACAAGAAATTTAAATTAAATCATGGATTGATGAGAAAATTTATTTTGTCTTTATATATTAGTTTGGGTTCATCAAGAAAAGAAGTTTCTAAATTTTTTAATTTCAGTTAAATTACTAATAGTGTAGCAGCCATAAACTCAGACATAGTATAAAACCCGAAAGACTTCACTTTATATTTGAAAATAAACTGCAAAATTGAGTAAAGAATATTTTTTCTAAAAAACTGTTGGAAACTTGTTGAACTTTAAATTTTTTCCCTCGGTCTTCGTAATTATTTCTTATGCAAACATGACCTTGCTTGCAGGCTCCTTTTAATTGATGGCCAAAAAAGAGAAAATTTATCCAATTAAAAGATTTTAATCAATCCTTAGTATTAGAATTTAATTAAGTCCTCAAGCATATTCACCGTATTTATTTTAGTGCAAAAATTCTTTAAATTGAATTCATTTCTTCCCTTCCTATATTTTCAAATTGAATATAAAAGCACAATAATTGAGTTAGACCTTATTTGGTTTTTAATTGATTTAAACTCGGATTCACATAGTTCTAACCTAAGCGCACCATGCTTAGCAAATTATTATGATGTTTTTATTATATTAAGCAATACGTGAAAAAATATTATTCGTTATCTTACAGCTAGCGTGGAAAAAGATTTAGATGTAGGGATATGAGTGTGCAATACAAGATTAATTATCTGAATACGATACATTTCAGTTTATAATGATTTTGAAGATTTTAAGGTGTGAAAAAGCGACCTATGCTTCTTGATCTGTTATCGAGTTTTTTTTTTATAAAAAGAAATGCTTTTATTCATTTATTTTTCCTTCAAAGAATTAATAATCGAATATATTTTTTCAGAGAAATAATACGTGAGAGTACATCACCCAACGCAATTCTTTCCTGTTATCCCGACATTAAGGGACAATTCAATAGACATTTAAGTTGCCTTCTGTTCTCACCTACTACAAAAATTATGTAAATAAGAGACTTTAAATTAATCTTTTCATTTTTCTAGAAATGGTGCCATTTCATGCAATGTTATTAAAGTTATAATTTTTTATATATTTAAACTTAATTTCTGTGTTTTTTATATCTTTAAATTTCATTTGTTGCGATGGAATTTCATTATCGTATCTCCATTCATTTCCTTTTATATTACATTTCTATATTTTTGATTAATTTTGTTGCTCCTTGTTATTATTTTCATAGAGTAATTATTAATTATTGGAATAATTTCAATTAAATTTGAATTGCAAAACAGTATTGCTATTTCGTAATGACTTTGAGAAAATTTGATTTCAAGATTTCCTTATCATTATAAAAATGAAGAATGGGAAACATAAAAAAATAAAAATCAATAATAAAAATAAGGAATAAAATTAATTTCTATTCCAAAAGTTATGCCTCAAATTAATTCTTTCATCGAAATCTGAGAGTATGTTGGCTTAGAGAACAAATAAAGCTGTTCAGATAGCAATCATTTGCTACATATTAATATTAGTTCAGTGGATTTTAATTGAGTAAATTTGTCCATTCCTATTATCATATTAAAATATGGCAAAGATATAAAAATAGAAGTAGTGATTTTAAAAACTAGAAGTACTTTTGTTACATTTAAGATTATGAAAAATTCCTCGAATGAAAAAAAATTTAAAATTTTTTCTCTAACTATGTGTTTATGTTTGTTTCCATGATTAAAAAACTATATGACATAATCTTTTATAGTTAATTTTGATTGATAATTATTAATAAAGTGAAAATTAAGCCCCGGGTGCTATTTTTTAAGAAAAACGTTAGAATTAAATCGGTTTTTAGTTTTACTTGAGTATTTCAAAGAATACAGATAAATCATTTACAAAATATTATTTTTTTAGTTTTATTAAAAATGTAACATGAAGTAATAAATGGTAATTTCATATTAATTCTGAGAGTAAACCTAAAGATACTAAAGTTGGATACTGCACTTGCTGATAATAGATGCAAAAAAACTTTTCAAAGGTTGAACTTCCTCAAAGCATGTCGCCCTTTCATTGTATCAATAGCACGTTGCTGATGAGTTAAATTTCTATGCTGAAGCTAATAATAAATAGAGGAAAATTTAAAATTTTTGAAATTTCATTACAATTAATATAAGATACTATATGTTTAGGTTTTTATTATTTACATTTGTATTCAATTACGTTTTCTCATGCATGACGCTTAAATTATGACTGTTTAAAATTTAAGAAAAATTATTATGCTTTTACTAATTAGAACATGATTTTTATTGTTACATACCTTCAAAAACTAGAGTTGCTAGAAATGGATGCATATTTATAATGTTAGAATTGATGAGCCAATTTTAAGTAACCATTTGACTATTATTTCTTTGGGATAGCGAAAATGAAATGAATTTTATTTTTATTAAATCTCTGTAACCCTGGAGCATTCATTGGCAAGCAATTCAATAAGAATTGCCCTGCTTTTATTTCAAAGAAAGTATGAAATGTAACATTAAAATATGAGAGGTAGAACGCCTTCATCATCATAATGAAACTATACTCCTCCTATTTTTTGTTATAGATAAAATCGCGAAAATGGACTGAAAAGGAAATACTAACAAATATATTTCTATTGACATTTCATATAGATGAATTGAAATCATAAATTTGTAATCTTCATTTTCATGCGTCTCGAAATACAGTAATATATGCAGAATAGTCCAGCATTTCCTTACATCCGGGTATCTCAAAGATTTATGAATCATTTTTTTAATAAGAAAAACAAATTATAACGCCAGGAAGAATTATAGAACCTATAGATGCATGGTGATGGCGTCAAGTACACTCTTGGGCGATGAGAAATCATGAGTTATTTACGATGAAATATCAAAGCTGAGCTCCGTTGAAAGTCAACAATAGTTTTTATCAAATTCATGAGTTATGTGATCTCATCAATTTTGATTTCTGTTAAAAACATTTTCCTTAAACATTAAATATTTGTTTACTTTTAGAATTTTACAAAGACTACTGTTCAGACGCTAATAAATATGGATACCGTAGAAATTTATATTGAAATTAGAATCAGTATTAAATGCATTTATAAACCACTTGGATATAAATTTCCAAATATTTTTATAAATATATGATTCCAGTTTTATGGGATTTGAAATACAACTTTACGAAACCGGAGAACGAATATATGAACTTTTTAAATAATTTGCTTTTTATAAACCGGTCATATTTCTTCGGAAAGATTAAATAAATATTGGCACATTTAGCAGCTACTTGAATGTCCGTTTTGAAAAACTGAAGTTTATCGCAAATAAAATAGAATTACTAAAGGTTTTTGGGGGGGGGGAGGGAATTGGAGATAAATCTCTATTAACGTTATTGTTCTAACAATAAGAAATAACATTTTAATAATAACAAATATATTTTTATTTCAAAATTTATTACTTTATTACTTTTTATTCAAAATTTATTACAAAATTTATTATTTATTACTACTTATACATTGTTCACTGAAAACTGCATATGACATTTGTTTGTTCTAGATGAATTCTGAGACTACCGAACATTATTGTGTAAGCATCATGGTTCAACAGTATATCAGCATGTATTAACACAACTGAAATAATGCTGACAATCATTGCGATGTGGAAAGACAAATAAAATAAACACCATTTGGCGGTTTGGCAGTGAAATGTTTGTTCGTTATCGCCAAAAATTTTGTTTCAAAGTTCAATCTCATAGTTGTTCCCTGTCTTGCTTATAACCTTTATTTAAGATAGCCATGAGTTCGTAGCATGCGGTTTTTTTTCTTTTCATAAATTTGAAAAATTTCCATCATTGGAGGTAGTGTTAAAAGTTGAGGAGACAAATTTAAAGGATCATTTAAAAAAATGGCTTCTAGCATGTGTTTGAAAACTGAGAAAGAGGTGGTATAAATGTATTGCATGTAATGGGAAATATTTCGAGAAAGACCATCAAATTTCGAAGAACCAGTATTGGTACCTATTTTTTATTAATCTATAATCATTTTTTATTGAACAGCCAACGTATATCGGGTGATCGTGCTTGCTGGTTGTGAGAATTCAGGATAATGTGTAGTTCGTCAGCTGATTAGAAAAGAGAAAGCGACAGATATTATTGCCCTTTTAGAAACTTAAAAAGAACTTCCAAATCAAATTCCGTAAATTTCCCAATTAAAAATGTGTGAGTTTTCGTCTAGGCCTGACTCATAAATTTATAATTTTAGAAGAAAAAGAAATTTGAAGGATAAAAATGGCAGAAAAATACATTATCAACTAAATATTTTGAAAACATTCGACATAATTCTTTTAATAATATCATAAAACACAAGGAGGCTTTGGAGGTATTTTACATAACCAAGGTTTCATATAGATTTAAGATGATTTTTAAAGTCGGGGGGGGGGGAGGAAAGGAAGCTTAATTTTTATCATATCTTTCTTCATTCTAAGCTGCATTTTTTAATCTTGCTAAAAACCATAAATTCGTTAGAAAATATTTTCATTTTAGTAAGAAAGCGTGGCCATTTTCTATATAAAATTAAAATTTGTGGCCATATACAAAAAAAAAAAAAAAATCTTTCTGGGTAGTTAAATTATCATTTTTGTAGTTTTTACAATTGTATCGACAAAATACAGGAAATCAATCGATTATATAAGTTCATACACCCTTATTTTATTGCTTAAATAGCTCTCTAAAGTCCTTAACTAAATTCTTATGAATAGTAAAAAAAATTACGAAAATCTGATATGCTAGATAATGCTAATCAATTTCATTCAATGAATTTATTTAATTCCTTAAAACTCAATTGATGAACATAATTGCATAGCTAAATATTACTATATAATATTCGAATTTTTATATGAGGATTCCTTACTTCTATAAATCTTAGAAGAAAAAATCTTTATGCTACAAAAACTGACAGAAGAATTTAAACTAGACCATTTTTTAAAAATGAATATCTCGGTCGTTTGGTTATCCAAATATTTGAACAAAGAACTTCATTAAAATCAAAGCAAACGAAAAAAAGAATTAATTCGATTTTCCAAACCGAACTCTCTTTGAAATCGGATCACATTTTTCATCCCTTTTTTCTGTATGGGTGAACGCGAACTTCATCTGTCCACTGTACATTTGTCAAGTTAACCTCTTTGACTCAATATCTGGTTTGAAATAAAAACAAATACCAAAGCGGCTGCTTGATCAGTTACTTTGTGTACAATATTTATTCACCAATCGAATAACATCACCATAAAAATAAAATTATAATAAATGCTTAAGCGTTTGTGGCTGGAAGACAGAACGAAATCAAAACGTTGATAATGTTTTGCTGCTGGTGAAAGTAAAAAAAAAAAAATAGCAGAAGGTTATTTGATGCCGTGGTCGCTATTAGTAAAATATTCAGAAACATGTATAGTTAATATTAAAATAAAGTCGCGTTATATTCATCATATTTTACCATACATACACTAACTTCCAGATTATTCCAGTAATAACGAACTTGAATCGAATGTTGCAATATATCTATCATAAACTGCAGCATATAACAATGTAAAATAATCTTCTGTTTGATGTGAATTTCTATAACGCTATTGAAAAATTATCAATTTTTTTTAAAAAAGATTTTACACATTACATAAAAAAAACCGTGCAAGATAGATTTAAAATTTTCGTAACTATTTTTAATTAAAACTGTTTTTAGCAAAGCAAATTCATAATACCTGTTCCGTGTACATAAAGAATGAAGTTGGCAATTTAAGAAAGTAACATATCTCAACCATTACGGCTTGTTTAAAATTGAAAAATATGTTTGAACTCGCTTTAATTAGTATACTAATTATTGCTCGGAGTAGCGTGATTTTCTGTATATCTCCCGCATTTCACGATAGACCATTGCATGCCCATTTATCAGTTAAATGTGCATATCCTTCGCATATTAAATTAACTATTTTAAATAAATTAACACGCTTCGGTAGAAGTTGTAAATTAGGAGAACTTACAATCGTAATATTTTCAAAGAAATCGAATAAAAAAAGGATTGTCTATTGTTAGGAATATAAAAGGAGTGTCTATTTTTGTTAGTTATGACAAAAATTCTGATATAATAAAAAAATATTCTGAATGAAATAAAGGGGGAAAATGCCACAAGAACATATAAACATTTTAAATACATTTTAAATGATTATAAATACTTATTAAAAAGCTGTAAAGGAAATTGAAATAAAATTTTGCTCTCCTTTCTGTTTTTCTCCTAAGGTTGGGATCGATTTGTACTGTTACAATTCAAATTTTACTTACATCAAGATTGTATATCTATCTTTTGAGCAGAAAATATTAATGTGAATCTAAAGTGATTTGATCAAAATATCTTCCACGTTCTTAATAAATATTATTATAAATATATAATACTTAATAAATATTCTTAAATTATATTATCAACAGAACATCTGAATGAACATGTAAGTAATAAAAGTCTAACTAAAATGCTACTCTAAAAATTCATAAAATTAACCCTTTACTGGGGAAGAACGGTATCTCAGATTGCTAAGGATAAACTTTCGGTCACCCCTATTCTATTTTTAGCTCAATCGAATGGAATGACCCTGTAGCTTCTTGTTTCTATAACTTGGTCTTCGAAATATCATCATTCAAGCTATTGATTCTCGTTATGAAGTAGAGCTCCAGAGACTTTGAAATGAAACAGAAAGTGGTTTTAGTGATGAGGATAATTGTACAGAAGATTTTTCCGATGGAAGTTTGCATTCGACTGATTCTGATACGTATGTTCAAATATAATTCCTTTTCCTAGCGAAAATGTATTTTGAAAAAAAAAAATCTAAAATGTATTAATATACCAAGAGAAATGTTTAAAATGCCCTGGAAAAACTGTGCTACGAATGTTCGGGAGTTTCTGCATAGAAATGATGCTGATTAAAAAAAGGGCCACTTTTTTCCATGGTCATATTTATTTTTATTTTTCATATAATTATTGAATTTTTCATTATATTATTTTCTATATACCTCTATATATTGGAAAAAATAAATATGATTTAAAAAAGTAAAAAGTAATACATTTTTCAAGAACATTATTTGTTGTAACAAGTAATTTGAGAAGAAAATGTATGTACAAACGCAATTATGTCGATGATAATATATTTTGAAAAATTTCTAGAACATATTTATATATCATGAAAAATGTTTGCAGAATATATTGACTCATTTTTCATAGTAATACTTTCATTAAAAAAATTAATCTGACTGTAAAGAAAATGCGGTCTAGTAGACCGCAACTCTGCAGTTAAATCCTAAATTTTTACCGCCCCAGTTAGGAATTAAGAAAAATTTAAGGACATTGGCCATTTTTGTATAATAATACTTATATTTATTAAAAGAATCCATATCTAAAGTGAGAACAAAATGAAGATTATTATTCGTGAATCAAATAAGATTATAGCTTTTTAAATTAAAGTCTTCTAAGTATGAAGATAATTATTAAACTTGATTAAATTACTTATTCTTTTGCAAAAAGCAATTTTCATCAATTATTACAAAAGATATAAAAAGTGTATAGTGTTTACTGAAAGCATATTTTTAGTCCTTTTATTTGTTCTATTTATCTTTTAAATTAATTTCACCAAACCGTTTCAATTGACAGTTCTGTTAGCAGAATTCCTTCTAAGTAACTAATTATATTGCTATCTAATCACTTTGATAAAAATATCTTTAGAACAATCATGCAAATTACTAGTATGCTTAGACTTTTCATAACAAAGTAAAACGCGGTGATTGAATTGAATTTTGAAGAGTTGAATTCAATGGAAATGTTACCTTTCAAATCTTTTTATCTAACTATGCACAAAGAAGTATATATCTCTTCTTACTAGATATGTGGGTCGTAAATGGTAAGATTGCCACAAAAATAGCATGGGTGCTGCAATTGCAAAATGGTTCATCACCAAAATATTCGATAAAAGATGTTATTTTATAAGTAAATACTAATACAACTTATACTAGAAATATAACATGCAATTTTATTTAACACTTATAAAAGAAATAACTATATTTTCAGTACAAAAAATAATAATAATAATAATTCTCCATTTTACAATCGGTGAATTTCTAACTTTCGCATCTAAATGGATTTATGCAAAATATTACCAATTTTCAAAATAAATAAAACCGTTTCCGTTTATTTTAGCATATTTTTCAGTAATCTTTTTGATCTTGGCAATTAACTTGGAAACTTCTAAATTGGACTTACTGTTATTTCAGGGAGGGGGATATTAATTGGAATAGTAATTAGTAACAACAGTAATTATATCTACTTATTTTCCATACTGAGAGGAACTGAATACCTTATGTATAAGACTGAAATCACTTTATTTGTAGGGATACTAGTGGAATTTTATTTTTGTTATTATAAATATACATCTAAAAAAATTTGAATGCATGACAAAGATGAAAAATCAATGTATTTCGTTGAATATTTATTGAACATCACTGTTTTTGAATTTTCTAGATTTCAATTCTTCCTTAAATTATTGGAAACTATTTTTAGAGTAAAGAAAAAAATAAATAAAAAATCTTCAAATCTTCTCAATCTTTGAAATGAACTTTATTTCAAATTGAGTTATATAGATGGCAGCACGCGAATCTCCTCCACATTCTGCTTTAAACTTGTGCTGCCATCTATTATGGATCTTTCAATTACTGAAAATGAATTTTAAACTAACCATGTAATATTGAAATAACGATGCATCTAAAAAATCGTTCAATCAAAATTGTAAAAGATTCAAAATTGTAAATTGATCTAAAATTTTTATTTACCATCTTATCTTTGCTGAATAATGCAAATAGTCTTTTTTAAGCAAATCATCGAACTTATTTTACCATAGTCGTTGCTCAGAATTATAATCAAGAAAAATATGTTATCCGAATTTATTTCAAAACCATTGAAATCCCTTTACAGAGTGTACTCTTAGTTTTATAATAATTATTCTCAGCGGGAAAATGAAATGAAATAAAAACTACTGAAAAAACTAAATGCTGAATTCTAATCCTGATGACAATTTCAATTTCTTTATTACTATATTTTGCTATCAAAAATTATATTCAACTACAAAAATTATTAATAGATTTACGAACACATTAATGGAAGAAATGATCTCAAAAAGCTCACAATAAAACCAGAGAGAAGTATTTGCATTACATTTTAGGAGCATCTGTTCCTTTCTTATAAAGATGCCTGTTAAATTAATCTCATAATTACAAAAAAAAAAAAAAAATGAATCGCCACTTGGTTGATTTGTTTCCAAGAATATAATAAAATTACTTTTTTTAAGTTCCTCTACAACAGCGGTTCCAGCCTTAATGCAATTGATATACTGCTTACAAGCAAATATCGTAGTTCTAAAACAAGACAACAGTAAAATTTCAAATTTAAGCTATTGTGTTCTATTATTAAGATAGGTTCTTTTACTTTTTTTTTAAAAAATTTCTCGTTTTCTTTTTAATATCAGTATTTATTTTAACAGCTTGTGACATTTTCTTTAATATTAATACATTATTTGCCCACTGATCCAACGTCATTCTTTATCATAATTTAATTTTTACAGACAATGCTCCTTAGCGTACACTTTATATGCTTACTTATCAGTTAAAATTTTACTACTCAATTCTTAACAAAATTGAATTAAAATTTAGAAAATTTAAAATATGCAGTCAAATTTATATTCTAAAACAATGATGCATGTTTAAGGAAGCCCAAAATGAAGAATGTTATGAAATAAAATGTTAGAAAATAAATGAAAACCTATGTGAAACTGAGCGTGAATAAGAATGACAGTGTATTTATTTTTAAATAAATTTGTGTCTATTTTCAGATGATTCATTTCCATGTCATGCGTTTTATTAGTTAGTGGTATGCGTTTTATAAAATAAGAAACAAAAAACATTATTTAAGAGGAAAATATCTACCTATAAGTAAATATAAATAAATTTGTGTTTATTTTTAGATGATTCATTTCTATGTCATGCGTTTTATTAATTAGTGGCATGCGTTTTATAAAATAAGAAAAAAAATATTATTTAAGAGGAAAATATCTACTTATAAGTTTTTTCTCTTTCTTTTTTTTAAATTTAATAGAGAAGGATTCGAAACTTTTACATGAGAAAAAGTGATCCATTTATTGGTATAGTTAAATTACGAAGAGTGTAATTGTATATATACTCATTGTTCAGTTGAATTAATACTTTTTTTTAATTTCTTTATTCCAAACACATACATTTCTGAATGCAAGTACAACGTAGTATATAAAAATGGAACTTAAGTATGACTTACAGAATACATGAGTATATACCGGGCTATTTAGGCTGCTAGATTTTTAAAATTTATGTTACAGAACCGTAAGTTGTAGAACTAAAAGAAAGCATTTTCGAATATTAAATCTTTAAAGGTGGGTGTAAAATATAGGATAATTATGATAGAAGTGTTTTAAAAGCAGATATTGTTGATATCCAAACCTTCCCATATAATAAATTTGAAGGGTAAAATTTTCAAAATCAACTCAACGTGATTTATTTATTCAAATTTATAATAAATTATTAAAGCGACGTAGGAAATTTTTATCATCAAATAATGTGATGTAATTCTGAATGATAATAAATATAATAAAAGTAAGTAGATAAATATAGTAAAAGTAAAGGAATTATAATAAAAGTAAGTCGAGCAAATTCCAAATTTTTATACTAATATAAATTTTTGTCGAAGAATCATTTGATTATGAACCTATGTCATACACTTTTATACACTTTATTTATACACTTTTATACTTTTTATACACTTTATTACTTTTTATACACTTTATTACTTTTTATACACTTTATTCTACACTTTCAATAAATATATTTTTTTAATTTTAATCTTACACCGCAACACAGTCACTGATAAGTTGGGAAACATCTAAAAATTCGACTAATGATTTATGATATGTTTCTTGGTTTATATTTAAACACCGTCACAAGATGAATTAATTTTGACTCCAATTCGTTTTATTCCTTATTTGAAATTTTATCAGTACCTAATTGCATTTAATCGGCTTCCTCAAGAAAAAGGAAATACTTTTCCCTTGTTATTATTATTAATACAAAACATGTCCGAAAAAATATCTTTAAGAATTTTGGTAATAAAATAAAGATAAAATAACAAACATATACGTTAACATTTTTTCCCCAATAAAATGTTTGTTTCTTAATGAAGAGCATAATTTTTTTGAATAGCATCAGGTCTGCAGTAATACCATATCATGATATACGGCTGTATTGACCAACGCGATATGACTTCGATTTGGAAGTTAACTCACAAATTTGTTATTCTCCCTGCTAAAAAGCGAGTAAAAGTAGATGGAGCGTGATTAATTTCATTTCCATCTTGAAACATTTTCCTATTCCTAAAATTTATTATTCAAATTAAAACAATTTAAAAAAACTATTCTTTTGATGAAATTATTATTAAATGCAACTTTTGAAAATTTCATCTCCTTTATTATATTCTGTGTTCCTTTTCTGATTGCAATCTAAATAATATTATTGAAAATAACATTTTTGAAACCAATATTAATTTCTATATAAAAATTATTTTTATTTAAAAGCTAACATCAAAATATACTATGAAAGCTTAAGGAATTTGTGAACAGATTTTGTTGTACTGCATCTTTAAAATTAATTTAAGTTAATTATTAAATTAAAAAATAATAATTAAATAAAATAATTTGTTGTGTTTTGTTTCAGAGTATGATGTTTGAACTTCTAAACAACTATAAATATTTCAAGGCATAAATTGTATTCCAACTATTTCTTTGTCGAAATATTGAACTAATTTCACTGATTATAAGAGAACTGACTTTAAAAATAAAATTATATCAATACAGCATTAATTCGAGCAAAGAAAATCGTTAGCTTAATGAAGACTAATAAGAAATGGTTGTTGTTAAATTTAATTTTTCTATTAATGTCATTAATTTTCTATTAATGTCATTTTGTAATAATTATTTTGTATTGAATATTTAAAGAAAATTTTAGAGTTTGGTTACTTTAAAAATTGATATTGTACGAAACGCAATATTTTTGCTAAAAGAAACAATATTTCATTACTGTGAGTCAAAATAGTGCTTTGGGAAAAAACATAATAAAAAATTAGAAAATTACAAGCATTATTAGCTTTTGTTTTATGTTTTTACGAAATTTAAATGTAATTTCCCCAGTCTTTTATTTTTGTTGACACAAGCATTAAAACCTGAATGCACACAATATTTGTACTTCCTATTCTTTCAGTCATTTTCCCTGTTCAAGAAAAAGTCTTGAATTTTTTTTTAGATGCTTCTAAATATGGGTATGTACTCTAAGAATTACGATTAAATTGGGTCTGAAACTTCTAATTTTCTTTTTCAAACGCCAAAGTTAATATTTCAACATGTCTTTTCGGGCTTAGTTACAAAAATAAATTATGAAACTTTAACTAAAATTTTTATTTCATGTTTTGTTTTGTTATTGTATCTAACAATAGAGAAATTATAATTCATCAGGAAAAACTGGAAAAAATGTTAAAACATAAATATTTCATAAAAGTTCAAAAATTTTAAATTTTTTTCCATTTTTTTAAATTTTAAAATAATGAAGTTTTCTAAATTGGCTACTATCTATCATAATCAATTTAATTATATAATCTAAAAAAAAAGCTACTAGTTATTTTTTATATGACTATATTCCAAAAGTTTTGAAAAAAGTATAAGAGAAATTGGATATCGAATTTACCCTCAAATTTCTAAGATCATTCGAATTCTGGTAATCCAGAATCCCGGAATGCCGAAGTTTCTGTTTCAAAGGCAAGTAAAGTACCCTCGAAAACTACAATGGCTGTTCGTGTTTTCAAGAGACGTATATACAAACGAGCTTACTTGATAGTTATTAAGCAAATGCATGCTCGAGCATCCTTTGATAATTCTTAGAAATCCACCTTGTCCCTGAAACCCATCTGGTAAAGTGTCTCTAACGAATAAAGCTGAGCTGCGGGTATTCCATCAATCGCAACAAAAATGAAAGGCAGGTTTGAAGTGATATCCAGATTGTCTTGGGCGCCTGCTGTATTTTTTTTTTTTAAGGATGCTTGGGGCCTTTCAGTATTGTAAAAATTAAGAGTATTTTACAGAAACCAAATTCTTTGTGACTTATATTGTATTTTAAAACTCTAGATAAAAAAGTAACGATTTTCGAAAAAAAAAAATAGTATTCATTTTTGATTTTCACAAAATACTGGCATGTTGACATAACAATCTCGACTGCCTCGATATTTTTTTTAATTCTCTCATAGACATAAATGATATTTTATACAACTTTACTTGAAATATAGCTCTTGAAATATTTATTAGATTAAATAAATTCATACCATTAGATATAAATATAACTCTCCACTAAGAACCTGCCATTCTTGGGAGGATAATTGTTAAAATTTCTCTTGGGTTCACTTCTTATCTTTGTGCTGATTTTAATATAATTTTTTACCATTAATAAAAACACATAATTGCATAATAAACACACAAACAAAAGAAAGTGAAACAAGTTAGTACACTGTCTCTCTCATCCAACGCGTATTTGGACTCGCATTGTATGTGAGCCAAGCAAAGAGGTTATGATCCGCAATTGTGAGTAATTTAGAGTTTAAAAAGCAAAACAATATCTTGATCCCTTTCGCGACGGGTGTGTCGAATTTGCATCACCAGTGAACGTTACCCACAGCAGGCGTCCCACCCATGCATATCTGAAAATCGAACTTATGGGACAATGATGCATTCTAAAGGGGAACAATTTTTAAACTCCACAAGATGGGCTTCTGTGTCCATTACTTTTGAAATGAACATAGTTATAGTATCTGGACCTTCAGTCTACCCCACTCCCTTTGGAATTTCACTCATCAGCTACTGCGGGGGAGGGGGGGGGGTAAGAGTAATGTAAATAAACAGAGCTGGGTTGTGCAACATTTCACTTGATAGAATGATTTGCGTTTCTCTCTCTCCGAATTCTTTTCTTCTGCTTTTTTTGTTATTGCTGAAGAATCGTAACTGGTCTTCTTGGGTTTTACCGACAGTCTTTTTATTTTGCATAGTTTTCTGATACATTTAGTTCAAATCTCTTTTTATTACGGAATGCCATGGTTTCGGTTTATTATGGCAGGAAAGCGCGATTGGTGCAGGAAGAATGTGCTTAAATTATAAATGAACTAATAATCGAAAAAAGTAGAAAAAATGATGACGTTAGAACTTAAACTTTATTTTTGTGATTTTTTTTCAAAGTTTGGTTTCGCGATGCAAAACCCTCGTCCTGTGGGAGGATTCCTTTCGCGTGCACTCTGTCCCGTGCGTGGTCTAGGTTAGAGGCCTCATCATTCCCAAATGGTTAGAGCAAATACGATGATTAATACGATTCTTTTTTTATTGTAGAATGAATATTTTTTCTCATTTTCTGAAATTTTCTTAGTAAGATATAAGGCAGAATCTTCTTTACCTTGGTTCTTTTTTTAAATTAAAATAATAGTGACATGAGGGTTTGAATCAATAAGCTCATTATTTCTATTTCAAATTTGCAATTCGCTTTAAATACTTTTATCTGTAAAAATCAATCTCACTCATTTAAAAAATGTCACGTAATAACTTTATACACTTATAAAGCACTGACAACACATCGCATAACAAGTTCATTGAATTGACACCTAAAAGGTGTTTACAATTTTTTGCGTCATCTTAAACACATGCCTGTTATTAACGGGCTGTTAATTAATGTGTTGCACATGTGTCACAAAAGACATTTCATTAAAAAAAACCCGCCGGTTCTTTGTTAAAACTGAAAGAATTTTGGCGTACGTTTAAAATTTAATTCGCATATATGCATACATATATATATTTATATATATACATATATTCATAAATATGCATGTGCATGTGTGTTTTTACGTATGTTTATACATGGTGCTTATACGTATCTAATCAAAGACAAAGAAATTACTTTCAATTATTGAAAATGTAACGATCTCTTCTTGTATGTTTTTGTCAGATTCTTAAAACAGAGAACTGAATAATGACTTATGGTTATTAATGGAGCAGATTTTCATGAAAAAAAATTCAGAAACTCTACATGCTATTATCGATGATCATACAAAGGTCACTGTTATAAAAAAACATATAAACTTTTTAATGATTATAATAATTATGTTTTAGAATTTCAAGGCAATCATTCTCGTTTTTTATTTTATTTTCTCGTATGCGAAGTATGCTAAGAGTATGCGAAGTATACTCTAAGTATTGTAATCATTCAAAAATTCGAGCTGCAATTTTTGATAGATCTCCGCGTTGCAGACCACTCTCATTACGAAACACACATTTTTGGAATTAAACTGTCTGTTTATTTGTGAAGATAATACCGAAACGTTTCAGTCTAGACAGAAGAAACTCGAACAGTCTTTATCCTAAATTTGGAGACTTCTATCAAATTTCGCACCGAATCGGGTTGCGTATAAACGCAATACTTCAATAATTTTATAACTTAAATGAATGAAATTACGATCACAATTTTAGCATCTCAAGTCGGGACTTTTAACAAATTTTTAACTATATCTTCCGAAGTGTTGACCGTTTGCAGGTCTAAAAGCGATGATTTCAAAATGCAAAGATTTAAATCAATGAAATTCGGTGTATGACTGAAAATTAATCATTTGAATTACAGGATTTATGCCAATTTTTTGTTTCAATTGAATTTCAGAAAAAAAGACATCTAAAATGACATATTCAGTTTTCTGGTTCATGTGTGTTTTCATGAACAGAGATGAATCGTGAAAAGAAATCACCAAAAAAGGCAATGAATGTTCATGAAAACACACGTGCTATATTTGCACCAAAGATAGATCTTTCTTGACATTCGTTCTCCCATGGACATCCATGAATACACATGAATCAATTTTATTTCATTTACCTTTTCTGTGATGAAGAACACAGCTTTCGTGTGTAAAAATAAAAATCTGACATCCCATGACTTTCGCAGACCTCGCCCAAGGTTCACAATTTTACGCAGAGGGGGAATGATAATTTTGTCAGAAAGTTTCGGGAATGCCCCTTCCGCCGATTTCGAATAGATTGATTTCACTTATTTTTAAAAATTATGTTTTTGCGCTGTTGGAATGCCTTCGGTTCATTGTGGAATGCCAGTTTTTCTTCGGAAATTATATATTTTGCATCTGAAAGCCATAAATGCGATTTGTGCAATATCATCAATGTGAACAGGAAATGAAAATTTTAAGGAAACACCAGAGGATAAATTTGCTATATATCATTATCCTACAAGATCCATGATCATGATCTTGCATGATTCATCAAGGATCGTTAAAAATGTTGCATTATTTGGTTGATTGGTTAATTCCTTTCATTACATATTTTTAAAGGAATTGAATGTTTTCACTTAGATAGATAACCGTACACTTGTAGTGGAATTTCGTTTGAATTAGCATTGATCAATTTTTATCGCCAACAATAACAGAAAAAGTACTGATGTTAAGATTTCCATCATCAGGATATCCACGTCAGTTCCAGCCCTCAAACCACTACAGTGACCTTATTCCAAATAATTTCAATGTTTGTATTTTTATTTCAATTGATTTTCATCTAAAATTTAAAGCGTTTTTACCTATAACAATTGTAAATAACAACATACCTATAACACTTTACCTATTACCTATAACAATTGCAAATTCTGAAGTTTACATACTTAAATTAAATGCATGCATGTATTTTTGCATACCAAATCAAGCACATACATAAATATTAATAATTTTGATTCGCTCGGGAATATGTGCAGGTGGTTAAATATGCTAGTAATGATATATTATAAATGGGTATCCTTTTTAAACCAAGAAAAAGAAAAATCGCTGAATTTTTTTTATATTACATCCAAGTTCTTTCTGTTGAAGTTTCATTTCCTGTCGATTCAATCTGACAAAAATCCGGCCTCCAATATTTTTTATTTATTGATTTATAACATTTATTTATTATTTTCTTATATTTACTAGTCATCAATAATTTTCTTTAAATTCTGAAATTATAATTTTGATGTAAATTTTTATTTTCGTCATCAAACGGCTTGATTTTATTAAAATCGATGTAAAAATGTTATGTTAACCGGGCATATAAAAAGTCATTAAAAAGCATGACATATCTCTGATGAAAATTGCTATGTCAAGTAAAAAGGCAGTGGAGCAGGAATTAGAGCTTGTCGAATACTTTAATAGGAGATACAAAAAGTAAGAGGATAAAAAAAAATTAAAGAAATATTATTAATAAATTATGATTAAGAATTTCATAAAATTTCAAATATAGATCATTATGGTAGATTAGCTATGCTGAAGTGCTTAAATATAAATCATCTGTCAATAATTTTTTCTTGTATAAGTGAGAAAACTTTCTGTTCGAAATCACTGATTAATATCTATTGAACTGCATAACTTTACGGGAATTATATAAAAAAATGAAAAATTCGATGCATTCTGATCGTTTAACATATATCTCCTATTATTTAATAAATAATGTAGAGCTTGACAGTAACTTCTGCATATAATAAGTAAATCGAAAGTTATGAAGTAAGTTACATATCCTTCTTTATAATCATTTTTTGTACCTGAATTACTATTTTGCTATCTGGTTTACTTTTGTTTTTGTCTCTGCTGCCCCATTCTTGATTTTGTTCCTGAAAATCTTATCTGAATTTTTTTTCTTAAGATCCCAAATGAGGTCAACACTTATCCTCTGTAATGATTCAGCTTGCCTGTATACCCAGTAGTTTGTTTCAAAATATATTTTTTATATTAAGAAAGCAAAAACTACCTGTTATCTTTGAGAGACATTCTCGGTAATGAAAATACTGAATGGCAACAGCCCGGTTGCGGTATGCCATTGACGCTCTATTTTAAAAACGGAACGTATGATCAGACCTTCATTGCGCAACAACTGTGCAAGAGTGAATATATTATTCCTGCAAATATTTTGTACGGCGCCCAAGTAAAAGGTTAGAGGATTACAAATGTATTTCAGTTTTCGAGAATTCATCAGATCAAACTAAAAGCTAGGATGAAAAATTGAAATGACCATAAATTCGCTTTTTCAAAATTGTAAAAAAATTATTAAATGTAATAGAATGTACACAAGTAAGGATACTGGGCATATATTAGCTTGAATATTTCTAATATTAGAATGAATTTCTAATGTTTTTCAGAAATTTTAAATATTTAATTCATAAAAATTTAATCACAGTTTTAGTTAATATCTTTAGCTTTCAATATTTCAAAGAAACCATATGAAAGCCATCTCATGTGCAAGTCGGCGAACTCTTATGAAAATCAATAAATCCTTTCTGCAGTCTCCTTTCAATATCTGAAAAATTGCTTGCAGAGACCGTGTTTGATATAAATGACTTTTACTTCTATTTCACCAAAGCAAATATTAGGGATTCTTTTTTGTCTGTATTTTCAAATACTGATAAAGAAATTGGACTTCAAAATCAAGAAGTGGAATAAAATGTTTCTTTTTTTTGTATAAAAATTCCGAGTTATTGGTTCCGAAACCCGTAATTGCAACGAATGTGTTATTCTAAAATAGAAATAATTGCTAAAAACATTCCACTTGTTTCGAATATTAATGCTTAGACAAGTAGTATTTAAAATAAGTAACTGGTTAATTTATTTCTCTAATTTTTTTAAATCTTTTCTTCTCATTACGGTTGACATTTTTGAATGCTGGAACACTATATGCAAAAATGTAAAACAAAGAATCTTTTTTTCCAATTAAAATTATAATTCTAAGAATAGGGAAAAATGGCTAAAACATTTTGCAAAATTAAATGAATAGTCAATGAATTTGTATTCCTGAAAGATTATTCTATATAGGAAATCTGCGAATGTGGCTTATAATGTATTAAATGGTTAGAAAAATAAATTGCAAGCGTATTTACAGTAAGTATTAGAAGCAACAATTTTTTGCAATTTATAAAGAACATTGTGTACTTTTTGACTTCAGTAAAATATATGTTACTTCAATAAAATACAATAAAATGCATGTTTGGAAAAATATTTATTTTTACTGCAATAAATAGTTTCTAATTTTGACATTTGGCTAATACAATTCAAATAGAAAATGAAAGACAAACATACATTTTCAGGGTAGAAAAAAAATAAGTAAATAAAACATAATTTTAGCAGTCGTAAATTTCAATAAAGCTTACATATCTAACCATCTTCTTAAGCAATAAAATAATTTGAAACTCACTACTTTGATTTAATTATTTTCATTCAAAATAATTCAATCAAAAATGGTGCTTTTCGTAATATAGTTTGTACTTGTTTAAAAATCATTTTTATAGCGCATAACTTCATCTATTATTTTGTCGTTTTGGATTCAGTAACTTTTCAAAAGTTCATTACAATCTATTTAATTTTTGGTAAATGCTGTTTGGCAATCATAATTGGTAACTGGGAAATGATAAACCTGATGAAGAGTCAAACATTTTGACTTTGATGTGATTATAAATTTCAAAATTTCAATTATGGCTCGCGTCCTCTGTGCTTGCTGATAATTTGCGATTCAAAATAACAAGTTCGATCAAAAGTAGAAATCTTCAATCTATGAAATAAAAAGAAAATATCTTTAGCCAAAAAATGTATATTAAGATCCTACGAACTTTACTGCAGAGTTAAAGCACAAAGCTTTATAATCGAGAATATTAATAGGAGATGAACTATTGACTAAGATCGGAAAACCTATAGATGATAGATTAATATGAATAAATACTAAATTCTTCTATTGGACATTTGTTGAAGATGAAATTTAGAAACTATATCCAACATTAATTTCGGAGTTAAAGCCGCGTAGCACTTACTTCACTCGATCGCGCAATGACCGCCTGTTCAGTAAGTGACAAGCCTCGACCACACAAATGTCTAATTTATGGTTTCTGATATCATTAGTCAAACTGTTCCCACACAACACGAGGTGAAAGGGTTTCACTGCGCTGTTTACCGCAGAGCTCAGTTAATCTTGGAGAGTGGTTGAATGAATGCTTCTCCTGTGTAATCAAGGATGTACAATGGTGTCATGTTGAGTGTATTCGTGTGATGATCTTTAGTTAAAGATCAAACATTGTGTGTTCGTGGGAAGACAATAAAGTGGACTAGACGATCCAAGTATTTCTATAGAATATACTACCGAACACAAAATGTTATTGTAAGAGAAATATCAAACGCAAATTAGCTATACTTTCAGCTTTTTCTTAATTTATACATGAATTAAGAAATTTATACTTTAAATAGTTTTGAATTCTATAATTGGCTTTATATAGTTATAATTGAAATCTGAAATTTTAATGCCAAGATACAGAAGTCTTTAGGGTGGAATAATTCCTCTTGAATTATTTAGTAGTAATATCTAACTGTATTTTCTTTCATCTCCTTATTTCTTTATCTCAGAAATAAGGAGCCGGTGCATTCTCTCTTTCAATACGGATATGTCAGTTTATCATTTCCCAACTAAATTAAGAAAAAAGAGTTGAAGAAACGCAAAGAAAAAGAAAAGCGGAATCTACGTTTATGGGGTTATTTATATTTTTAGCGTTTTACAATCTAGGGCATTTAAATGTAGTTGCTTCTATAAGGTGCTGCCTTTTAGAGTTATAAACTAAATTTATAGTTTTAAAAAGCAAGGAAATTTTGAAACAAGAATAAAAACTCTTTAAGCATGGAAAAAATTGGGAAAGAATGGGGCAAATCATATGCTCAGACCCTTCTATAAACACATGAAAGACATATATCTAAAAATGAAAATGGAAACTAGTTTATCGATTTATGATTAAAGAAAAATGGACATCATTTCATAAAATGTTGATATTTTCTTCTATTTTTGAAATCTAATTTACCCTTATATGATAACAGGGTTGTTTATTTTGATTTCAGATTAAAATTTCGTGTTGGAAAATTCCTGAAATTCTTATTTTTTATGTTCAGCCATAAATAAGCAATTTTCTATTTTACATATCATAAGGTATTTTTCCTGAATAGAAATATTTCAAGGTATGAAAGACTGCGAATAGGAGATTAAAAATGCTCATGAATTTTTATAGAGTATGAAAAACTCATTCCAGAATTCCAAGAATATAGAATATATTTATAATATATTGAGAATATATTGAGTGCGAATATATTGAGAAGCGAATATATGAGAGAAGAATATATTGAATAAAACTGCGAATATATTGAGACGCTCAAGAATATAGAATATATTTGTGACATTCGTGATGATTCAACATTGAAGTAGTCGTTTGTTGATCTTAATCATGGAACACCTTATCAAATGATTTTCTGTTGTTGTTGGTAGAATCAACGTCCCATCTAGAGTTTTTAAAAAGAACAATTCAATTTCTTATTGAGAACTTAGCAACTATATTCAAGATTTAAATTCCAATGGGATCTCATATTATTTACGAAATTCCAATGTCCTTTCATAGTTCTATGAATAATAAAAAATAAATAGCTCCATATATAAATAAAACTGTTGTGATGTTTCCATTACTAATATGTTTCTCTAAAAATCCATATTATTCTTTATAACCATAGGATTAAATCTCTTTTTGAGTATTTGCTTCAGAAATTATCTGGGTTTGAATTCAGTGTTCATTTGCTTATAAGTTTGAAACGGAATTCAAAGCATGAAATGGTTCCAACTACTGGTCAAGGTAAAATAACTCTTTTCTGATTAACATTAATCGGACAAAACACTTCACGGTTTCTGATTATGGCTTCTTTCTAAAGAAACATTTAAAAAAGTTGCACTCCAGCATGAGCTTTAATTGTGAATTACTCGTAGTTTTAAAGCGGGCAAATGCTTATTTTTAAATTTTATATCATTGTCTTTTTGCGTTGTTACTTCTTATTTTCTGTTTCGCTTTTTTTTCTTTTCTCACTTTTAAAATTTATTTTAAATCCTCTTGTTGTAATTTGTAATTTTTTTCATATATTAC
>JAPMOR010013439.1:79832-90248 GCA_026543865.1 Argiope aurantia
ATATATAAACTAAAATTTGTCAAATATATTACATTTTTAGTCACAAGATTACATACGAAATTTAGAGCATTTAAGCCGATGTGTTTTTTTAAGTTATTGCATTTACACGCGTATGATAGATGGTCGGCCATTAGACAGATTTGGTACTAGATTTGATACAGGTCCAACTTTAGAAGCTCAAACCTGCGCATCAAGTTTTATCTTTGTAGATATTTCCGTTTTATAGTTATCGAATTCACTTTTACTCGGACAGCTGGAAAACAGCCTTCCTCTGAATGAATGCTATTCAAAATCTAGCAGCGATCTATAAATTTGGAGTGAAGTCTGTACATCAAATTTTGTGCACTTCACGCAAAGCTTTTTTGAGTTAGGGATAGACAAATAGATTTATGTAATTTCAAAAAAAAAGTATTTTTGAGACTCAGGTAGACTTAAAATGTGAAAATTCTTCAAAATCTCAATCTCAATTTCTTTTTTTTTTTTTTTTCCTTTTTCAATCTTTTTCCTTTCTGCTTTCTCTCTCTCGTATACATACTTCGCATATGAGATAGGAAAAAATATGAAATTTTTTGAAAACTTCCAAAATCGTTTTGACTACACATGCCATTCTTTTAAATATTTATCATCACAAAAATGTATACATTTAGAATTTCATCCAATATTCGTTTATAATTTATAATTTATGTGAGAATTTTTGAAAACTGACATCTTAAGCACTAGTTTTGAAATATTTATTTCACTGCATGTTGAATTCTTTAAAATGAACTTTGTAAAAGAATGAAAAAAAAGACAATCCTTGATGGATTAAAAGAACTCAATAATATGTCAAAAATTCATTTTCAGAGTTAATAAGAAAGCACAGAAAAATCATAAAGAATATAAATGTCAATTAAAAACAAAGGATAAACGTATAAAAAGAAATTTATATATTTTCGAAGAAATTCGCATTGAACTAATATTGATTTGTTATTAAGTCTTTTAACAGTTTTTGCGTAATCGGTTTTGTAAAATTATGTTAATGTCCCTTTTCGAAGCAATAAATGATTATTGTGGGAAAGTTTTAAAAATATTTTTTATCTAGAGTCAAATGTCGAGAACGACTATCGGAGATAATCTTTCCAATAAAAAAATGCAAAAAAAATTCCTCCAATTCCAGTAATATAGAATTATGGACGAAAGGAAAATATATAAACTTATAAATAAACACAAACAAAAATATGAATAGTGAAATGCTTAAAGTTTTGCATAATAAATATTTGCAGAAAAAGCAATAAAATATTTGAACACCAAATTAATCTGAGAAATATAGGATAAAAAATAAAAAGATAGATCCTGTGAACAACTGTTAAGTTTATTTCATATACATTCCAGATTAAACAGACTGATTAACTATCATTTTAAGATAATTAATTTAAATGTTTAATATTAATATGGAATTTGCATATCTAATTTCAAAGTCATTAAACATTTCTAATCAAATTATTTCCAGATATCATCAAAAGCCTTCATTCTTAATAATATTATTTTCCGTTGCTGTGGGAGATTCTTTATTAAAACCTCAGAATCTTTCTTAGCACGCTGACAATTAAAGTGAAATAAATAGTCTTGTGGATGTTACGTTTAAAGTTTCCAAGAACTAACTTTCTTGTAAGCAGGTTAATGCTATCAGAAGTTCAAAATAAAGTCTCGAAGTTTTGAAACTTGCTTTGAATAAAATAGATGAAAGAAGTTTCAAAAGCTGAAAGTTCTTTTAGATGAACTGCAGCGCATTATTAACGATGGGTTGCTTTGAACTGTTCGGGAAGATTAGAGCTAATCAAATGGAATAAATGAATGTTTTATTTAGAAATATGTAGAAACTTTTTCATTATTGTGAATTAAAAAGGCTGCTTAAACAAGTAAATTATATAAATAATTTTCCAAAATTATTGTATTTAAACTAATATTTCAGAATAAATCTTTCATTTTAATAACTGCAAATTAAAAAATATATATTTTGTAATCCATGAAATTCCAGTTCAAGGAAAAGACATGAATCATATGAATAGTCCAATTCGAAAATCGACCAAAAACTGAGAAGAAGAAATATTCTAAAGAAGAAATATGATACAACAGCAATATAACAGTAGTGTAAAAGGTCTTTAAACATACTATCATTTGAGAACCCCCCCCCCCAAAATATGAATATAATGATGTGGAAAAATAATATTCAGTTAAGGAGATGGCAAAAAATGTCAATTAATAATTTTTATTAAAAAGGAAATATTCAGTAAAACTGAAAAATCTTAACTCAGGTTGTAACGTTAAAATTCAAATAAATAGCACTCATACTTTTTTATTATCAGTATCGTCAGTAAATAAATATCGCATAGTCGAAATACTATAATATTTTTTAATTATTTAAAGAAGATATTGGCTTTGAAGAAACGTATGTAGGAAAGACTATAGAGACATTAATATTAGATGAATAAAACAGAAATGTGGATATTTTATTCCAATTGAAGTCTTGATCAATATTCGGAAATTTTACCAGACTTTTGCAACTGGTAAAATATGCAAACTTTTATACTTTCAGAACTTTTACTTGTTTTAAATTTAGGGACTTATTGGAGTCTAAATTATTCCTTTACATATTTGCATTGCATTCGTTATTTCGTAAAATTCGAATTACAAATGTTTAATGATCAGCACACATTTTTTCTTACTGTTTCAGTTATATATAAAGAGCTAGATTATTGTATGAATCAAATTTGTAAGAAACTGAAGTATTGCCATTTTATTGTAAGTATTTAAGCAAACTATATTTAAGTTAGTAAGTAAATAATATATTACATGCATTTGGTTCATTTTTGTAAGAATGCGCTTTTCTCGTTGTTGAAGATATGCGTAAGAAAACTAGTAGATAAAATAAAACAAGTTTTAATGCAATGTTCTTATAATAAATATAATAATATTTTCAGATTTCCCTAAATGCTTCAAAAAGATTACAGTTACGAGACATTGTCTAAAATGTATCATTCAAATGCTTTTCGAACAAAAAAATAATGCTTCACAATCTCTGAAATATGCTTTCATTTCATTTCTTTTCTGAATATATGACAAAAAATATTTTCATTGAGAGTCTCGAAGAATTTTCTATCTAGAATCCTTTTTTATTTGTCTTATCTGACAAACTTCTTAAAGACATTCAAATTTCACATTAAAAATTTGAAAGAATATTCAATTTTTTTTTACTTTGCGTGCGAGTAAAGAATATTTAATGATGGAGATTGTGCTTTCCATTTGGTTTTCAGTGACTAAATGTGTTTTCTTGATTTCTATGACCCAAAAATGTCTGTTATTCACCACCTTAAAAGGTTTTTACGGATTATTTACTAAGAACTAAATAATTTCTAATTTAAATATTATTTTAGAATATATTACAATAGCCGAAATAGCATCTGGCTAAAACAATTATTGTTCTTTCACCATATTCTAAAAGTCACTAAAAATGTTCCTACAGTTTTCTTAACATTTCTAATAATAATAAAAAAAACCTATACGATTTATAAAACTTGTAACTGGCTATTTCAATATTACTTAATTCTGAAATTTAAAATAAAAAGGAATCTATATGGACAAATTAAAATAAACATGTTTTAGCACAAATTTAATACTAATTCAGCATTTTGTATAAAAGAGCAGTTTAAAAATATGTTCCTTTTCCATTTTTTTTATTGCTAGCAATATTGATAGCCACTTCCGTCAGTCCCTCCCACCCTATTATGATTATACATGTTGTTATCACTTGGAAGCACTGTCTTGATAACTAATTACATTGACACAGTTGACAGAGATGGAGAACCGTTACACTCAAAGCTCAATTCGTTCTTTTTTGTAGTTTCTGAAGCAGATCACAAGTCCAACGAAAACTATTGATTTGAAAGCTAGTACTCTAGCTGCTTTTGGATGTATCAAGGGGTACATAATACATAAAGTTTGCCCTAAAACTTAATGCCTTACATATTTTATGTTTATTTGGTAATTTTTTACTTTTTTTCATTTTATTTAATGCTCACTTATTATGTATAAGTGAGCATAATAAGTGAATAGCTATTCAGTCAAAATTTTATAAAATCCTACTTTCAGGTAAACAATTCACCGCAATAAGTGTAAATATCATTACGTTGTTCTAAAAAATTACTTCATTAGGTATATGACAATAACCTGGATCGCAATCATGGGATCCATCATGGAATATTCCAGTAAGATTCTATGATCACTGGAAATGAATGACAAACTAAATTGATTATATGACTAATGTTTATTTACAATTCGAGCGATTAATTATATTACGCAATAAAAGAAACATATTTAATAAACTAATCTAGTAAATGTCACGAAGAAAATTATCTCTTGGTGGAATAAGTCAATTTACAAAAACAATGGAATAAAACATAACAAAATATTAAACGATTGTTAAAACAAATTGCAGATTAATCCTATTTTTATTTTTAATTTGCTTAAACCTTTATACCCACTCACAAAAAAATTATTTTTTGGCAAATGGAAAGGCTTGAGAATGACAATTTCGTCAACCCATAGCCGTTCTCATATGACAAAAATTCTTTTGAACAGCAGAGAAAAGCTAGATCTATAAAAATGATCAAATGCAAGGTCTAATTAAGCGTACCTGGCCTTTTTATCCATGAAGTTGAAATTTAATTCATGTCGCCTGCGTTCTTACATCATTTAAATTTTAAGGCCCATAAAAGTTTTTAGTTGTTAATGCACAGTGCATTTCTTTCTGTTCGTAAGCTAACCCACCAGGGAAAGTATTATATCCTGCATTTCTTCAGCTCAATCAAAAAAGCAGTTTATAAATTGGAAAACGTTTTTCATTTAATTGAGATATTTGATTTTAAATTTAGCTTTCTCAATAATAAGAGGAATGAATATAATGATCTTTTTAAATAGTGGCAGATGTTATGTTAAAAGAATTATGATTCACAGGTATTATGTTTTGAATAAGTAAAGCAATTTTGTAAAAATACTCAAAGAACCATTTTAAAAATTTATAAATGGTAGCCACAAATTTAGGCTACATTATTTATTTTTATTATTTTTGGCTGCATTATTTATATTTATTTAAGAATGAGATAGTTAATTAATAATGAGATACTTAAAGCTGCCTTCATTTATGAATACAATAAATTATATCTTTCATGTTAAAATAAACAATTGCAATAATTATATGTGATTCATATAATAACACTAAAATCACTACTACCGTTCTTCTTCAAAAATATATATTTTTTATATTATTGGTATTCGTGCACAAATGCAAGCTTAGAAATGCATTAAGCATTGAAAAGCATCATCTGTTTATACTATTGCTTTACTCTCCGTGAATGCTTGAGGCGATTATAAATGTCTCGTGTTTAGCTGTTCGGTGGAAAATATCGAAGCATTATTTTATTCACGTGTTTACTCAGCCGTGTTCTGTCTGAACTATCGATTTAAAGCATCCCCAATAATTTCGGAAGATATTAGGGTATCGATAAATAATACGTCTCTGTTTCACAGTTTTGGATTCAGTTTCAAATACTTGCTAAAAAAGTCTAACCTTTCTATTTAAAGCGTCTAAAATATAAATAAGACAAGTCTGTTCTCAGGTTTTGCAGTGAATTGTAATACAGCTTGTTGATATAATCAAGGAATTTTTGAAGAAAGGAATAACATGCCATTTGCAAGTAGCCGGCATTGCTTCTGTGGTTTTTATGCAGTTTTTTTTACTCTATTTTTTAACACCATAATTCTGCGGACATCTGATGATAAATCAAAGATAGGAAGTATGTTTAAAATGAAATTATTTATGACAGTGGATACAATGAAACTTCGATTTTCAAAATTAGTCTAAATTATTTATTAAGACCAGTTAAATCAGATAATTTTATAGATTCACGCCGAGACATCGAGGAAAAAACAACTCAACATAAAGTCCACAACATTTTGAAGAAAAGAAATGCATACTCTTACAGATTAAAAGGAAATGAAAAAAATGTTTTTAAAACGCTCCATAGTAAAAGGAAAAATATATATATATATACTTAGAAACTACAATATTTTTTTTAAGTTGATTTTAGTGAACAATCTTGGTTTAATTTTTTTTTAATTAGAAAAATGGTTTTCCTAGATGTAGTTTTTAAATTATATCTCTTTTTTGCGGCATGATTTTATTTTAAAACATGTAAACTCTCAAAAAGATATATTAAGAAATTTCTTTTTGGACTACATTATGGAAGAAATCATAATTTTTCCATCTCATTTTAATTGCACTTTTCATAACATGACTATAAAAAATAGTTACTTTTTACTTTGCAGGTCTCTTTTTGATGTTTTATAATTAGGAGAGACATCAAGTTTTATTATGGCGCTTCTTTCATTGTTTTTTTTTATTCTGACTTTCCTGCCATTAATCTACTTACTGAAATGCAGGATTCTTTTTTTTTCTTTTCTTATCGGCGGAATGTAATTCGAAGACAATCCACTTTCTAGAACAGAAATAATTTTTCACCTATGAAACTAAACCCTGCTTTTCAAATTTCTTGTAGAAATTTTATTAAAGAAGTTATACATTTTTAGTTCTTCACATTTTTATTTTTATTTAAAAGACGCAATATTTTTAACATCTCTGCACTTTATTATGAAGATTTTTAAGGGAAATAACATAAATCAGTAGGTAGCATGTCATAAAGTTTTTGTAAAAGTAAAATGATTAAGATATCTGGAAGAGGATATTTTTAGCATTTATGAAATGTAGCGACAATTTTCATGAGATTGCCGAGTTAAAATGATTATGTTTTTCTGCATGACATCAAGGAGTTAAAAATGTTTCAACTCCCTTCACTAAGGTTTTAACATAGATAGAAATCTATGAAATAAAAATATCATCAAAGACTAATTCATTCATAAATTGGATTATTCAGAATATTGCATTAGAGAGTCTTTTGTTTGGGCTCTTTTTGAATTGAGAATTTTTCGACCAATGCTTGATTTCATTGGAAGAGGTGATTGAAGACATAAGGTGGATTTTTCCTTCATTACATCTCCAAACTTCAAATAAAACTTTTGTTTAATATAAAATCCATTTTTTTTTATCTTGTAATATCTCATAGTATTAATTTAAAGTAAAGTAATTTAAATTAAAAATATCCTTTGATCTTAATTAGCAACATAAATTTATTTCAAAGAATGATATTTTTACCGACACATAAAAAGCTCTCAGCTTTCTCCCTTATTTTCGCAGGGAGGAAAATTTGGCTGCATTTTTGAAATGTAGATACATTCACTGCATAAAAAGCTACAACAGAAAGTTTATTTTCGAAGAAAATAGCAATAATTCAGATAAAGACAATTGCCATCAATTCTAGAATAATGTTCTTGGAACCAAATAAATTATTCTATGTTACAGAATTATATCTCATCTGATTGCATATGAAGAAAATATCGACTTATATGAATTTTAAATTTGAGTTTGTTTCAAAAATTTTATGAATTCAGCTTCTAAAAATTGAAAAAAAAATTGGGCACAGATTAAATATAATTTTTATGTTTACAATAAACAGAAAGAAATAGATGACCTTATGATTCTTAGTAAATATGAATATAATCTGGATAAAATTAGATAATAGCAAAGTGAATTCACTTCATTGGCCGTTGCGATTTAGCTTAGTTTAGGCATGGTGTCGTTTGAAGGGAGGGAAGGAGAAGAGGAGAATTTGATTAGTTTAATTTAATTATAGTAACGTCCCGTTTTAAACCAACACTAGGGCTATTTTGGGACGGAACTCGTAATTTAGAACTGAGGTCAGATGACAAGGACGATACCTGAACTGGCAACTCCCTCTACAAACTTTACGATTCTGAAGCCGAAATTCTCATATGGAGCATTACATTTCCCAAACTATGACTGTATAGCTATAATTACGATAGTTACAGTCGCTGGGTTCGATAGTTATAGCCAAAACAACTCTAAATCTACTCTTTTCATAAATCTATAACTACAACCACCATAATTCTCTAGCTACAACTAAATCCTAACTTTAAACCTAAGCTGTTGTAAGACTGTAGTCATTACAGTTCACGGGCTATAACCATCATAACTTACTTGTGAGCTCAAAACGAAAATATTTTTTTATATTCAATTATTTATAATTAATAGAAATATAATTATTAATATATAATGAGTAGAAATATGATTACTAATATGGATTTGCTTTATATCAAAATATATTATTTATTTTTGTCATTTCCGATACATTTACTTATAGTACGCAATGCAGTCATGTACGGCTCGGTGTACATACAGTATGCAAAAATAACCATTAAGTGTTCTGCTCATATTTCGAAATAAGCACCATATAGGTGAAACCATTAAACAGACCAATACCGAGTTTTATCTTCCAGAATTCCAAAATTGGGAGTATGAATAAAAAAAAATCCTTTAACGTGCCAGATCTCATTTTTTGCGATTTACTACTGAACTCTAACTTAAATGGATGAAATGCATTTGGTTTAGTAAAATGCAATATGTTGGAATTTTAAAATATTTTTGCCTGTTGATAAATATGATCCAAATGGTATGTATTTTTATTAAAATGCACAGCATGCCTTTTACCCTCCGTATTTAGTTGGGAAATCCAATTTCCTCTATTTTAGTCATATTTTTTTAAAGGTCCAATTAAGGTTGGCTACACCGTTAAACTACTCAATTATTGGATATTAAGTGATATTTAATTTAGAAAATCAGTTCAGAATCCTTTTTATAAGATTATCAATGTATTTTATGAAATCACAGATTTCATAGTTAGTAGATGAGATAATATCATAGAATTCTATGTATTAGTGATTATTGAATATCATAAAATTGAAGATATTATTAACACTCATAGAGTTCATAGATTATTGATTAGGGGCATGGTTCAAATTTTAATAAATTGTCAACGTAATATTTTAATTTTTTTTCTGTTAACAGATGCCAAATTGCCTATATTATATTTTTTTTTCTGTAAATAAAATACATGCCAAATTTCAAGCAAATATTTTGAATAGAAAAATGTGTTTAAATTTTATGTTTTTAATGATGAAAATGACGGTAAGAATAATTTTATAAGATGAGATTTTCAATCCTAAAATCAAGCTTTTTATAATGATAACTATAAAGAGTCTGATTAATGATTAAAAATTAACTCACGGGCAAAGAATTCCAGGAAAAAAAAGAGCAATATTTGCCATCTAAAGAGCAAAATTTTGCTTATAAGTAACCAATTCCATGCAATTAAAGCAATATAATTCCTTCTCTTGACAATGACAATTCCTGCAAAACCAAATGAAAGAAATGTTGCTAACATATTTTGTTTTTCAATAATACAATTCAGAAACTCAAGTAGTCATTATATTAATCATTCTTTAAGATTATTTTCGAATCGTCTGAAGCAGATTCTTAGAATTCTAAATGATGCACAAAAGTCACTTTCTATTAGGGTAAACAAAATAGTGAGACAGGAATGTTCATTGGGACGATGAATAAATCCGTTGATTTCGAGTCATTCGAAGACCTCCAACTTCTGCGAATTGTCCTCGTGAAAGCGATGCAGTTTCTCTGAGGACATTTCATATTCGAGAAGTATGTCTCGGATATTGAAACGGATGACATCTCATTAGTTTTAAAGATGAAACTACGGTATTGCGAAGATATATTAAATATTGGTTATGTTAAAAATTGGGAATCTCCAAAGAGCTTTCGAAATTTACTAATTTCTGCTTTAGAACTTAATAATACTGAAATGTAAATGACTTGAGATATGCAGAAAATAAGTCTAATTTTATCCACTTAAATAGACTTCTTTCACATTTCTGAAGATGGGAACTGATAATCAGTTTTAGTCAGTTTTTGATGTACCAAACTTTTGAAAATTTTTCCCATTTAGATTATCCCGTTCTATTTCTTTTTAATTTACTGCCATTGTTCTTATGAGTGAAAAAAATGTTTCATAATAAATGGCAAATTCAAACCCTATTTTCGCTTACAAAGAGTGCAATTAAGAACATATCTTTCACATTGTGCAGAGTAATTATAAGCATACTTATAGAATATTTGTGTTTTACGTACAGCTTATGTTATCAATCAAATGAGAAAGATGTTTAAAACTATAAATCTTACTTATGAACAATCCGATTTACGGATCTCTATTAAAGTATATTCAGAATTTAGCACTTCATCTATTGATTTAAATATTTTATTAAATTCGAATGTCACATATTGATAGTAAATTAAAAAACAACAACAAACAAGCATGGATTAAATTCCCATAACATTTATGTAATAAAATGCGACTGAAAGATATTAATATACAAACTAATTAATTGTTTTCG
>JAPMOR010013449.1:9067-21853 GCA_026543865.1 Argiope aurantia
TTACGAATAAGAATTTCATCAAAACACAAAGGTGTCTTTCTTCACTTTCAAATTTGTGAATTATGATTATTTTTTAAATCTTAGAACGGAAGACTCACATAAGACTAATGTAAATAAATAAAGTGATTTTTTTAAATAATGCATTGAAATGGTGTTTTAAATGAAAATAAATAAATTGTTTTAAGTTAGTTTAATGAAAGCTCAACATACTTACGAATACGAATTTCATCTAAGTAAAAAGTCTTCTTTCTTTACTTGCAGACTTGCGAGCCGTGATCTTCGAGTGGGAAACTCGTATAAGTTTAATACTAATACATAAAGTGATTTTTATAATGCATTGAAATGGTATTTTAAATAAAAATGGAGATAAAAATGGTAGCAATAATTTCAATCAAAGTATTTGTATTAAATTTATTAGCTATCTGTGATTACATTAATATAAAATATAACATGATGACTTATATGAATAATATTTTTTTAAATAATGATTTGCATTTTAACTGTGTCATGTTAACTTAGCTGGTGATATGAAACAACATATGCTGTTTTCCACAAAAAGTAATTTATCTGGATCTTTTGAAATGAAGCAATTTATTCGTAGGCTTCAATGGATTAGTTGAAATAATTGTAGTGCAATAGACTCATGATCTTTCAGTTTGTCCTCAATCTATTCGTCTTTTCTACTGGAAAAGATTTTTCAAATGCTCTAATGGTATAAGGAATAGCTATCTCTCTGGATTCAGAGAAAATGCATAAGCATTACATCACATACGAAAAGAAAATTAATTCAATATTTGTGGAGGAATTATTTAATTAATTTCGAAGAATTCCTGATTTTTATTATTTCTTTTTCGGGCTTTTTTCATGGGGGGGGGGGGGAACAAATGCATTCTTCTTTTAAAAATTAGTTTTTTTCCTACACATGCTGTCGAAAAAGGTGAAAATATTTGTCTGAAATCATTTATTAACATATTTTCCAGTGAGATTGTAAATTTGCAGATAGCTGGAAACGACGGAAATAACGATGATGCCTTATTTTAACGACGGAAAATTATTTTATCAAAAGTCATTGAATACGAAAAAAAAAAATGAAAACACATACCAAGATTTATAGGAACGTTAAAAAACAACCATGAAAGCACTGATTCAGGAATCAGACACAGACATCAAACTCATAAAATGTGTGCCAAAATTAAAGCAAGATTTGAATTTGCCACCCTTTGTGCAGTAAAGTGTTGGCAACCCTAATAAAAAACCTTTTGACAGTTGATAGTTTAGGGTAGCGTGTTTTCCTTTTTGAACAATATTTCAAAAATGATGAAAATCTGGCTGCCACAGTTCAAAAATTTGAGAATTCGCTTCCTAGATCATGTAATTTCATGCCACTGGATTTCTTTTTGGGGGGTCATTTGTTGTCAAAGATCTATGCCAGCAAGCCCAGAAGAACGCGTAAATTGAAGGAGGAAATTATTTAATTCAAATCTTGCGTTAACACGTTGTTCTATCACGTAACGCTCCAATTTTACTAACCCTAAATTTTCAGCTCTCAAATGGATTTGTAATAGGGTTTCCAACACTTTATTGCACGAATGGTGGCATATTCAAAGCTTGCCTTAATTTTGGGACAACCTTTATAATCTTAAGGTATCAAACTTAGGTGGGGGTTATTGTAGGATTCTGCATTTTGTTAGAGCTCTATTCGCAACAATTTAAGAGAAAGTATATCTAAATTACACAATTTTTTCCATTAAAAAAGTGTTTCATCAACTCTTACTAATGACATTTTGATATAACTGTAATGATTTGACTTCTGAGGTCAGTATAATCTCTTTTCCAGTGAGTTACGTTCTACTTAAATTAAGGTATCTTATGAAGCTATAAGAGTAATTCTGAGAAGAGAATTAATAATTTTGAGTCGATTTCTGATAATGAAGGCTATAAAAAATGGCATCTCATTATTCAAACATATCAAATCGAACTGAATATTCCACAGGCCCACACTTCCAAGGGTCTCCTGTGGAATCAAGTTCAATAGGGTAGCCCAAACTTAGTCACTGCACGGTAATGCAGTGAACTGGACAAAATCATCTTTAATCACAAATCCAGTGAATTGCTTCAAGTTCTAGAAAAAATGACGCACATTTTTAAAAGAATAAGAATATCCATTTTTGATTTGCGAGGAAATCATGTTGTCACTGTTATGATGTCCTCTCTATCTTAAGTTAATTTAATTAATCTGAGATTTAAGTATTAAATTCTGATTGAATTTTCAACTTTTTTTGAAATTGAGCATTTTATTTTCTTTAATAATAATTGCTCTTTTATCTAGTACAACATTTTTTTTACATTTTTTATCCCGATTTTATTTTGTGGTTAAATTTTGATGTCGAGAAAATATTGATTTCTTTTAAGAATTTTCTTACATTAAGATATGTAACTACATTCATAAAGAGTTTTTTAAAAATAAAATTTATAAAATACTTGTAGTTTTTAAATTTCAGATAAAATATATAGGGATAACACCAATGAAACAAAAAACACTTTTGATGAAAGATAGCTATTTGAAAAAATATGGTTTTGTTGATTAATAAGAGGAATAAAGCAAAACTCTTCTATTTTAGAAATTTATCAAATTATTCATTGAAAGTCTGTAGATAAAAAATATATTATCTAATTCCTAAGATAGGAAACAAGTTATAGATTCAGTCTTTAATTATTGGAGTTCAACTGATAAATATCACGAAATATTCAATTATTTCGCATTATGAAGTATTAAAATGAAAGAAAATCTTTTTTTAAACACCAAACTACTTATTTTGCAGTTCAGAAACTGGAATACAATTTGAGAAATTCTTACAAAGATATTTAACAAAAGCATATGCACGAGATTTTAATTTATAAGACATTTGTTCAGAGAAATTTACACAAATCTTGATTTTAAGAAAAGAAATTAAGAAATTAATTTTAAAAGAAATACATGAATTAATTTTGAAATTTAAGAAACTAATTTTTTATTGAATTAAGAAATTAATTAAGAAATTAAAAAGAACAATTTGAAAATCCAAAATATCATTGAAAATAAAAATCATTATAACTTCCCAAAGAATGTACTCATAATTCGATTAAGATTAAGAAAATCGAATTAAAATAATATTCGATATTTCGCCAAAAATTGTTCATCCTTTGTTAGATATTATTCCTATTTGTATTCTCGATAGATAAACTTATTCTATCCACACAGTATTTCATTATGATTCTTTGCATTAAATAAATATCTCATTATAGGCATTAAAGTTTAGATTACAATGGCTATTTTTAAAAAAGCTTTGACGATTTCTGGATTGATTGTTACTTTCCCTTCCAAAATTTTATATCATTTTCATGGAATAAATACTAAAGGAGAAAAAGTTTGAAAATTTGTATACCAAAACGGCAACAAAACTCTTTCTTTAATAAAGCATTCATATCTTTTGTTAGAATTAAACCGCATTAAAAAGAAATTATCTGACAATGAAAAAAAGATCGCTAAGTATTTTTCTAAAGAAATAAAACCCTATGCATAACCTCTTAAGTTTTTTTATTTGAATAAAAACTTGGTATCACAAAAAATTTCCTTTCTTTACCGTTTCCTTCTTATACAAAAGAATTAAGAAAAATGAATCTCCCCCCTCCCTTTTTTTAAGAATAATTTCAAAGGTATGAAGGTTTTGTAGTGGCGTAACATTTTTACTTCTTTTGTATCGAGCAATTGGATGGGAACATTCAACATTATCTCAGAATAATTAAGAAACTATGAAAAGCCTATAAAAATGCATAATTTTTCTTTTCCTTTTTATTATAGTCGTGAAACGTTTTCCAGAAAATTCTGCGAGCTTTATTCAATAAACTTTGCGGTTCTTTAAATTCGTAAAATCAAAATCTCATCACTAATTGTTAAGCTCCAGTGGAGACAGTCTTCCCATTCAATCTCTCATATAACACTGCCACTTCCTTAAGTATGATAGTCGTTCCTGAGTGCTTCAAGATTTTAAATCGATCTGGCTTTTAAAAAAATGCGATTCACTTTCCGCTGGACATTTTTTCACTTGATCCAACTACTTACAGCAATGTAGGAGAGCAATTAAGCATTGTCTGGTAAAACGCTTTTTGTTTTAGTCAAATTTAATTTTTGGTGAGTAACTTGCTACCTCTGTTTGCACTTCTTCGTGAAAAGAAACAGCCAGTTTTTCAATTCGTATTCAACAAAAAATCATTTATATTTATTACCCTACAATTACTAACCACCTAAAACCAATTAAAATGCTTATTATGTTACTTACTTTTATAATAAATCCTAATTATTGATATCCAGATATATTAAATAAGCATAAAAACTTTTATCACATTTAGAGGCCGACACGCATTATCCGAGGAATCACTTTTTGTTTTAAGTAATTTTAGTTTTTATTTTTATTTTCTTGTATATGAAATATACAGAATAAAATATTGTAATCTAATGCAAGTTTTTGACGTATCTCCACACTTCAGAATTCCAATATATAGATATGTAATAATATTTTAAAATCCAATTTAAGCTTAATTGATTTCCAGAATTTTGTCTTAAATTAGTCCATATTAACTTCATTCTGAAATATTCTCTTATTTCCCGATCCCATTCCACCTTTTCTATTTAATTAATGCAACAACGACTCTGTGAAAATGCTTTAGTCAGTGGTTGCCACACTCGGAGTGAAGAGATAAAATGCTGTTCAGGTAAGCACATTTTTTTAAAGATCCCTATGATTCCCTTACTTGTGATTGACACGTGATGGAAATCCCTATTAAAATCTCACAGTATATATTCACAGGGATAAAATTTTCATCAGCTTTTCCGCATTTCGTTTTGTGTCGTTCTGTGTTGATTTCGTCGCTTCTGCTTGTTCGTAATTCGTGACTCCCGGGATGTAATAAAGCGAACTTTAAAAAATTCAAAGTCTCTTCACTGTCTTCGAAACTGCCTTCTGTTTCAAAATTATGCTTACACATATATATTATGTATATTTGTCCATCCGTCTCTATGTCTGTGAACGTGATAACTTAAAAACCCTCTGAGCTAGACGGGTGAAAATTGGTTTAGGACTTTTACATCATATTTGAAGATATTTTCCACATTTTCATTCAGAGGAAGTTTGTCTGTCCCAGTATAAGTGAACACGGTCATTTCAAAAAGTAAGGGGCTATATAAAAAAAATTGATTCGAAGGTTTAGCATCTAAAATGTATATTTTTATCAAAATGTATACCAAATCTTTAAAAGAGCTGACTATCTGTCGGCCAATGCTTTCGCGTGGATATAAACATGCTAACTCAAAAACTCAGCAACCGACTTAAATAAATGAAATTTGGTATGTGATCATACAAATACAATTGTAACTCGGTGCCGAATTTTGGTTTCAATTGGTAGGAAAAAAAAGACTTCAAGATTCAAATTCAATTTTCGGTACTTGTGTATTATCCACATCTTAGGAATAAGTCGCCAAAGACTAGTAAAAATGCATTCAGTAAATATTCGTGCCAAAGTTCATTGTTTCAGAACCAATGCTATGCATGGCATTCGAAGCCTTACCTACGCTTTACAGTTTTATACGGGGAGAAGGGATGAGGTTTTTATTAGAAAGAAAATTTGGAGATTCCTATTCTTGTTCGTTTTGGTGAGTAGTTTTCTAAAAACGAGCATTTCAGCTCGCATTCAGCACAAAATTGTTTATTATAAGCATTATTACATATCAATTATTGAATCTTATGAAAGGGATAAAAATGTTTTAAAGAATCTTTACATGATACTTACGTTTAAAATAGATGTTTATTACTAATTTCCAAATATAATAAATATGTATAAAAACTTTTACCATATTTGGAGGTCAAGATATATTATTTGATGAATCGATTATTGTTTCATGGAATTTTTTTATGAGTAGTTTTCTAAATCTGTTGTATTTCTACATGTAGAGAAATAAAGTAGGAAAAGATTTTTAAATTTTCATTCAGCGCAAAATCATTTACAATTATTAACCTAGAATTACTGAATCGCGTTAAAGCGATTAAAATGCTTATAATAATATTTGTTATATGTTATTTTATAAAGATCCCTATTATTGACCTCTGGTTAATAATTGTGTAAAATCTTTAATTATACTCGACATTCTGTCAAATATAATAAACTTTTGATGAATCATTTCTTGTTTTATAAAGATTTAATAATTTGGGGAGTAGTTTTCAAAATCTGCTAGCATTTCTTTATGTTGAGAAAGTGAGTAAAAAGAAATTTTCTCTTCGAATGTAATCATTTTTCTCTATAATTAGTGATTTTTCTGAAAGCGATTAAAATGTGTACAAGAAAATTTCATTCATATGATTTGCGTTTACATTAGATGATTATTATTGGTCTCCAAATATAATAAATGTAAAATATTTCATTATATTTGTAGACCATTTACGTATTATTTGATGAATCCCTTCAAGTTTTATAAAGGGTGTCCCAAAATTAACGCAAGATTTGAATTTGCCCCTATTCGTGCAGTAAAGTGTTGGCAACTTTATTTTACAAATAACCATTTTACAGCTCATAGCTTAGGGTTAGTAAAAATGAAGCGTTACACTACAGAACAACGTGTTTTCATTGTTGAACAATAATTCAAAAATAATTAAAGTATGACAACCACAATTCGAAAATTTGAGAATTGTACCCCTAGATCGTGTGGTTTTAACACCATTGAATTTCTTTTTATGGGTTATTTGAAGTCAAAGGTCTGTGCCGACAAGCCCACAATCACGCATGCATTGAAGGAGGAAATTCAAAGCTGCATCAACGAAATTCAGCCACATTTATGCACAATGGCCCAGGTTAAACTTCGACACAAAGTTGCGTATGTACCAATGAGGCCATTTGTTCTATCCTGTATACTTTACGATTCGATAAAAAATATAACAATTTTTTAAAAAGTATTTTTTTTCTTTAATTGAAATCGTGCATTAACATGTTGTTCTACTATGTAACGCTCCATTTTTTGCTAACCCTAAGCTATCAGTTGTTACATGTTTTTTTAGTATGGTTGCCAACACTTTACTGCATGAATGGTGGCAAATTCAAATGTTGCAATGATTTTGGGACACCCTTTAGAAATTTAATTTTTTGTTAGTGATATTATAATTCTTTTAGCAATTTTTTATATAGGGAAACTGAACAAATTGAACTTTTCGCCTTATTATACATAGTTGAGGAAATTTCAAATAGGTGGTATTTTATCTACAGTTCCAGATTCGCGTTAAAGTGTTTTATTTCACAGGTTAATTTCCATGATGAAAACTCTCCTGAAAAGCATAAAGGGTTATTACTCATTTATTGTAGGATTACTGAAAGATATATATATATATATATAATCTTAGGATTATGATCAACACAGTAAAATTCTAACTCCATTAAAAATCGTGCTTTCTCTTTAATTCGAAGTATTATCTTCAACTTGTTTCCCACGTGCACTTTGGTGCAGATACGAAATATATTCAACAAAAGATATTTTTTTATGACGCCTTTCCAGTCGAAACAAATTTCTCGTCTCTAATGTTGGAAAGTACGAAGGAAAGTAAAGAATTGATTGCAATTAACTGAAAAGATTCCGCTTTCAAATCTTTTGTTAGAATATTTTATTGATGTATTTAAATTCTGGTGATATTTTTGCAATCTTTGCTTTGGCATTGAAGAATAAGACATAAAAAAAAATATGGCATGCTAAAACTGAAGCGGAATTTTGAATTTCGCCAATCCATAGTAGAAAAATAAGAAAAAACCTAAAGAATTAGTATTCACCACTCCAAAGTGGTAAAAAAACCCCGAAAGAAGTAACATTTTCCACTCTAAATCTGGAAAATAAGAAAAAAATATTTTGTTCATATTCTTTGCTTTAGTATTGAAGAATATAACACAAAAAACTATGTGGCATGCTAAGGCTGAAGCGGTATGTAGAATGTCTTCAGCTTCAATTTTGAATTTCGCCAATCCATAGTAGAAAAATAAGAATGAACCTAAATAATTAGTATTCGCAATTCCAAAGTGGTAAAAAAATCCAAAAAAGTAACCTTTTCCACTCCAAAGCTGGAAAATAAGAAAAGAAAATATTTTCTTCACATTCTTTGTTTTAGAATTGAAGAATAAAACATTAAAAAAAATGTGGCATGCTAATACTGAAGCAGTCTTTAGAATGGCTTCAGCTTCAATTTTGAATTCCGCTAATCCGTAGTAGAGAAATAAGAAACTAAAGAATTAGTATTCGTCAATCCAAGGTCGGAAGAAAAAAAATCGTAGATTTATCGTTCTAAATTCCAAAGCTGGAAAATAAGAATTTTTTTTCTTCGCAACCTTTAATATTGAAGAATAAAACATTAAAAAAACCAATATGGCATGCTAATACTGAAGCAGTCTTCAAAGTCCCTTCAGCTTCAATTTTGAATTTCGTCAATCCATAGTAGAAAATAAGAAAGAACCTAAATAATTAGTATTCATCATTCCAAAGTGGGAACAAAAACCCAAAGAAGTAACGTTTTCCGCTCCAAAGCTGGAAAATAAGAAGAGAAAAATTCTTCATTCTTTGCTTTAGTAGTGAAGAATAAAACATAAAAAATAATATGGCATGCTAAAGCTGAAGCAGTGTTTAGAATGTGTTAAGCTTCAATTTTGAATTTCTCCAATATATAGTAGAAAAAAAAAAGAAAGTAAAGAATTAGTATTCATCACTCTGAAATCGGAAAAAACGTCAAAGAAGTAGTGTTTTCCATTCCAAAGTTGGAAAATCAGAAAACAAAATTACAGAATTAAATGAGAAATATCAAATATTCCAGTTTTAAATATTCATAAATAAATATTTAAAATTTTCAAATATTAAAAAAAAAATTGTCGTGAGGAATTTTATGTGAGGATTTTTTTTTATCAAATATTTCAAAAAATTTTGAAACTTTAATGGCAACGACGATATACAATTTAAAAAGAAAAATACTGTAATCGCTCATGATAAGAGACGCTATAAATTAAAAACAAAAACAAAAACTCCCTACCTTTTTAGATTAAAAATTCAAAATAATTTCGACGTTTAAAAAATACGTTAAAGAAATAAAAAAAATTTATGAAATATACAGTTTTTTGTGAATATCAATCTGAATTGTCAAATAGAATAAGATGACAAATATTGGCATTTCAGTTTCTAAGAACTAGAAAAGAAAATAATTTAAAAAACCCAAACTTACAATAGAAGTTCTTTTTATGTTATAATGGTTTTTATGGAAGAACAAAAGCTTGAAATCTGATCGCTTCAAAGGAAAAAACTAGAAAAATATCTGTAGCATATTTTTTAAGCTTTCGTCTCTACGATTGGGTCAAATTTCAAATATTAAGAAGAATTCTTGATATAAAAAATTGATTCCCATGAAATAGGAGAAATAATTCCCATTTTTATTTTATCACTTTTTTTTATTGAGACATTATTTTTCTAATTCTTCGATATATTTCAAATTTCATGTTATCGGAAACACACTTGTCTCAAATGCATACCTTTCCAAGATACGAAAACGCACAAATATATCTACTTATTCAATGATAGCTGAATTTCCAAATTCTACTTGGTGTAGAATCATTGAAATCATTTGATTAAAGTTTTCGTCGAAAGTAGCCTTTGGAATTATAATGATGCTGTGTTTTCACAATTTCAAGTGCGGAGCAGATGTTTTCTCATGTATTTATTTTAGTTGTCTTTAGTGTTTTGATAATTCGTTTATCATTTCAATTTTCGATCATTGTTTTTGAGTAGTGCCACTTCAAGACGGTAATGTTTCTTGTAGATTTTTATTTCAGATAGTAATTTTTTTATTCAGCATTTTCTTATTTTAATTTTTTTTATTTTAGATAATGATTTTTTTGTCGCACTATTTTAAATACTAATTTTTTTCATATCACTGCTTTTGATAATTCGCAAATTCCAGCAATTGCTCTTTGACATTTATATAAAATTACTAGCCGCCTTTGGCGACCAGCCGGTTCTCCAGTATTACCGCTCGCTACAATTTTCAATTAAATATTTTAAGTAACTGGTCTCTTAAGGATTCTCAAACAAAACATTTTTAATCTTCAAATTTTGATAGTCATACCAAACTTCTATTGTTTAGATCGTTTCGTTCAATTTACTATATATATTTTGCTAATTTGTTGCCATTTCCGGTAAAAATTCAACTTTAATTAAAAATGTAAATGACGAAATTGCAATTAATATTAAGATATTTTTTAATAAAACCAAGCGTTTTATTTTATTTATCATCTTTATTGTTATTTCTTAATTATTATTGTTATTGAATATGAGTATTGCAAACAGAATTGCTCGGTATTTAAGTTTTATGTTAACTAAAAAATATTTTTCATAGTTTATATAATATCTCAAACAATAATTCAACAAAAATTTCTGAGATTCAGTATAAAATTCAGTTTTTAGTTTTGCTTTCAAAAGGATTGAAATGAAATCAATAATATTTTGTTCCTGCTTATAAATATATTTCAAAAATTATGAAGTCTAAATTTAATGCAGTAAGGTATCATGTTCTGATAAATATTCTGGACACACCAAATTTTAAATAAACGAATGAATGTTTCTATTTTCCACGATCAACTAAGACTTATTTATAAAGTTTTAAATGTTAAAAATTTAGAAAAACTCACCATTTTCATAATCTTAGGCCAATTAATCTTGAGAAACCTGCCCGCTTATTGGCGTATTTTCTTTGAAACGATCGATGAAAAATCTAAAATTATCCTTTTTTTTTTTTTTGAATAGTGATATTCAAATCTTCATAAATCAGTCAGTTTAAGTGATTTGAAATTAACTCTTAAAAGTCAGTGATTTAGTTGATTGGAAATTAACTCTATGACCACCATAAAATCTGTGCTTTCTCTTGTGGTGTATGCATTCTCCTTAATATCCGATCGAATAAAACATCACATACAAAAGTACTACATAGAAGAAACACATCAAAAGTAAACATAACATTTCAATAGTTGCCAAAAACAAAAGAGAGAAAAATGCAATTAATAAGCAGACGATATTTAGAAAAGTACAGATATTTAGACTGGAAAATGAAATTATCTGAAATTAAAAACACGCGCAGACGATATTTACAAAAGTAAAAATATTCAAACCTGAAAAGGAAATTATATAAGTTATTCCATCCATAAATGCCATAAGTTTGTTTACATCTTCATTATTTTATGAGTCATTAAATATCAAAATGGATCCGGGACTGAATAAACACCCTGTATAGAGAGTGTAAAAGATCATAAAATAATTTTTCTTGAATTTATTTTTTAGAAAAAATAATATTTCATATTTGTTTCATTTCCTACAGACACTTGCCGAAAATTATATTTTTGCAGATTTCATTTCCAAAAAGATTTAATTTATTTTCAGTTAGAGCTTTAATCAATGTGATGGCAACACTTTGAAAAAAGCTATTTTTTTCTCATGAATGCGAAACGTGCTTAATCCTTATTTTTATTTTTGACGAAAAAAATTATTGAAAAACATAGTTAAAATATTTATTTAAAAATTCATTAAAAATAAAAAATTAATTTTAAGGTTAAAACATTGGTATCATGTAAAAGATAAATTTTTTATCTTTAACTTCATGTAAAAATCTTTTTTGTGCGGTAATATTTTCGGCAGTTATAGCAGAAACACGTCAAAATTTCGCTTAATTTTTAAATAAATAAAATTCTAGTTAAAAATTCGTAAAAATAACCCCCAGGTGCACATTCCCGGCCTCCAAGGTATACACGTGCCAAATTTGGTAGCTGTAGATTGAATGGTCTGGTCTGTAGAGCGCCAACACACAGACACTCATACACACACACACACACACACACACACACACATTGAGCTTTATTATAAGTATAGATTTAACAATAACTATGAGTAAATATGGTTATTTACAGTATCCAACCCGTAGCTTAAAAAGCTGTTTAACAGATATCTAGCACATAGCTCAATATGATTCTTTACTGTACCTAACGCATATTTGAAATTCAGAAACTTCCCAAATAATATAAAAATTACATATTTTACACTAATCAAATTATTGGGAAATTTTAAATATAAATTTTTTTTTCATCGTTTGGAAATAAGTTTGATTTATATGTAAAAGAATCGATCAAAACAAATATTAAAAAAAAAGAAAGAAGGAAAGGAAAAAGAAACTTCATAATAGGTTCCCATTTTTTAAATTCAAAATTATTTTCTTCAATATTTTAAAACTTCTCCTAAGTTCGTGAAGCTTTTTTAAACAAGCTGTAGTAGTCTCCCAGAAACTTTCTCGAATACCCTCTACTAAAGGTTTTATACCCACCCACCGCATAAAATTATGTAATTTGAACAAGTTCGTGAACACTAAATGCAAGTTAGATTTTAAATCTCAGTATTATTAAGAAAAAGGTTTATGCCATTTGGACACCTTTTCATATATTAATTAATGCTAAAATTTGGCATACAGTTACAGTTTTAGTTACAAGATGACATCCAAAATTTATTTTATGTAAGTTGTTGCGTTTTTGAGCTATCGCGTTTCTATGCATGCGAAAATATATTAGGTAGACAACCAACCCATTAACAGATTTGATTAAAAATTTGAGAATTAAAGTGCGTTTTAAATGCTACAACTGTGCACCAAATTTTATTTGTCTAAGTCATTACACTTTTGAACTATCGAGTTTACGTGTGTG
>JAPMOR010013449.1:33215-82228 GCA_026543865.1 Argiope aurantia
ACATTTATACGTAAATTGCAACATTAACGTAAACATTTATACGTAAACTTTTACTACAAGATCCTTTTTTTTTACATAAAACACTTTGTAATATTTTTGCTTCTTTAATTTCTCTATGCAAATCTCTCACAAAAAACTGTCCGTCAAACTTCTTAAACATGCACATTATAAATCTGTTTCATTTATGCACAAAAATTGAAATGTTACAGTCCAATGGTTTAAAAAGTTGGCAAATTCATTGATGAAAACTTCAAAAACAGTTTCACATTTCAAATGCAATTTCATCGGAAAAACAAAACAAACCTGTTCGCAATTCTCTGCATTTGCAGAAATCTGATGCATTTATCGTAAATTATAAGCATGAATTTATGTTTGAAGCTTTAACATTTAAGTTAATGCTCTTCTAACCACAAAATTAAACAATATGTTTGATCATATTTTTATGTAGATGCGATATGAATTCACGAAAATAAACACCCAAATAACTTAGGTTTTATCAATTTACAGACAATTAAATTATAATGACAAATAAATGAGAGCTAGTGCATTAATCATTATTCTTTATTCCTTAACATTTATGAAACACTATAATAATTTTTGATTGCAAATCTTAAGTAATTCGCGGCAATTAGAATTTATTAATTCAATTTTACTGCAATCTACAGCTATTATCGTCTGGCTAATTTTGATAAATATACCTTTAAAAGCATAAGTTTTAAATATGTTTTCGTTTATAAAAACTCTACATTCTTCATAAATTGAACGAAATGCGGACTTATTCATATTTAAAATGGTGGTATTCTGGTTTCCTTAAGGTAATTCATTTTAAATTAGGTACTCTGAGTAATTTTTAAGATATTTTAAATTTAATGAAATAGGCAGCAATTATTTATATTGAATTTGATAATAATTAGACTTGTTATTGATAATTTCGATTGCGTCAAAAATTTTATTACTGTAATGCATTGATTTTAATCTATTTTATTACTAAACGCTTCTTTGCGTTGCATCTGCTTCTAATAAAATGTTTTAGAATATTTCTATCTTGTAGAAATACTAATTACTCATTCTAATAAATATATATCCGTGCATTAAATTCAAATTTACACGATTCTGTGAAATCAAGGCATTTATTTAATAGTTCAATGAATTAATTTTTTTAACAAAATTTGTAGGAATTCAATGCTTATTTCCTCATCCTCTTGTTAACAAAGTAGAATATTTTTTTTTCTTTAATCTGCTGCTGGCAGTTACTACGCATGCGTTAATAATAGACCCAGATCTTATTCTGGCAATTACTTTAGTTTGATTTCTGATTCTGAATTTTAGTAGACAGTGGAATATGACGGTAGCAATTATAGATTTCATAATCTTCAAGTTTTTCTTTATATATGTTATTGTAAATAATTGCCTCCGTTAATAAATTATTGTGCATTTTTCACAGTGATTTGCTGCAAAACTAAAATAAATACTTTGCAATATTCATTTTAATTTAATTAAAATGCACCTTTAACACGACCTAAGCAACACCTTTATGTCGAATTTTATAAGTATTCTCGTTATATCTTTATTTCAATTATTCCCCAAGTCATTCATCTAACTGAAAGATTTATTCATCTAACTGAATTCTGTAAGCCTTCAAGAATTTCGCTGTCAAAACACCTGCATGGCATTTCAAAATTTAAAAAAAAATTATTTAGCAATATTTATGTTAATTTGAATGAAATGTACATAGATTACTTTTATGTCAAATTTTAGAATTATTTCATTTTTATATTAATTTCAACTATTCCCCAATTCTTTCCATCTAACTGAATACTTTAAACCTTCAAGAATTTCGTTGTCAAAACTCCTGCATAATATTTCAAAATCTACAAAAATTACTTTGAAATATTCATATAAATTTAATGAAGTCTGCAAAAGTGCTAAGTTTGAAAACATACTTGTTGTAATTTGTTTTTAATTATTTCATAAATCGTTCATCTAACCGAAAAATGTTAAGTATTCGTTGTTAAATTTCATTGTTAAGACGTCTGCATGACATTCGAAATTCTAAAACAAACTTACTTCGCAATATACATTTAATTTAATTGAATCTGCAGAAGTTGTCTAGATATCAAGTTTTACAACTATACTTGTTGTAGCTTCATTTTAATTTTCCCCCAAGTTATTCATATAACCAAAAGATTTTGTTCTTCAAAACTTTCATTGTTAAAACAATCTGCGTGACATTTCCTGTCTTAAATCACAGCTGTTTCGAATCTTTCTGCAAATACAGAAATTCAACATATTTCATAAATTATAAGATATATGGATTTACACATGAAATTATGGCATTCTAAAATTCATCGCTTGAGTAACAACATTCTGCATTATCAGTTCTCTGCTTACAAAATTAAACTTTCTGCCTGATCAGAAAGTACGCCATCATCTTTTAGAATATCCCGACATAAGATTAATGACGATGTACCTTACCTGTTTTCATCCTAGTAATAAATCTCGTAAAAATCCCTAGGCCTTAAAAGTGTACGTTATTTATGGCTGTAAAGACATTTTAATAGCTACGATCACAAAGTTAGTGGGAAAAAATTACCCAAATTTCTTTTTTATAAAGGAAAGTTAGGGCAGAATTTTTATAAAACATTATCCAGATAAACATGCACAATCGCTTTAGGGAAAGGAGTAAGAAAAAGGATAAATATTTCCCTGACGATATTAAAATGAAGTTTCGAAAAATATTGCGTGCGTTTTTTATCGCATAATGCATACGTAATCGCGAATATGTAAACGGTTTCAAAGAGTGAATATCATTCATGGAAAGGTATGAAATTTTTATTGTGTGCTTTCGCCAACAGTTTATTTACATATTTATGATTTGATGTGCATTTCAGTGTGAAATTGAGTGCTACAATTAGATTGTATGGGTCTTAGCAATCAAATAAGCGAATAACCTGCGAATTGTTTTAATTAAATTATTTTAGATCCCCTTTTGAACTAATGAATTTGAATTAGTAAAGGAAAGCAAGAGATCTGGAGTCCAAAACAAAATCGTAAAATCGTGAGGAGACGATTTAAATATTCTAAGTAAATTGGGACATATTCGTAATCTATTTAAATTTATAATAAATATGTAAGAATCTTCTTTCCTTTGATATTTGTTAATTGCTTCATTGGCTTAATTCTCTTACAATATTCTTACCGCCTCCTCTGGATTTCCTCACTATTGTTTTTCAATCAAAATTTTTGATTGAAAAAAAATGTCTTATATTTTACTACACTAATAAAAGTGAACATTTTTTTAAAATTATTTTATTATTTCCTTTTTTAATACATTTCAAAATTTATCATTATAATTATCGCGTAATCTTGTAATCAGTTCTTCACAAATTCTCATAACTCTCACAAATTCTCTCTATAATTTTGAATCAAAACTAAACAAAATGGAGTTATGAATTGATAGTTAAGGCATGAAAATATAAAAATGTTTTGAGCTGTTATCAAAAGCACAAAAATGTATAAAATTTAAAAGATCTTCCAAATCATGACGTAAATGAAACATCAATTCCGAAATTCAGTCTTTTCAGACATCAAACAAGTTATGCTAAAAAAATTCTTAAAAATGTTGCAAGAGAGCTTAAATTAATGATTTAATACAATAGAACTTTTATGGTAAATGAAAAACAATTCATTTAAAAAATGAAATAAAATGCAAAAATAAAATACTAATATAATTTTAAAAAAGTAAATGTCCTTCTTATAAGATGGTGATAGAAAATAAATTTTTTATGAAAATATATTATAAAAGTTTTACAATAAAAATGAGAAGAAAAAAAATTCTTTTCTCTATACTATGTGAAGAAAAGGAGAATATTCAATATTCTACAGTTGCAGCCAATACTGTGACTGTAAATATAAAACAAATTCAAACCGAATTCTTTCGACACATTTTTTGTAAATGAAATTTAAAAATATATTTTTTATTTGTTAGGATATTTATAGAAGTTGACATTCAATGTGAAGAATATCGTTACTAAAATTAATCGAAAATTCTAGCAATCATTCTTATGCCCTTTTCGACAGATGAAAAGAAAAGACATCATCATGTTTGTGTGATGATAAAAAATGATTTAAATAAATATTTTATTAAAGTATAAGTGTTAAATGGTTAAAGATTTTAATTATGATGATAGGAACAAAAGCTCCAATGAAAAAAACTTTTCAACTTCTTAGGTCTAGTCTGCATTATAATTCTGTCTTTTAATCATTTATTTAAAAATAACAAACATTCTATAGTTGCACACCGACATACTTTGACATGTAATTGTGTGCACGCTAAAATTTGTAGTTTTAAATTATAAAAGCTTATACTTATTCATAAATTTTATTCATAACAAAGATGTGAACTTGTTCTAGAAGTTATCAATCAGCGACTCGTTAAGTAAGCTGGAATATCTGATGTAATTCTCAGGTTGTACTGTTTTAAAATACAGGTTTATTGTCTTTTTTGTTTTCATTTTTATCCCAAAGTTATATTAAATGATTAATATAAAAAGCATTTGTCAATGACGGCAGCTGTTTTTATGCGGCAATCACCTATGAAAACAGCTGTCTTCATGGTTTTTCTTGATGTAGATTTTGTACTGCTTGGATCCAGATTGAACAAAAGAAAGCAATTTAACCACCTGAAACAACGTTTCTAAAATATTTTTCACATTTCTTGCTAACATTAGCTAGGACAAGCAAAGAATGCGTTTCCGTTATTTAATTAGATGGTAAGAAAATAGATATCCAAAAAAGAATTCCTAACTAAAGGAATCTTGAAGCGGTAATATTTCTTACATTTTGATGTATTGGGTGTTTGTTTAAAACTCCAAAATAGTTCTTTTACAACTAAATATCATTTTATAACCAAACACTTTGTATCGTGCAACAAAGAGTGAAAATAAAAGATATTCGCAATTATCGCAACCCAAAAAGCTGGGACATTAGCAATTTTTCCGTTTTCCCGTGTAGACAGTCGTAATTTATCATTTGCGGCAGCTTGAATACACAATCTACAGTAAAGTGTCAGGAAACCGATAAATAAATGGAAAAATAAAAGGAGTCTCTATAAATAAAGCACCTCGATAAACAAAATAAAAAAGAGACTTGACACTGTTGCGTTTAGGATCCAAAAGAATTGGTTCAACACAGGTTTTTTTTTTCGGGAAATTCGATTTAAGTTAGTTACCTTTCGATCACAAAATCTAAAATCGTTCTTTTCTGTTGTCTCGAACACCCAGTGAGTGATAAGGAGATGTATGTCTGGTATGAGGTAGTTAAATTTTTTTTATCGATTCCTAATTATTTATGAAGATTTAAAATAATATTATATTAAAACCGGAAAAAGATTCTAGGGTGCAAGGTTTAACACGAATCATTTTTGAAAGGATGATAAGAAAGTTTTGTTTTCCAAGTATAGTTATTTCTGCTGTATCGGTATACAATTAATAAATTAAGTAATAATAATAATAAATAAGTGGAGTAAAGTATAAAATATACAAATAAATAGTAGAGAATGATATTGTATATTTCATGACTTTAATAGACAAATTTTCTGTGCTTTTCAAAGTATGATATAAAGTATGGAAATAGACATTGAATGAAGGTGATAAAAAAGAACTTTGATTATATTGTATTCACTAATAAAAACAAAGAAAATCTCTTCAATAAATTTTTTCGTTCTCTATATTGTACATCAAAAGAGAGATCTTTGAGCATTGTCGAACCAACATGAACATCAATTTAAAAATAAGCTTTTTGATGAATCCAAAAATGCCCTTTCAATAATAGCTGAAATTCATTCCCGTTAAAGAAAAGAAATTTCAATTAACTTTTCGTACAGCACTAAGTAATTGAATTTAGTAAAGTGAGTTCTGATGTAGTACCATCTCCAAGTTACTATCTATACTGTTAGTTATAAAATAAAAGATCTTAGGTCGGAAATATTAGTAAAACGATGTACATATTATTCATCATAGAGAGTAACAGAACACTGAAAAAAATGTTGAGAATCCAGATATATTTAGTGTAATTTTCTTTTGTATGTTTGTGCATGGCTAGTATTATTAATACAATATAATTATTTATTGGTTGTCAAAATAAGCTTGAAAATGAATTGCTTCTAACTCACACTGGTCCATGTTATATTTTTAAAAATTGGAGGTCTTATTTTGAGAATCTCTTATATATTGATTAATAATTGAAAATATTTTGATAAACATATATAAAATATATTGATGTAATTATTTTTGAAAACTATTCATCAACTAACCTCAACAATTTATATATGTATGTTCTTTTAAAAATTATGCTTAAATGTAAATGCCAGTTTTTTTAATTATGTTAAGTGACAAAATAGTTAAATCTTCTATACTTAATCACACATTTCAAGTAAGTACCCAACACCTTTTTGAGAACCTAATATAATTAATTGCTTCTGTAGGATCAAGATCTGAAATTAGAATCTTCCAGAAACATTACTATAAACGCCAGGAACAAGGAAGGAAAGATTACCAATAGGCTTACTCTAGGTAAGTAGTTGTTTCTATTTGCATGGCATTTTATTTACTTTCTTTGCTATTATAACACTTATAATATTTTAGTTTTAGATTTAATAATTTTGCGAAGTTTATAATAGCCAATGAAATATCATTTCAGTGACTTATAATTCTAACTAGTATGATCTTGGGTTTATCATATATATTCGATAGATATCAACAATTTCTGATAGCACTTAATTTTCCATGAATGGAATATTACTTTTCCTCCAAATGGTTTCATCTATTAAGCAACCAGCAATTTTTTGTCAATTCAAAAACAAGGTAGGCCTATGATTTTTCTAATAACTCCTAAAAAGTTGAGATGTTTCACTAAAAGGTACGTCAATCTTTTTTGTCTTTAAAATTGGCAGTTTTCCAACCATAAAGCGGCATATTAAATTTACTCCTCACTAGCAGGAAATTTGATTCAACGAAGATTCAACGTATACCAGGCTCATATACACGATTCATCTTTTGGTAGAACCAGATTCACATACACGATGTATCTTCTTGTAGAATCAGGCTCACATACACGATGCATCTTCTGGCAGAACCAGACTCACACACATGATGCCTCTTCTGGTAGAACCAGGCTTACACACACGATGTAGCTTCTGGAAGAACCAGGCTCACATACACGATGCATCTTCTGGTAGAATTAGGATCACATTCAAAATGCATCTTCTAATAGAACCAGGCCCACATATACTATGCATTTTCTGGTAGAACCACGCTCGCATACACTATTCATTTTCTAGTAGAATCAGATTCACATACACGATGCATCTCCTTGTAAAACTAGGCTCACATACACGATGCATTTTCTGGTAGGAGTCACTAGAACTTCGAATGAAGAAATCGAGAATCTGCACTAGGCCACCTTGAACAATCAAAAGGGTTTGAAATCCTGAAGTTTTTAAGTAAAAATCAAAATATGTTCACTGAAAATTCTCACCGATTTTCGAAATAAAAGTGATTCGATTCTAATTATATAAATATTAAAGATATTAACACATTCAAAAAATAATGAATTCAACCATGGTACTCTCTAAATTTTAGCTTAGAGGGGTATTGGTTTTGATTTTGATTTGCACAAACGTTATTCTTGTCTCAACTACACCACTGTACTTTGTAAAACGCATTTATTACTTGATTCAAAATGGACTGCATATGGACATAAATAATACAGAAAACTGTTGTTTATTGTTATATTTACATTATTTTAGCTCTGTGTCTATTTTTTGTGTGTGCGAAATCTTCCAAAATAAAAGTTATTCGAATCTTTTTTTTAATTCCTAGGTATATTATGATGCTCTTAAAATTTGAAGAATGTTAACGTCGTGCCTTTCTACAGCGTATTTTGTTTTTCAAAATTATTTGTCTCTTGACAAAACTTTAATTTAAAAAAAAACTATCCTGTTTATTTTTGCACTCATTTTTTTCAGCCATGATATATTTTTGAAAGACCCACTCCCGGGTCACCAAAATCTTTTATTAATTTCTCCTTATGGTACACACATATCCTGTGGGGAATAAATATCTCGAAGATGGAGATGAGAAGTTATCCAACTCAGTATGATGGGTGTCGCTTTCCCTTTGGTTAAAAGTGATAATGATGACGCTGATAAACAATCCAATCGCCGATAATGGGACATACCTCTCTAGGGAAAGATCTGTTTATGGATGAGAACTATTTTACGCAGAGCGCAGTTTTATCTGTAGCGGTATGGACATTTAACATTTTCTGACCACTACGGCTGGGATTTATAATTATAACTGACACATACATACCAATGCTTTTTGTTTTAGGCAAATATTAATGATACAGTGAGTGAATGGTGTGTCCATTAATAGATGATCCATTAGTGGATATCAGTAGATGCATATCCCTATTCAAGCTCACAAAAGTTAACCTCTAAATCACGAAGGCAAATTGATTTTCAGGCATGTTAATCATTTTAATTAGTATTTTTTTTAAATCATAGCAATTATTAATTTATATCTTTAATCATAGGTGTATTTCCAACTAAGCAGACTAGGCTGAGAGGGTTCCGCATGCAGGTTGATTAAGAGGCATTATTTATCTAGTTGCCAAATAAATAAAAATACAAATTTTATGTTATTCTAATATTTTATCATTTATAAACACTTTATCAACTATAATTAGTCGGAGTCTTAACATGAATATGCGATACAATAAAATTAATACAATTTATTGTATTAACAAAGTTAATACAATAAAAAATATTAAAATAAATCATTAACAAGTTAAAATTGAGCTGAAATATATAACTGAATCAACTATCGTATTAAAAGAAAAGTCTCATAGTGTTCTCTACCTAGGGTCATAAAATAGCTAAATCTACCACTGTCTTTAATTACAACCTCTGATTGACCATAAAAAGAAGTGAGAGTAGAGAGAAAATGAATTCATTAGTAAAAGTTATGTACAACATGATTTATTTTCCGACATAATCATCTTGAAAATTCAGGCATTTGCCATGTGGACCAAGTTTTCGATCTCCTCTTCATAAAACGTTGCCACCAGCCATGTGAGATATGCATTAATATTCTTTTGAAACTTCTCATTAATATGGGAACTTTAGCCTTCATATCAGTTCTTCAATTTAGGGAAGTGTTGAAAATCACTCGGCTCTAAGCCGTGTTCTCGTTGAAGGGGGAAACATGCGAAATTCTGACGTTAGAGAGTGAATGTTTAAACATTCTTGCTCTATATTCTTTCCGTAAAAGAAAACTCAAAGAACGTACAGACAATTAAGAAGACTCAAGGAACGTTAAAGCTCGTTTCATACCAAGGGCGGCATCTTCTTCAGAAAGAAGATTGGAAACCCCGTTCACCTATATGTCAAATGCCTGAATCTTCATTGCTATTATGTCGAAAAATAATTGTAATTGTATATAACTTTAATTCTGTTTGTACATACATAGCTCACTAAAAGTAATTGTGCACATAATACATATTGGTGATAAATTTATTTGTTCTCTACTCTTATCTTTTCTTAATGGTCCATCTCTGAGATTGAACAACAAAACTGTTCTCAGTTACTTTTTAATGCACTGAATTTCTCGTGTATAGAAAATATTCATAATAACGGTTCATACATATTGAAATATCATATAAAAAATCATGAATTCCCTGAGAGTACAGCATAAAAACCTGCTTAAATATTTGTGTAAAATATTTCGACGTTTTCGAATAGGAAGCAGAAATGCATGGAAGTTCAAGAAAATGTAAACAGTGATAAAAAAAGTAATAAACATTTAAATATCAAAGTATATAGCAATTTTATATTGCCTCACAAATATTGCAAAAAGTTAAAATTTTCTGTAAACATCAAATCTAAAATTTTCCACTCTGCTTAGCAGCAAAGCTTAGGAAATACGTTTGAAGGAATTTTTCTTATTTATTTATAGGTCACAGTTCTCTTTCTATATAAAAATCCTTGCATTTTGATATAAAAACTTCTCTTTGATGATTAATTTTAGTATTCCAAAATATCGAATTTCTTATAATATTATATATAAAAATATCTAAATCTGGTTGTTTACAGATGAATAACTGTATTTCGTTTATTTTCTTTTAAAATTTTTCAAGAGGGACTTATAATAAACGTAAACATATACGTTACAAATAATAGATAAACAGTAATTTGGATAATTTATTCCCTTGAAATTTATTTAAATGGAAATTGCTTTAATCGAGGTCTGTTTACTTAAATTTTTCTCATAGTTCGGATATTCTTCAAAGAAAAACATTTTCACATATTGCTTCAGTATGCAATTGATTTGATTTGATAAAAGATAAGTAAAAGTTCAAAGTCATAAAGGAGTATTTTATTCGATGGAGAATTATCAATAAGTTGTTATTCAATGAACTGTACATATAAGGATATATGATAAAAATCTGAATTGTTCGATTTAGAGCATATTTAAATTTTTAGCGTCTAGACAAAATCATACATTTATGAATATGCCTTTTTGCGAAAGTATATTTACATATGTAATATATATAAATTCTTATAGTTTAAGGCAACTGTATAAGGTATTCAAATAGTTAAAAGCAACTGTAGACAAGATCTACAGCAGATTTTTACTTTATGCAAAATAGGATAATTATAATTCTTCCCTTTTAGAAAAATTATTAGATTCCAAATCTTAAGATGCAGAATATTTTTGTGTTGGGTTTATAATTTGCTTTACTTTGGAGTAGTCATTTCTCCTTTAGATCTGTGATTTAGTTTCATTTGGTTTAGTTTAGTTTAATTTAATTTTTGTCCCATTATAGAAGTACATAAGAGCTGTTAGAAAATGCACATAATTTTGATCCGTTTTCAGAAGGAAAAAAAGCACCTTTAATCGTGAGAAATAATACTAGATTCCAAATCTTAAAATTCAAAAACTATTTTTGTGTTGGGTTTATAATTAGCTTTACTTTGGAGTAGACATTTCTCCTTTAGATCTGTTATTTGGTTTCATTTGGTTTAGTTTAGTTTAATCAAATTTTCGTCCCATTTTGGAGGTACGTAAGTACTGTTTGGAGATGCACGTAATTCTGATCAGTAGTCAGATGACGAGGACAACATCTAAGCGAGTATGCCTTCTAACTTTCACGTCCCACCAACGGAAAAATATTTATATGTGGACGAATGTAGCATCACCTTTTTCTTTGGAGTCAACTTGATGTTTATTGTAATAGGTGGTATTACAATTAAGAAATTCAATTATATTCAAGTGTATAATACTCTATCAACTCGTATTAAGAAAATTCAACGTGAAACACTATATTTTGCATGAATTTTGCTTTTAAATGTTTGTTCATATTCTGCTCTGATTCAGAAGGTTCTCTAAGTAAAACTAATGAATTTATTAATAACAACTTTAATTAATAGTGTTCTGCATGAAAGAACATATTATTTATGACTAATTTTTATATTTATTACCAAATGTTGCGTTAAAACGCAAATTTAAAGAGTTTTAAGCAACTAAATATAAAATCGCTTAATGAGTCAACTTTATTTATAGCAACAAAATTAGATATAGCAATTCAAGACTACGAAATCAAAGAATGAACAGATTGAGAAATTTATATTTGTATATGTATTGTATTTTCCTTAATAAATTGTATGTATGTATTGTATTTTCATTATTTAATTGTATGTATATATTATATTTCATTATTTAATTAAACACTTACTTATATTTTTTTTTAAAATTCCATAGAAAATCTTGCAAAGTGAAATTGACTCACACCGTAAATCTAGTGTTAATAATGTTGATATTTTTTTTATGAATGCAGTATTGAAATTAAAACAATCAGTCAATGTTTAGTCAATTATCAACCCAGTTTCGAAGCTAAATACGTCAATAGCGAACATTATCTCTATGTATACAACGAGAGAATCAGTTTCAATAGCTTAACACTTCAAGAACTTCACTTTCAGCGAACTAAATTGTAAATTATAGCTGGTGTAAATCAAGACACCAGTTCAAATTCAGAAAATAGCTAAGCAACATGTCAGAAACGCCGTTCATTTACAGCGCCTATTCATTACAGAACAGGGGATAAACAGTTAAACTTGTCATCGGGTTACATTAATTGTCGGCAAAACAAAATGGCTTCCTAATGTCTCGTCATCCATTACTTTGCGAGGAGTGAAATAAAATGGCGTGCCCGGTTTTTAAGTCTTTTCACTAGGCTGGAATTTTTCACTTGACTACTTTCCTTGAAATGCAGTAAATGGTTTGTAGTAAATCACAGATATTTATGAAGCATTAAGAGTACAGAATACTATATTCTCAGTTTTCTATGACTAAAATAAGGGTCTTTTCTCCTATTCCATATGGGTGGAGTTAAAATTATTACGGCTATAAAACTATGGTGATAATTTATGCTTGTATAATTATTTCCCTTACATTTAGCCAATTATTAGTAAGATTGAAGTAGATTTTTTCTGATTTTGCCTGTATTTGTATAAAATATTCACTTTAGGATTATTTATGCCGGTTAAGAAATATTAAATGGTTCACTTTTTTAATTATGTTTTCCTGCTTCCAAATGTATGGTAAATATATTTGAGAAATGCTTTTTAATTAAAAAAATGTTTACTAGCTGCTTCGATGGATGCACTTATTTAATATTTAAAATTAGATCTATTTTTTTTCTGAAGAATAATGAACTTGAACTGTTAAATCTTGAATCTGTGGAAACCGTGTGTTTGAAGTTATTTTAATTTTTTCTTCTCCCGATAATATTGATAATAAATTATACCAATTTATTAAGTATGAATTATATCGAGTATGCATTTTCATTTTTCTATATAGTGAGCATGAATTATATTGAAAATATTGGGCATTATTTACATTAAGATGAATTATATCGAGTATGAACTATATTGAATATATTGGGCATGATTTACATTAAAATGAATTATATCGAGTATGAACAATATTGAGTATATTAAATATGAATTGAATTGAATAGTAATTAATTTTATTCGAAATGAATTATATTGAGCATGAATTAAAATTACGCTGAGTATAAATTATAGTGAATATGAATGAGTTTTACTAATCTGAAGGAATTATATTAAATATAAATTATTTATATTGAATACGAATTAATTATATTGCATATAAATTATTTATATTGAATATGAATTAATTATATTGAATATAAATTATTTATATTGAATATGAATTAATTATTTTGTATAGGAATTATATTAAGCATTAATTAATTATATTGAATATGAATTATACTGATAATGGATTAATTAAATTGAGTACTAATTAATTATATTGAATATGAATGAATCATATTGGGTACGAGTTAATTTTATTGAAAATGAATTATATTAAGTATGAATTAATTATATTATGAATTAATTATATTGAATATGAATTATATCGACTATGAATTATATTCACTATGTGTTTTAATTTTTCTATTTCATATTTAAAATATATATGCATTTTTCCTGAATTAATATTTTATAGTATCATATATAATTTTTTATGGAACTGCGATTTTACATTGATTTGTGTTGAAATATTTTAAAGTTTCAATGGGTTGTTTTTTTCTCATAACAGAGTAGACAGTAGATTTTTTTTATACTAATTAACATTTTGATAGTTTCTGAAATTTAAAATGTATATTAAATTTTCAAAGAAACATTTAAAAAATAATCATGCTGTAACTTTCATTCATTTGCATTAATTCCTTTTATAATTATTTTGTTTTTGCAATGCTCAAGCTCTATTACTTTTATCTAGTGTCTGATATCATTTTCTTTTAATTTCCCAATATAAATTTCGTATTTTGGATATCTGCAGTAAACACGCATTACTTTTAACGCGAAATCCTCCATGAAAAATTGAAACACTATCGCTATTGATAATTTCTATATCTAAGGATTAAATAACTATTGCTTATCAAAAAATTCCTAATGTTTTGAAAAGCTTTGGCTTTTTCACAAATGTGTCTTCCAGAAAGAGAGCAATAAAAGAGCACCTCCCCCCTTTCTGTAGGTTTCTTGTACATTTAAACTTTTAAAAAGAAAACTCTTTTTTTTTATTATTCATCACGGATTCTTGAAAATTTTTCGCTTTACTCCATTTGTATGAAAAGTGAGGGTGGAAAAAATTTCTTCTGACCTAGATTTGCATTTTCTTTTCTTTAGGCCCCACTTCTATGACATCATTTGCGGAAAAATTTACGATCAAGAACCGAAAAGGAGAAACTCTTTTTCAAGCAGACGATAAGGAAGTTGTGATTTCTACCGAAAGGCTTAGGGTGACAGGTGAGTTGTCTTTAAAGACATTAAAAAGTTTTTCTTTTCAGCTATAACTTCCCCCTTTCGTTTTCATCACAAAACTTCCTCCAGAAAAGATTAAAAAATCTGAAAAGTATCTCAAATTTTAGTCTGATTAATTCATTTCTAGACCTTCTAACAGACTTATAGGGTATGATATTGATTAACAATTTAGATGATGTAAATTTATATCCTGGATCGAATAGTACAATTATGTAGTTTCATTTTCGGATATGGGTAAATGCAAAGAAAGATATCGAGAGTTTAATGTTAATAATATGTTAGAATTGAGTAACGTTGTAGATTAACGTATAATAGTAACTAACAATTTGGATGAATCTGGTAATTAAATTTGTGATTGTGTTATCCTTTGCCAACTAATGATAAGAAAAGTCCCTTGAGTGGAAATTAATCCTAGGGAAAGTATGTAAATTTATATATTCAAGGGAATAGAACTATGAAGTATTTTCAGATTGACAAAATATGGGTAAAGGCATAGAAAGGCATTAGGAAGTTAGGTTAGCAATATGTTACACCTGGGTAATATGTAAATGATGGTATGATAGTGACCAACAATTTATATAAAGTTGGTAATTACATGTGTGTTCTTTATTAATAGTATTTGTATTTAAACATAACTTTATGATAAATGAAGTTTCAAATTTATAGATGTTAGCATTTTTTTCCAAAATATTACAGAAAAAGAAAATCACTGACATGTGGTTTCTACCATCCACAAATATCAGAAACGGTCTTTTTAAGTACAAAATATTTTACGATATTTCCACGATGTTTGATATTCTAAATGCTGGATGACTTCATGAAAAAATCGTACAATGTTTTCGGGCACTTTGCCATCTTCTACAGCAGGCTGTAATTTCCTACGGTAACCGTAAAACATAAATAAAAGTTACCACTACTGCCACCAGTCATTTTCTACTCATAAAAACTAACAATATTGTTTGTGCATATTAATTAACGCAGAATAAGCAGAAAACATAAATGGAAATTCGGTGTCCAAAATTTATTCAAAAGGAATGTTGAAACCCCTCAACATGTTTTTTCTCTCGTATTCTTCAGCAAATACCGTCCTGGGATTGTAGACATATTCTTTATCGCAGCTGTGGCCGTCTTCCAGCTTGACTGGAACATAAGAAAACAATAAGAGTGAATTTTTATTCTTTAGGAGGAAGTGATTAGAACTACTCAAGCGTTTTTTCTCTAAATGTAACGAAGCAAGTATATATAAAAAAAGAAAGAAACGGTTCAATTAAACGTAACAGTTTGCTTCGAGTTTTTGGTGCTGTTATTTTCGAATACTTTTTTTCTGCTTCGATAAAATTGGGTTTTTCGTAATGAACTCTTCTCTTAGCAAATATACAATGATACCATTGTGCAAATAACGAGGTAGCAGGTGGGATAGGATTTACACTTTTATACTGAAACATTACCTCAATCCCATTCTTTAAAAAAACTTTGAAGAGTGAATTAATAACGAAAATTTCGCTTTAATTTATATAAAAATGATTCTAGAACATTTCAGAATTTTTTTTTACAAAAGAAATTAACATCTTTACTTTCATCTTTATCGAAAATACAATATGGAAATAAAGAAGAATTATTTTTTTACTAATATATAAATGGTTTTTGTTTCCATCCAGGTAATTTATTTTCGTTCTCGGAAAATAGAAATTATGTTAATATTGCTGTCTACCATTTGATTAATTCCGCAAGAGAAATTCAAATTGTGATTTTTCTTAGTATTTTTGAATTGTTTCTGGCTAAGAAAAGAATGAAATTTGTTTTTAAAAAAATATTACATTCTATCTCTATACATAAGGATCTAATTTTTCTGATTAATTTTTAACATATGGAAATTCTATTGCCAATACAGTAAAAGAAATTACGACATTTTAAAACGTTTTCTATAGATTTTAAACCTTCTTTGCTGATTTCACCTGTATTCTTAAACTTGATTTACTGTTTGTTTTCAGTTACATATTTCGTACATTTTTAACATTTCTGTATGGACTGTTTAAATTTCACATGTTGCCTTTTACTATCTGGTATATGAATTATATACAAAGAAAATATTATAATTGTCAACAAATCTGAATTCGATATTTTGACGAATCTCCACTTTTTAAACCTTCTTGAAACAAAAAATAAATAATTAAATAAATTAAATTAAATACATTTTTTGAATTACGCATGTTTACCCGCTAACATAATATTTAAAAAGCGCTCTGAACTAGAGGGAATATAGATATGGTCTGTATTTCAGATTTGTAAATTTCAGTAAAATTTTGTACAACATTCATTCAACGGAAAGCCGCCTATCTGAATGTCCAAACACAGGTGAACAGGATCACTACAAAATGAAGAAAGCTAGATGAATAAAATTTGGTACACAGTTTAATATTTAAAGTGTAGATATGTATAGCACTTGGAACACATCCATCAAGAAGTTGACCGTCTGTCGGTGTGTACTTTCTCAAGCATGTAAACATGATAACTAAAATCACAATGACTTAAATATTTGAAATTTGGTATGTGTTCTTATGACTTCATTTATTCCTTTTTCTGTATCAAATGCTGGTTTCAATTGGTCGGAAAAAAGATGTCCGAAATACATAGTCGTTTTTTTTTGGTACATGTGTATTATCGGTATTCCAGCGATTAATTGCCAAAGACCGCACTCCAATAGGTTCTTTCGTTACTATTGTTCACTAATAACATACTGTTAGCAATTAACAAGTATATTTATTAGAAAGTATGCGAAAAAATTTCAGGGAGACCACTCGTTAGATATTAAATTTTCCGGCACAAATTCAAAAATATTATTGCTACCAACTTTTATCCTGAATAACTGATTAATTCTTTATTAGCAATTTAATTCCTGACCGTCTTTGTTTAGCGCACCATGACTAAATATGACCCTTATGCCATAAAACTGTTTATTATTGCTTAAACAGAGCAACTAAATAGCAACAAATAATTCTTCTAATAAGAAAGTTCTATTGTTTTTCAGTGACCTTAATACTATTCCCTCCGTTCGTTTATTCGGGAATTTATTTTTGTTGTTGTTTAGCTTCAGTTGGACTGGTTCAGATAATTTTAGTTATTCGATTAGATAGTTGTCGATGGACACCAACATGATTGCGCCGGCATTTGCCAGATAGTTTCGCGGTTCACTTATTTGGTGTCGCCTGGACGCCATAGTGTTAACCACTTAACTGTTTTGAACGAGTGCCATACGTGCATTGATTTATCTAATTTTGATAGTTGCAAGCAAAAAATAAACCATTCATAACAATTATAATTCAGTATTAAAATTACTTCGAATACATAGATAAGTCAAGTATTCAATGGATTTCCACTTGAATCAAAATAAGAAAATATTCCCAAAAATAGAAGGTGTCATCTTATTAGACAATAAAGAAAATCAAACAATTAAGGGGTTAAAAATATCTATAAATCAAAGGATTTACGGTAACCACGAATTTCTATGACAAATACATGAATTGATTCTCTTCTCATTTTAAAATTCGTAATAAGATTCAACTTTCTCGATTCCGATTTGATTTTTTTAATCATCGATATTTTAATAAACGTTTTACATACCCCTTAGTTCAAATAAAATCTTCATATTTTTAGCATTCGTGATCATTCTTATTGCATTCGTGATAAATATAACTCTAAAACAAGATCAGCTGAAAAGACGAAATTTGTTCGTGATTTCTATATCATTGATATCTTTAAAAATTTGGACGATATCTATCAAACGGAAGTCTGTTTGTTCATTTGTTATGTCACTAACTTCTACGTAGCTATCCCCCCCCTTTCGGGCTGCGGTGGCCTGATGGTAAGGTCTCGGCTCGTGTGCCGTAGGGTTTCAGGTTCGAGACCCGATCCCACCGAAGAACCGTCGTGTAAGGGAGTCTCTTGCACGTTAAATACGTCAAGGCCGAACGTCCTCTAGCTGGTGTGGCGTGGTGTGGAGAGGGGGTGTCGTCCTCGTCATCTGACCGCGGTTCAAAATTACAAGGTCCGTCCCAAAATATCCCTAGTGTTGCTTAAAACGGGACGTTAATATAACTAACTAACTAACCCCCCTGTCAAAAGAAGTGAAGTGAAGGGAGAATCGCAGCAGAATACCGGTGTGTCCGTGTGTTTTGGTAGAAGCTCCAGAGGGAACCCCAAGATTCCTTCAAATTTCCATCTTAATTGTGCCATATAAATATGGTCATCATTTATTCTATATAATATAATAAACTCCTGTTGCCAAATAAAGTATAATCACTCGTTTCAAGACACGAGAATACCATCTGTATGAATGTGAAAAGGACGATTCAAAAACATAAAGAGTTGTTTCAATAAAATTTCTCTCATGGATTTATCACCATAATTGTTCAAATGCACTATCGAGATGTCTGTCCTTTGGTAAGTATATATATTTTTTTCTTTGTATGTGTAAGCTTAATAACTCAGAACTGTTACTAGCTAGATGTAATAATTTTAAATGTGTCAACTTGATAATTGTGCTTGAGGAATCAATTTTGAACCAGTTCAATTAAAGAAAAGAAATATTGTTCCGAGCGAGTTGGAGTGATCGTCCTAAAATTTTCTCGCATACGCTCTAATGAATGCCAGAGAACACCTTGCACAACACTGGCGCACAATAGTTAAAAATATTAACTTTTGGCATGAATTTAGCATTTTTACTGAATCTATCGTGTCATCCTTGGCAATTTTTTTGGCGATTAATCCCTGGCATGCGGTTAATAGTATCCCAAAATTGAATTTGTGCTTTACACACGTTTTTCCCAATCGATTGAAACAAAGATTCGACACAAAACTGCACTTGTAGCCAGAAAATCCCATATCTGATATATTTAAGTCAGTGAGTTTTTGAATGAACGTGCTTACATGTTTCTGAAAGTACAGTCCGATAGACAGTCAACCCAATGTTGAGTTTGGTTGAAACTTCGATAGGTGTCTACTCTATACATGTTAAATATGTGTACCGAATCTTATCTATGTAAATCTCTTCGTTTTCTAGCTATCGTTTCAACATATATTCGAACAATCAGACAAATGGACTTCCTCTAAACAGATTTTACTCAAAATTTGACGTAAAGACGGCATACCAATTATCAATTGTTTGTCGCAGACAGACGGACATCTTCCAAAATTGTGTTTTTCGCACTCAGGGAGGCCTGAAATGGGCGATTCGCCAAATATCGAATTATAATTTTTTTTGATGATTACTATACTTTCTTTGTACTTGGTATATTATAAAGTAAATATACATTTAATATTGTTACAAACCTGCAATTCGGCTTCCCAGCATAGTTTGTGCCATCAACAGAAAGAAAGTTTTACAGTCATCTGAATGGGACTGAATCCAGGTGGCGCGTCAGAGATCCCAGTGCTTGGCGACAAACTTGGCGACCATTTGGCGACGAATTTGGCAACTTTTGCGCCAAAATAGATAATACCCGAAACTTCGAGAATTTTCCCGATCCATCCAGTAGGAACCGAGATACGCCTCGAACGTTCCTGATTGGTCGAGAGGCTTCTAGCCCCGCCTCCCGAGACCTATAAAAGGAAGCAACCGCAGCTGCCAGAGGAAGGTAGATGACGGAGTAGTCCGAGTTTGAGAGCAACGGAGTCGAGTCGACAAAGTCAGTCAGTAGGAGTCGAGAGTCGGAGAAGTCGAAGACAGAGTGGACGGAGTCGTCGAAGTAGTAGTCGTAGTCGGAATCGACGAAACGGAGTAGTCGGAAGCGACGGAGTCAAGCTCATGCTGAACTGAACTGTGCGCTATAGTAGATTCTGGTTGTATGCTACACGTCTCGGCTGAAGATAGTCGTCTGTGAGCTGTATATAGTTGTCGCTTTTGTGCTGTCCTGTGTGTCTTCGTGTAAATAAACGTCGTTGTTTCTTTTTCTACTGCGGCCTGCTGATTGAGCGTTCTTTACACCATATCACTTCCACTATCCAAACGAACCCCGGTAAAATTTCGTAACAATATTTTTATGTCATATGGATGCTAAACGAAAATATGGTATATTATGGAAAAATACAAGTGTTCATATTTAGAATTTAAAATGCTAAACTTCATACCTAAGTAGTTATTATAGTTAGCTACAATGCATGTATAATATAAACAAATCGCCAGATATCCAGAACTGAGATGATTCCCAGACTAAAGCAATGATAAAACTTAAAAAATCTAACTTTCTCAACTAAATACGTTAGTGCATTTACAGAGTGTTACATTACAGCATGCACAAAAGAAATTTTGGAACAAATAAAACTAATTTAATTCATATAGCAACGTAGGATTAAAAGCTTAATCGCCCCCTATTGGTGCTCATAAAGCACGTGAACTGATCACAGGTACTTGAATATCGTGTGCTTTAAAAAATAATGTATATTTTCAGAATGCACAAATGTCAGAGAGGTTATAGTGCATTTCTAATCAGGAATTCATGAACTTATTCTGTGATACTCTTATCTATTTTGGGTGGCCTGGTGGCTTCTATCATGATAAGTACCATACACTGAAATCTTCAAGTAATGACAAGAATGTAGAATGAATCCAGCATGGCTTCCTTTAATGCTTAGGGCAACCAAGATAAGTTGTTCATTATCTGAATATCACTCTTTATTTTTGACGAAAGAAACAGCTGAAATGGGCTGAGAGTCATGTTGGAACCAAATTTATAACAACTTCTGAGCCTGTGTTTTATACAAAGGTTTAAGCAAAACTTCCTCCGGATGTCCAGACTGTTGGAAATGAGGAGTGGACCTGTTAACTTGTCTCTAACATTTCTTTGTCAAAAGAATCCCAAGATGCTTCTATAACGCCACTTGGGAGGAAATGCCATTTCCAACTTTGCGTATCTATATGATCTCGATACATCTTCGAGCAATTTACAGATGTTTCTATAGACTCTATTGTACAAACCTAGGAGATCGTTCATAGAAACCTTGTTGAAACTATCTATACTTATAATAAAGCTCAATGTGTGTGTGTGTGTTGGCGCTCTACAGGCCAGACCATTCACCCTACAGCTACCAAATTCGGCACGTGTATACCTTGGAGGCCGGGAATGTGCACCTAAGGGTTATTTTTTCGAATTTTTAAATAGAATTTTATTTATTTAAAAATTAAGCGAAATTTTGGCGTGTTTCTGCTATAACTTCCTAAAATATTGCCGCACAAAAAAGATTTTTACATGAAGTTAAAGATCAACAATTTATCTTTTACATGATACCAATGTTTTAACCTTAAAATTAAATTTCTATTTTTAATGAATTTTTAAATAAATATTTTAACTATATTTTTCAACAATTTTTTCGTACAAAATAAAACTAAATTTAAGCTGCACGAGCACGTTTCGCATTCATGGGAAAAAATTAGCTTTTTTCAAAGTGTTGCCATCACATTGATTAAAGCTCCAATTAAAAATAAATTAAATCATTTTGGAAATGAAATCTGCAAAGATATAATTTTCGGCACGTGTTGGTAGGAAATGAAACAAATATGAAATATTATTTTCTCTAAAAAATAAATTCAAGAAAAATTATTTTATGATCTTTTACACATTCTATATTATTAATCCAATAAATCAGTTTTATTTTAAGGCAGGTTTTGTTTAATATGAACAGGATATCAGGGCCACACAGCTAATTTGTAAACCTTTAGCAAGACACAGATCTGCTAAAATGGTCTAAATGGAAAATGATTATATTTTATGTAACTTGATTCAATAAATACTCTAATAAATAATGAATTTTTGATTTTACATAAAGCTTCTGCTGTGGAAATTACGATTAACAAAATGTTCTTGAAACACTAATATTTTAAATAAAAAGAATTGATTTCCAATCAACTAAATCAATCACTGAAACTGACTGATTTATGAAAATTTGAATATCACTATTCAATAAAAAAAGGATAATTTTAGATTTTCCATCGATCGTTTCAAAGAAAATCAGCGCGCAGGTTTCTCAAGATTAATTAGCCTAAGATTATGAAAATGTTGAGTTTTTCTAAATTTTTAACATCCAAAACTTCATAAATAAGTCTTAGTTGATCGTGGAAAATAGAAACATTCATTCATTTATTTAAAATTTGGTGTGTCCAGAACATTTCTTAGAATATGATACCTTACTGCATTAAATTTAGACTTCATATTTTTTGAAATATATTTATAGGCCGGAACAAAATATTATTATTGATTTCATTTAAATCCTTTTGAAAGCAAAACTAAAAACTGAATTTTATGCTGAATCTGAGAAATTTTTGTTGAATTATTCTTTAAGATATTACATAAATTATGAAAAATATTTTGTAGTTGACATAAGACTTATATACAGAGCGATTCTGTTTGCAATACTCATATTCAATAATAATAATAATAAATAAATAAATAACAATAAAGATGATAAATAAAATAAAACGCTTGGTTTTATTAAAAAATATCTTTATATTAATTGCAATTTCATCATTTCCACTTTAAATGAAAGTTGAAGTTTTACCGGAAATGGCAACAAATTAGCAAAATATATATAGTAAATTGAACGAAACAATCTAAACAACAGTATAAGTTTGGTATGACTATCAAAATTGGAAGATTAAAAATGTTTTGTTTGAGAATCTATTAAGAGACCAGTTACTTAAAATATTTAATTGAAAATTGTAGCGAGCGGTAATACTGGCGAACCGGCTGGTCGCCAAAGGCGGCTAGTTTAAAAAAATTCTTAGTGTTTAGTTATTAGATACTGACAATAAGTTTTAGCATCAATATATAATAATAATAGATTTCCGGTGAAGCAATAGCAAAATGTACCTCATTTACCTCAATCTTGATATGTATCGTTGAATTTAATGCTTGGATTACTTAAAGGAGCGCAGGCCTGAATCAAAATTGAATATGTTTATCTTTTCTTGGGGGAAAAATCTCCCAAGTCATTAATATACATGGCACCGCTCAGTCAAAGTTGGTTCTTACCTCCAAAACTTAAACCAAACCCGCACCAACCAAATATTCTTATCGTCCAATCTTCGTTCTCTTGAAGCTTTTACATTTTATACATATTATAAAGCCACTGGTAAATGTAAAGCTTTGACTGCGCACAGCTTAAATATAGTAACAAGCAACAAAGTACAAACTGTCTAAGCGATTTCTTCCATCTCTATATATGTAAAGTTTCAAATTTAAGGAAATATGAGCATGTTGCATAAAATAAGAGACAGAAAACTAAAAACGTTTTTATTCATTTTTTTATATGTTAATGGCATGAAATATAAATCTTTGAATCATCCGAGAGATTATGTAAAACATTTCTCATGCTCAAACTTGAAAATGAAATGGTATTTTGGATTTTAATATGTTCGTTTTTTCGTGACGGCCATTGAAATTCAATAGGAATAAAATGGTATTTATTTCGTTCACATCGACGAACACTTTTACTTCACAAAAGTTTGAGCCATAAGTTGTTTCGTTGGAAATAGTAATGCAATCCCATTTGAATTTACGAATATATTTAAACAATTTTCATTTCTCTATTTATCAATTCCATAATCAGGTTATGAAATACGTCTATTGATCAAATTTTAATAATATTTACAACATATCTAGATAATTATAAAGTAAGTAGAAAAATAATCTTGATTTTTGTAGAAACCTTTTTTGGTAACATATATTTTTTAAAAAATGCTTTTTTTAAAAAAATTTAACTTATGTCTTATTCGGTAACTTATTTGATTTATCAATGAATAACAGCATATGAATTACATGCAAATACTCCCCCTTCGAAAAAATTGTGCTTGCGGCATGTAATTTCTATACCTTGAAATAAACAAATGAACGTGTCTGCAGGTATCTATTAAAGTGCATGATTTTTTAAACTGATATTTAAGTCAAGTTTTCTAAATAAAGAATGATGTTGAGTATTTCAAAAAGAACGATTTTTTCTTCTGACTTCAAGACAGTCATGTCATGTTAGGCTGTTTTATTTCTGGAGATACGAGGTGATTTTAGAACAAGACACGTAGATATTTACTTAAAAAGTCATCTTATAATCTTAATAGTTAAGGAAGATCCTGAACAACGGAACCTATTCTGATAAATAACCAAGACAAATTATCAACAGCAATAACAACGTCGCTAAATCCACTACTAAATAATGCTTCTCATGTCATTCTTTTAATTTTAGTGCATTAAAAATTTGTTCTTAAAATCCAAATTCTTCAAAACAATAATTTTTCTCGCGTCTTTGGCATGATTTGACACACTCAATCTATTCCTTTAGTGATGAAAATTAGCTACAGATAATTAGTTAGTCGATTTGAAACCAAAAAAAAAATGTTTCCTTGATGTCTACCATCTTTCATGAAAATAAATCATAAAATTCACGGATATCTTCAAATACTTTTAGGTATGTTCTTTGATATTAAGAACAGGAACACAGTGGCATGAAGATATATTTTTGTCTTCAGTAACGGAAGATCTCGGGTCGAGATCCAACTTCCACAAACATCCTCCATGTACTCTTCCTTGGTATATATTAAATCTGTTAGATTTAAGACTTGCTGTTATTGTAGTGTTGGAGTTTGGAGAGTAAAATGCCATTATACCATCTTTCATGAAATTAAATACTTCTCTAAATAATTAGGCATGTTCTTTACCTTTAAGAACAAGATGGAAGGAAGTGGCATGAGAATAGAATTTCGTCCTCAGTAAAGGAATATCTCGGGTCGAGATTTAGCACTCTCAAACACCCTCCGTATTATCTGCCTTGGTACATATTAAATCTATTAGATTTAAATAACTTCTATTATTGTAGTGTAGAAGTTTGGAGAATAAAAAGCCAAATGAAATATGGCCCTCGGCATCCGACTACGAGTTAAGTATCGGGTGACGAGGATCAGACAGTGTCACAGCATCCTCATCTAACATGTAAAGTCTAGCTGAAGTTTTCTGAATTCGTAGGTAGAGCTTCAAAGAAGCTTGAAAAAATTCTTTATGTAACATAATATCAAAAACATAAAAATTACATAATTTTCGAATTTTAAGAAAAGTAGGCTGGAAGTCCTAGATCACAGTATTTGTATTGCGCGACATCAATTTTGTTGAAATATTTTCCTGCAGACCAATTTCGAATCGTGTAAACATCATGAGTTACCAGTAGTTTGCTGAACTACTTGTCAGACGGTGAATCGTGAAGTGCTGTCCATGTGAAATCAAAATAACTGGAGATCGTTATCAGCCCTTAACATCCCGCCGAGGCATAGCAAGAAATACCAGTTATATACAAATAAAGCTTCTCAGAGCTACGGAATGAGACGTGCCACTTTCACCAACATGGTTTGCATACAAATAGACCTTTCGTTCATATGCCGTTAAGAATACATTATTGCTAAGGAGATTCTAGGCGAATGAACGTGGTACTTTATGTAGTGCAATGTTGCATCTTCTTCACAATTAAACCAAAATTCTATTTTCAATTAGATATTCGCCGTATCTTCATATAGAGAAAGCATAACATAAGAAAATATTTTAGTCACAGATTTGCTATAAGGCTTGACTAAGATCACAAAATCGATGCGATAATCTAATTTATGTGCATAAGGTCGCAAAATCGATGCGATAGTCTAATTTATGAGCATAAGGTCGCAAAATAGAAGCGGTAGTCTAATTTATCTGCATAAGGTCACAAAATCAATGAGATAGTCTAATTTATGTGCATAACGTCACAAAATAGATGCGGTAGACTGATCAGGAATAAGTACAAGTGGACACAGAGACTATATATTACTCGAAATTGCAATTGCAAGTACAGGTCCAAAATTCTTCAATATTTTGTTTAATAGTATTAATTCGTTCTTTTTAAAGGAAAACCATTGTCAATATCACTGATCTCGTCTTTTAGAAGATTGGTTTTTTGAGTAAGGTACAAAGCGTACGAAGTAGGCAGTAAAGCGGTCCAGCTAGAATCCAATAGACTGGTAGATAGGTCATACATTTGAGTACTCAAACAAGAGTTTTACTGAAAAGGGTTAAGTTAATCACTTCCTTGGGGGAGGATTTAGAAAAATTACCTCTGGATTTACCTCATCTGGTAAGTTCCGTTACAAGGCGATGTTCAGCTGCATTAATTTTTTTGGTCTCTATTGATATCGTGTGAAATTCAAAGAAAAGCAATTGGTTCATTTTTTTTAAAATTTCAAACGTTGAAACATTTTAAATTGCCACAAATGCTTGAGATAACCTTTTATCTAATTTTGTCAGCCAAAGCTTTTAGTGCCATACGTTTATAATTCTGCATAAAAATATTCATTCTAATTTTTCTAAAAAAAATTAGAGCATATGTATTCTTACAAAAAAAAAAGAAAAAAAAAAGGCTAGTAGTCCTTCAATTTTTTTTGAGTTGTGCAGATCAGAAATGACTTGGATTTGTTAGATGAATAGTCCATGTGACTTAAATGAACTATTCATCTAACAAATCTTAAGTAAACACAATTCTACTTAATATTTACTTGATGGAATTTAAAGCATTTATTTAAAAAAATAATAGAAAAGAAAACAAAGACAGATAGGACCATTTATTAATTTGGTGTTATCTTTTTGTATATTTTAGAAATTATTTTGTGTATAATCCTTCTAATCTAACTAAACCCACCTTGTAAGTGTACGTTTGGCATTTATAAAGAAGGTCTATTATTTTCTTACGCTTATTTCTTGAGTCATTAAATTAGCTGATTAAATAGAATCAGGAACAAGAAAACAATTCTGTTTTGACTACACATCTTAAACAGATTGCACGGAATGCACACCATATTTAAATAGATTAATAAAATTAATTCCCTTTTATTTTTTTGATACGTTTCGATATTTATCCTTGGAAAAAAAAACTGCAACACAAAATAAACATCCCTGATTAAATTTATACTTCATTCACTTAATATTTCATGGCGATAAAAGAGTAAAGATTTATGGTGCAAACTGACAAAATTTGGAGGGAATTTAAACAAAGTATTCCAGGAATGTACGATAATCGAACGCTTAGTTAACAATGTAACATTTCTTAAGATGATTAATTCAATCAATCCTCTGAACACAAATAGAAGCAATTATAAGCAGCGGTGGTGCATATTTTGATAGATTTAACTGGCATTAAAAACAACAATTTATGCTTTCTTACCAGAAGACTGGAAAAAAAAATCAGCTTTGCATTCATTTAGTGAAGAGTTGAAGGTTTGTGAATGTAGAAAGTAATTAATCACACGTCAAACATAATTACTAGTAAAGCTATTTCTAACTAGAAATAATTACGGTTTTCTTTATGAAGCTGAAAGGCAATGCAAAAATGTTCGCTCTGTGGATTTATTTTCTCGGCAATAAATGTAACGCAATCTATCTCTTTAGCATAATTTTATCTAATTTAAGATATAGTAGCAGACTTTTAATGCTGCCAGAGTAATACGATCTATTCATTTGTTCGTAAGCAAATGAGGAAGTATTAGAGCACCTTTGATTGGAATATTTTTATTTTTAAATAATTATTTTTGGAGGGCAAGTAAAGATAAAAATTATTTTACTCTGGGAAAATAAACAGAAATAGGGAAATTAAAATACTGATTCCGTTAAATTTCATTCTTGAATCTTTGTTTTTCCGATTCATTGTAAATAATTATTAAAGTAATAAACTGAAAGCTAATAAGTGGACTCATTTGAAAGCACATATTTTTTTGTGGATTAAAAATACATGATGAATTCAATTGCACCAGTAAATAATGTTTGAATTTTTCGAAAGTCTACAATGTATTTCAGCGCAATCCTTCAGATTAATTAATCGAATCATTAAAAATATATCATACAACATAAACAATTCTGGTACTTCGTTAAAACCATAGAATTAAAACTGCTATAATTTTAGAAATAAATACTATCAACATATATTTATCTGGCACATAACTGACACTGGTTTCAAATTCTAATATCAAAATTTTGTATGTAATATGCACTTAGTGGTGTTACAAACCGGCCTATTTCACTTGTGGTTCCAGTTGTTACATCAAAATGTCGTATGTGTTGCTGCGTATGATTTTCGCCGTACAATGTTTGATACGACAGCGATGATATGCTGCATCATTTAATTTACAGTACATCACCGAAAAAGTAATTCGTATTACAACAGTTGTTAATATTATCAAATTTGTATGCATTGCTTTATTCTCTTAATATTAGTGATATTTTCATGTTATTCTTTTCATTCCTACCTTTAAGTCGAAATTTATTTTATATTAAAATATATACTTCTAAAATTATTGAAATTTCAATGATGTAAGAGGAGAAAAAATTGTGCCAAAACTCGAAATGGAGATTATGTAAATACCATTAGTATTGAAAAAGTAAACCAATAAGAGTGGTCTCCCCAAAACTTTCTCGCATACTCGCTAATGAACTTTTCATGTCAGAGAACACCTTACATGGCATTGGCGTATAATAGTTACAAAATATTAACTTTTAGCGAGAATTTAGTATTTTTACTATATCTATCGTGCCATTCTTGGCGATTAATCCCTGCCATGCGTTAATAGTATCCATAAGTCCAATTTGTGTTTTACATGTTTTTCTCAACTGATTGAAATAAAAATTTAACAAAAAAAAAATGAACTTGTGGTTACAAAATCCCATACCAAATTTGGTATATTTAAATCATTACATTTTTGAATTATCACATTAACATATTTTTGAAAGTACAGACCGACAGACGGTCACCTCTTTGTTGAAATTGGCTCAACAGGTGCCTTCACTATAGATTCTAAATCTATACGGTTATCTATATCTATCTAGATCATTTTGTTTAGTAATTATCGTGTTAACTTACACAAAATTTAATAGAAATCTACAAATTTGGTGTAAAGACCATATACCAAATTTTAATCGCCTAGCTTAAAGCGTCACAGACAGACATTTTCCAAAAATGCGTTTTTTGAACTCAGGGATATCTAAAACGTGGAGATTCGTTAAAATCACGAATTCGAATTTTTTGACGATTACTATACTTTATTTTATATTACGTATACGAGAAAATAAAAAGGGTATTATGTTTTTGGATTATATGTATATTTCACCTAACTACAAAATAATTTTCCTTGTCTTGTGGCATCTGCAACTAATACTAACGAATATAATGAATTGAAAAAGAAAAAAAGTACTAATGCTATTTTTTACTCAAAGATAAGATCTGCTCAATGAAAATGCAACCTTAATGTTAGTTAATAAAAGAATATTATTTTTCTGAGTTTTATAATGCACGTCATTCATTGCTAGGTGGGCATTTTTTATCACTCGAACATCACTGAAACTTTTCATAATCCATTTTTTGTGAGTTCGTTGTAATTATTGATTTCAGTGTTTTCTTGTGACAGCGCCGAAAGGTGACTTCTTTTTGTTACGAGGTATTTTTTGTGCGGATTTCTTTCTTTCTTTTTCATTTTTTATCATGTGAGAATATGATGTTGTTTTGGTTAGGGTTGTTTAGGAGTCCGAAATGATGTAAGCAATGAATAAAGCATAAATGGCGATTTTCATCATCGTCTTTTAATCGCATATATTTTTTTACCTGCTTTTACCAGTATTGCATTATTATTATGTATGCTTCTTTGAAAGCAGATGCGTTTTTAAAAGGTTGACCTGCTTTTACCAGTACTGCATTATTATTATGTATGCTTATGCTTCTTTGACAGCAGATGCGCTTTTAAAAGGTTGGCTTAGAACTATGACATCTAGCTGTTATTTCATCTCAAAATCGGTCGAGCTCCAAAACTTTGTTTGCCAGCTAGAAAAATTGAAAATGAAAGTTTAAAAAAATTATATATATATAATAGATAAAGACCGATCGAGAAGTCTCGTGATTGTTTCAAACCGGTTTAAACTGGTTAATAACTTAAATTAATTAAGACAAATATTGACTTAAAAATAATAATGTTCTCACATGATAACTTGAAATTTGCAATCGTAGATTTCATTAAAAAAAATTTTATAGATTTTTTTTTCGGAACTCGTCTTTTTATGCTTTCAAGTCTCTATGAGACATTTTGTTTCATTTCGTTCATTAGTTCTGAATATGCTACAAAGTAGGGAAGATTATTATATGGTTATCATGTTCAAAAAAATTAAATTGCTAATAATGACCATATTCTTAGTTTGATATTTCATTAAAAATGCTATTTTCTATTTAGCATTCATTAAAAATGCTAGTTTCTATTTAGAATTCATTAAAAATGCTAGTTTCTATGTTTCCTATGTAACTATATTTGAAAATGGGAAAATAGATTGAGTGTACATTCTTTAAAACATTTTATAAGGATTTTGTCATGTAAAAAGATATTGACACACACACAAAAAAAAATTCAGCAAAAAAGTTATCGAAAGTCTTTTTAAAAATTCATTTATAAAGATTACGGGATTGTGCTAGAATAATTTTTAATAAATACTAATTAATTCCAATAAAAAGCCATATTGATAAAAAATAAAAACTTCCCCTCCAAGGTTAAAGTATGTTACAACATGGTATTAGAATTTAACCAGATGTCAATTTCCAAACATACATTTTTTCCGATTTTGCATGAATTCTCGCATAACGTCCTTCATTTCAATTAGAAAATAAATAGTAAACAAATCCAATCTGCCCTGTAATCAAAATTTGCTTCTTTCTCAATAAACAAAGTACTTGGATAAGCTAATGCATTTTATTCTGTCTCTGTCATCTAAGTTTTACAGAAAAGATGTGCTTCTAAGTGATCAAGGTAAAATATACCAAAATAACCAAAGTTAACTGTTTTTAACGAGTAGACTCGTCATGGGAAAATAAGGATAGCATTTTGCTTTATCACGAGTTTATTCGTCAGGAGTAATAAGTAGTCACAATTTGCAGTTTGAATTACAATTTTAATAAAAACTCAAACATACTCGTACATTTCACGATGTTTAAAACATTTTGAAGACAATTCGAAATCAAAGCAACAAATAAAACATTATTATGCGTTGTACCATACTTGGTTCAATACCATTCTCTAATAACAAATTAAAATAATAAGATAATCTTTTGTTTCTTTCCGTTCATATGCAAAAAATATATGTTCGTTTAAGTGAATAAATAAATATGATCATTGAAATTAAAAATATAAGTCATTTATTTCATTATAACATAATTTCATATTGCACATACTCTGTGTTTGACGAGTATACTCGTCATCGCTAAATTTTGGCGACACAATTTGGATAAGCATTTTCAGAAGAGGTCGAAACAGTTAACAAAAAAAAAAACAATGGCAACTATGGTAAAGTATTAGAGATTTAGCAAATCCCAAATTCACTTAGAGTATCAGTGGACATTGATGTTAAATCAATAACCATTTCTAAAAGTATTGCCATTCAAACCAGACATACGAAAGAGGTAGTAAATCTTCCTTTTAGAGAAAATAACTTCTATCTCTAAACGTACACAAATAGTAGTAATCTGATGTTCTCTTTATAAACGTGGAGCTTTAAGGTTTATGTCTTATAGCAATCCAATAACATATTTATGATTTTCGAAAATGTCACTACTTCGATACAATAGTAGAGTAAGGATGCTATTTCCAACACAGCTTATCTCAAAATTGTGCAATGATAGGTGCGGCCTTTTAACACTAAATCATAGATGTTTTTTTTTTCCTCGAGAAACAAGCTATCTATTTACTGAGACCTTTGAATATGTTTCTTGCTTTAGTAATTTTAATCAAAAAGGGGAGTATGAGGATGAGGTTTTTTAACATAACGAATAAGAAACTTTATTAATAATTCGGTATTGTTTTTGAACGGATTCTAAAATTTTGCACATGCGTTAGGATGAGTTTAATTCATCAAGATAGGGGTGAGAGGAAGGATGAAAGGAGGAGATGTTTACATTTAACAATGAAATAAAATTGGATTATTCGCGGACGGAATTAAAATAACACTGTCAAAAGCGACATGATACGATACTCACATTACGTGAAAAAAACTTATAAAAAAATGTATGTAATAGCGAGAAAAGCAAGGCCAAAGAATGACGAAGAATTCGGGAAATTTCGTTTCTCTTCCCTTAATGAGGCAGAATCGCCGAAAAGTGTTCGTCTCAGAATACTGAAACGAACAGTAACTATTTTGATTTAAAGTGGTAAAGATGATTAAAAAATAAATTTCGAAACGTTATATAAAAGATGCGACAGAGAGAGTAAAGGAGAGGGTGCAGTATATACGTAACCTGTCATCTTATGAAAACAGAACTCTGAATTCCTTTTACATCTAATCATAATTGCAATTATTTAATCTGGAATATGTTCTTCAATGTTGCTTAGTGATTAGTGGTGGCTTGATAAAAATGCGATTACCATACCCTGCAAATTCAGTTTCCAATTAACATGTCTAAATTGGGAATGGAAGAAAGAAAGTTTCAGAATTTTACTTTTTTTTCAGTCAAAAAGTAATCCTTTTCCAGCTAATGAACATGCATTTCATCTCCATGAGGATATTTTATTTCGATCAAAGAGTTTCTTCTTCTTCCCTTGTCCTATTGAATCTTTTTAGCTTTCATATGTTTCTCCTAAACCAAAACCAAATGCTCGCTCCCTCCCTCAATTGAATCCAACAAATGAAACTCGGCAGACTGTGAATGATAACCAATCACGGCCTTTATTGTTAGCTCTTCCCCGCCCAATTCTTCGAAAGAGAACTCCATAAATTGAGCATGGAACTTGACTATCCTTATCTCTGTCCAAGCATGCCATGCATAGCAGCGGTAACGCATATCTGAGACCGATCGTTTGTAGAACTATTCTTATTGAAATTGTGTTTCTGATTTGCATGGCCATTCATAAGTTCTAACCTCATTCGAATTCCACGAAGTAACTTCCAGCAACTAGATGACGCCGGGTATTAAGGGACGGCCACAAAATAAAATGGCTTAATGCCAGTTTCCCCTTCGATCCAAGACGGTGGCAGAATTGGATACTCAGAAATTCAACAGCACATAACGGGATTGAAAACCACACACCCAAAAAAAGGATTTTATATAATTTAGTAGCCTTTAATACTTAAATTGTGTTCTGGAGGTTAAATAATTAACTATTCATATTTATTCGAATAATTGATTTATTATATTAGATGTGCAGACAAATAGCAACACAATCTTAAGCTAGAAATTTTTGCACAGAGCGAGTATTCATCCAAAATTGTTATAAAAAAATAAATCGTGAAAGAATGTGTGGAAAAAAACAGAAAACCTTGTGTAGGACACACAACTATATGCAATTTTCATAACTCGGCTGAAAGGGAAAAAGCATACCTTTTCCTTTAGATACGCATCGTTTTATCATCGACACTGTAGATGTAGTGCATTTGCAGCTTTAAAATTGATTTTTTTAAATGATTACTCACATTCATTGATATTTCTCAGAATCATGATCAGTTCTATCAATCGTGGATTGAGAATATCACGTGATTGGAGAACTAATGGAAATAACGTCATCAAACGTCATTTCCCCTTTTTTATTTTTTTTTCTATACTAAACGGTGGACGTTTGTTATAGAAAAACCAGAAATTTTAATTGAAAACTGAAAGTTGTTGGAATGACTATAGAGATAGAGGCATATTGTGTATCCAACAGCTGAGATAGGTAGCCTACTACTCTGCACTATAATTTCTGCTCTGTTACTAGAAATACATGTGTTTCGAAATGATTAATGAAATTAGTTGTAATCTGTAAGGCCAGGAGAGCCTGGTTGGTAGGGCGGTGGATTCGCGTCCCTTGGGTTCCGAATTCGAACCCCACCGGCCGAAGACTCTCCGCGTGTGTGGTGGCTGGCGCGCGTATAAATCTGTTGTGGTCACAAAGTCCTCCATGTCGAGAGTAATACCACTGGGGGTACTGGATCAGGTGATCGTTCTCTGATTCAGGTCAAAATTACGATATGTGGTTAAGTGAATGAAATGCATGAATGAAGTCCTCCCCGTAAAAAAGGGGTTGCGGCGTGTGTGTAGCTAAGTCGTGGCCCTAGATGGCGCTACTGAAAAACAAGAGACGTACCCTTGGCTTAAAATTACTGACTTCTAAAGTCAGTGGGTTTGTCTATGATAAATGCCATTAGAAACAACAATAACAGTCGTAATCTGTAAACATTATTGCTAGCACTGAGAAAAACGGGATATGTACCAAACAGAATGATGTAACTACTTGCAGTGGCAAGAAATTCACCCGGTGCGCTTGCCAAAACCGTCCATTGTAACTCACAGTGAGGCCACACAAAATATCCGATACTTTATAGAAATCGGAAAAAGATTTGTATTTTCTAAAAGAATTAATTTTCGACCTGAGACTGTGTTCCGATTAACAATCTCAGTCGACAGATCACGAACATCATTTTTACTTCTGTGACAATTTCCTGCTTACGTGTGTAGCACGTCGTTGCCGATTCTGTAACAAAAGCATCTCGACGGTTGAAAAACATCTCATGCATGATATATTTATTTTTAGTTAAAAAGTGTAAAAATCGAGTTGTTTTTTTCTGTCAACTCTGCTGTAGCATGTCAAATATTTTGTTTGCCGTTAAAGCTTTAGTTAAGGGTCGCTTTTCATTTTGACCCCTTTTATTTACACCACCGGCTTTACTTAAAATAAAACTCATTTACTTACAGCGTTTTGCCAAATGAATATTTACAGAAATTTAAAAATCGCCCACTTTAAAGCTAGGATGGTGCCATTTAAACACCACATTATTTTGGTTATAATGTTAAAAATACTAAACAGTCATTGTATTGGTACCATGAATATAATAGTCGACTTCCCAAAAGAATTGAAACTGTACGCATTTTTATAAGAAGTTAATATTTTATCTGTGACCGATACACGTATTTTCAGCCTTACCCATATCCTTATGGTATTGTTTCGTTTCTTCCTATTTTGAAATCAGTATTTAAGAGGAATTTATATAGATATTGCAACATTTCTTGTAAATTTTTTTAAGCATTGAATTTTATGGCAATTTTCATAAATTTATTTTCATGCTTTTGTATATAATATAAGAGAATATACAGGGTGTATCGAAAATTATTTGATTTCTAAACGAAATATCACTATAAGTATTAATTTAAGGTAAGAGAATTGCACATCATCGGAAAAAGAGGATCACGTTTTTGTTTCATTGCTACAGGAAGTATCCTTGATGCGTCTAGAAGATATAAAGATCTTTTACCATCATTGGACTGCACAGCGCAGAAATGTTGTGACACCCTATTTTCCTAATTATTACTGGTGAAAACCCTAAATTTTGGCACTTCAGCCGCAGTAACATCGATCCTTTGACCTGAACTATTTAAGAATCATGCTATTTATAGCTTCAAACAGCAAATATGGATGAATACATTTGGCTCAAACACAAAGAAACAAGCACAATAGATATATAACAGCTTTGATAGTATATTACTTGTTGTAAATATGAGAGAAATTAAAGAGGACATTTCGTGTGCAGTTGATAAGTCTAACACTTAAAACCAATCATACCAAAACTTAAGTTTCCTAAAGATTTTACAACCTTCCCTTTACTAATCAGTAAATCCGGGGATGTTTGGATGAATAATAAATCACTTTTTAGGATTTATTCCTTTCATTTCTAAAATTTAAGTTGTTATTACTTTGTGGAAGATGTAATAAAGGGAGTTTCAGAATTAATAAATATTATGTTTCAATCTATATTAAAATCACTACATATGAAATTTATTTTTTTTTTTTTTTTTTTTTTTTTGCATATTCGATTTCATCATTTGAAAATACGAGGGCATCTCAAAGAATACACTTATTTTATTTTTGAGCAATAAATAAGCAAAGATAGCGTTAGAGTTGTTTGAACAGCATTTCTGGATACATTTATATGTATTTTAAGGTACAATTGAACGCATATGCGATCCGCATCTTTAGTCCAGTGTCCACACGCTTGTGCGTTTCCTAGGAAAATGTGGGTTTCGGTTGAATGGCTAAACATTGATTCACCGCATCTTGCTCTTCCTGTTCCGCAGAAAGGCAACTTCCGCCAAAGAAGAACCGTTCAGGGACCAAACAGATGAACAGGGTAGGTTCGAGGAGCAAGCAGAAGGTTCCAGGATTTTGAAGCTGTTGAGGGACTAATAAGATAAACAGAGGGATATTCGGGGAACAGGGTGAGGGTTCTAGGACTTCGAAAACCAAACGGCTAATGGCTGCAAAGCTGTGACTGTTCAGTATTATGCACTTTGGTACGGATTGTGGATCCATTGTCTCCGTATTGTGTCGAGAGCTTCCAATCAGTTTTGGTTCCGGCGGTTCTTCCTACCAGAGGAAACGGATGACTGCACTTTCCTTTCTTATTTCATACTGTTAGTGGTAGAGTCATCTTTACCCTTCTGCAGAGTGTAGAAGAATGACGTTCTGAAGCTGAAATTTTGATCATGTGACCACAAAATTCTATCTCAAGAGCTGATCTTTTTAATTAAACTATTTTGCTTAAGCAGTTAACTGTTTCGATTACTTCGGAAAATGCGTGTCTAAATTGTGTCGCAAAAAATTACCGATGACGAGTATACTGGCCAAACGCAGAGTATGTGTAATATGAAGCTATGTTGTAATGAAATTACTTTTATTTATTTTTTTATTTCAGTAATCACATTTATTTATTTACTTAAACTAACAGACATTTTTTGGCTATAAGCGAAAAAACATTAAAAAAAAAACTGGATGACTAATACACCACAGCGATACGTTTAAGAAAAACAATTCTTATTATATGTGGGTTTTCTAATAATTATTATTAATAATCTTTTATTTGTTCCTTTGATTTCGACTTGATCTCAAAATATTTTAAACATCTTGAAATTTACGAATGTGTTTGAGTTTTTACTAAAATTGTAATTCAAACTGCAAATTTTCGCTACTTATTACTCTTGACGAATAAACTCGTCATAACGCAAAATGTTGTATCTTTTACATGACGAGTGTTCGCGTCAGAAACAGTTAACTGGTTAATCTTTGGCATATTTTGCCCTGATCACTTAGAACCACATATTTTCTGTAAAACTTAGATGACAGAGACAGAGTAAAATGCATTAGAGTATCCGAGTATTTTGCATTGTTTATTCATAAGGAAGCAAATTTTAATCACAAGGCAGATTGGATTTTTTTTTACTATTTATTTCTTAATTGAAATGGAGGATGTGTGAGAATTCATGAGAAATTGCAAATTTGTTTATTTGGAAACTCACATCTTGTTAAAATTTAATACCAAGGAGTAACATACTTTAACCTTGAATAGTAAGTTTTTATTTTTTATCAATACGGTTTTTTATTGGAATTAATTAGTATTTATTAAAAATTATTCTAGATCCATCCCATAATCCTCCTAAATGTGTTTTTAAAAGGTCTTTTTCAGCTTTATTATGGCGTTTATAATCATTTTTTGTATTAAAATTATAACATTTTTTTTATTTTTAACTTTTGAGTGAGATTTTTAATTTTTTCGCTTTCATTTATTTAGGCTCCGGCGGTATACGCTTTCAAGGATCAGTCCAGACACCCCTTGTCACAGCAGAGCCGTTCCAACAACTACGGTAAGGAATTTGATTTCATAGAACAATTATTTTTGCTTACAAGTTCCTTAAGAATTTAAAATTCTGTACATTTGTGAGATTTAATTGTTTAAAAGAAAACAGTTTTTGACCTGGCTGTGAAAACCCTTTGTTTCTAAATGAATTTAAAAAAGTTTGCATATAGTAAATGCTCATTGAATTTGAACTGTTTTTAATTTTTAAATATTATCTTTGATACCTTATAGAACTTACTTCATTTACAAACATTGAGAAATTTGAATTAATGGATAAGTAGACATATATATTTATAATATTGAGAAATTTAGATATATAAATATATTGTGCATTTAAAGAATCCCAACAATTAAAAATGTTTTCATTTTTAGCTTGGAATCTCCGACAAGGACGCTTAATGTGAAAGCTCCCGAAGGTATTGGTATCGAATCTAGAGCCGGGGACATCAGCGCCTCTTGCCTCAAAGACTTGAAGCTTACATCTAAAGAAGGCTCGGTTAGTAATAAGTTTTTTATTATCTGAAATTTTCTTTAATTTTAATGAATTTATATTCCATTTAGTTTTTTAAAAAATATTTTTCCATTACTAAGCATTTAATTTCCATAGAGAAATAAACGAAAAAAAATAGTATTCTTTGATATTTTCGACGATTTCGAAATCGAATCGATTTTTCATCAAATATCGAAATCGATAATATTTTCACTGCTTGGAAATAAGAATAATAATAAGGCTTATGCAATTTTTTTCCTGGTGAGAAGTGTGATAATTTTGATAAATTCATAATCTATGCCAAGTATTATTCCAGTGTATTGTTTCATGCAGGGTATTTGAAAGGTTTGCTTACAAAATACAGGAATAAGTCAATTCTAAAGAAACAAATCATTTTTACTGTAGAACACGGGATCAAAAATTATAAGAGGAAACTATTTATCAGGATCTCTTTGTCAGTGAATTAGCAAAAGAAATGGATGCACAAGATAAAATGTGCAACGCATATTTAATGGAATTTAAATTTACAATAACTGAACTCGGCTGTATGAATAACAACATGCGAAGCGTGTATCTCTTGAGACAGCAAAGCCATTGAACTCTGATTTTAAATACTTCGAAGATTTACTAGTGATACTGTTTGAAACGTATTGGTCATGTTGAGTATGACTTGTAATATATGCATAGAGGGGGGGAGGGTACTTTGAATTTTCATTCTATTAAATCTATGTTGTACATTTTAGATGGTGAATTTTTTCCTTTCACGAAATTCACTGAGAAAGTGCCCCTTGTAACCCACCCTTTCACTTTCGACCCCATATTCTACGGAAAAAAATGACTTATTTCCATATCCTAACCTATCTTAAAATTTTGTAATAAAAAACAATATATAAATGTTTCTTCCTGCCATTCTCTAAAGTTAGAATTCCGTAGAATTTTTCAAATTCATTAGAATCCTTAGAATATTTCAAAAATTTCAAATTGAATAAAGACGTAATACTAAGTTTCGTTTTAAAATTTATGCCCCCCCCCAAAAAAAACTAAATATTTTAGGCTGAAAATCTTCTAAACAGGAACACTAGGCTTGGTGGTAAACACTCTGCTTATTTCCTGCATTATGAAACGCACACTTTGGTAAGCAGTTGAAAGTATCTTAGATTCTTATCTGCCGTGTTATATTTTATCAGGCATTTGAACTTTGACATATGGAAATATAAATAACTAAATAAACTTAATTAATGAGGAGTATTCGAATTAGTTTATCAACCAACTTTAATAAAAATCAAAAAAAGGTAAATTCCACCTTAAATACCGGTGCAAATACGAAAAAAATGAAGTTAAAAAGTGCTAATGCCTCATTGGTTCTTCTATAAAGTAAATAAGAATTTTCTTTTATCGTCTAAAATAAATATTTTTTAGTAGTGTAAATAGATAAATTGAAATTTAATGCATTTTACTAAAATGCCGATTGAAAAAAAGGACAGATAATCTTCAATATCTTTTGATAGTGAATGTTTTTATTGTATTGCTGTATATTAACAGCTTTATATTTTAATTTTCAACTTAAAAATGCATTCCTTTTTATTGTAAGTAATATGTTTGTTGTGGAATTTCTTTGATTAATTAGAATTTTTTTCAATAAAATTAACTTAATTTAATTATGAAAATAAATGAGAATGACATTTTTTTATGCAATAAAAATTAATAAAGTATTTTTTTTTACATCCGCTTATTCGTATGAATGAATTTCGAATTTACAAAAAACAGAACTAGAGCATAACCAGAAATTTCACAAGTGATTCTCGGCATGCAAGTCAAATGAGTCAAGACTTACTTAAAGTTGCCTTTTCGTCTTAGTTTTTTTTTTTTTAAGAGGATCGAAAATCTTGGTTTTTACATGAAAATCCTAGAAACTTGGCGAAAAATGGCAATTTCTCGAGCTACCAAGAATTCCTAAATTTTAGGGATAAAAATATCTAATATTACATGTGTTTTACATGTAATTCAATATTTATTTTCTCATGTGATAAATATGGTATCGAGTATTTGTTTGGAAAGGAAAACGTCTCAATTAAAAAATAACTTGAATTAAATTGACACTTATATCTTTCTCTCAAATAATAATAAATAAATTCTTTTACTAAAACAGTTTTTTTTTAGTAAAAGAAAATTTAACTAAACTATATTGCACTGATTCGCGATACACTTTAAAAAAAGAAAATATTAGCCATTTCTCTATCACTTAGTAATCTGATCTACCCATATTTTTTAACTTTCGAATTAACTTTATTGGTTTCTCTTTAAACTAAACGAATAGATTGCTACTATGCAAATATCTTATTTCCTCTATAGAGAAAATCGAATTTCAACTTAGTAAACGCAGATATAGTTAAATTGTATTGCAATGATTTGCAATACACTCTAAGAAAAGAAATTATATCCTGCCGTTGCTGCATCGTTTAGTAATTTGAAATATCCATGATTGTAGGCTTTCGAATACAGTGTATTGATTTCTTCTAAAACGAATTGATAAGCTATCATGCAAATATAATAATATACATGAAATATAGTATGCCCCCAACAGCTGTAAGCTTTAAATAATATGTGTTATGGCATGTAATTTCCACAATATGTTTCATTGATGTTAAATGGGGCTTCTATGATTTGCGACTTTGTACGGGGTTAGCAAAATCTAACTAATTTTAAGGCCGCAAATGATTAATCAAAGTATAGATTAACAAAAATAATCAAGGAATTGATTCGAATTGGTAAAATTATTGTAATACTTTAAATTAAATGTTCTCAAATAAGCTGATTTTTAATTAATACTGAATTATGGATATTTGATATTTATTGATCCATTCTGTTCTCCTATATTTATATATTTTTGGAATCCGAGAAAAATAATTGGATATTGGAAATGGAAATCAAAAAATTTGAAATTGAAAATTAAATGGCAATTGCAAATTTTACAGTTGAGCTATAAATAACTTTCACACCAGTTAGGACACTGAGGTGGTTTCCTGATCATAACTACCAAACAACTGATAAATGATAATGGTAATTGTTGCACTTACTACATTATCCATGCCACTCATCGTGTCAAATTTCACATTATACAGTAGGACGAAAATAAGTTCCAGGTTCATTTTGACACTTTCCAGGTCCAGGTTAGCCTGATCAAATGATAATGGTCGAGCGAATATTTATTGCACTTTCTGCATTAACCGAGCAATTAATCATCTAAATGCTTATTTCATTGGCGCTACTTGCCAATGATTTTTTCAGTTACAGTCAAAGCTGTTTTTATGCTGTAGATAGTAATCCTATTAAAGAAATCACACACAAAAAATATTCAGACAAATAGTTTTTTACAATATATTCAAGAAATTTTTTATGTGGTAGAAAAGGGCCGCATGAGAGAAGTCTCACTTAGAAAATCAGTCGAAGATTTACGAAATAAAGAGAAAGTGTTACTAAATAAAATAATTAAACTACACATGAAAACATTTTTTTAAATTTAATTTCTTCTTTTAAACATGGATAAATTTTTGAAATGCGCATAATTCATCGTAATCCAAAACGAGCAATGCCGCAGTGGCCTGGTGGTAAGGTCTGGGCTTCGAAATCGGAAGATTTCAGGCTCGAGGCCCGATTCCAGTGAAGAACCGTCGTGTAAGCGGGTTTGGTGCACGTTAAATCTGTCGGGGGCAAGCGTGTGTAGTGGAAGTTTGGAGAGGGGGGGGGCAGCTCAGGTATCGTCCTCGTCATCTGACCACAGTTTCAAATTACGAGGTCCGTCCCAAAATAGCCCTAGCGTTACTTTAAAACGGGATGTTAATATAACTAAATTCACTAAACTAAAAATTAAGCCTAAACGCGGCTCTTCTTGTGATGAACTGGTTCAAAATCGCTTTCACTACATGAAGATAACTGAATTGGTTTGCTTTTGGAATATATTTTCTTCTATATTACTCTTTAGTTGACATAATATGCACATACATTGTATACCATATGTATTGCATTAGTGTACATATGTACACTGATAGAAAATATTACGGTGTTATTGCGTCAATACCGTTGGCATTCCATATACCGCATAAAAAAACGCATAGAAAAGGACGGCACAAAAACCTCAGGTTTGACTGTACTAATAGTATATTGAACTTTTATATAGAGTGCTCTTAGATTGGCAAATACCAGGTAGGTACCTTCAAAACTTAGTAAATACAAGGTTGAAAACCTTGATATTCATTACATTTTAAAACAGGGAAGGAACAACAACAAGAAAAAAAGTTTTTTTTTGCACTTGCTTTGTTATTAATTTCCAAGCTTCAATTATGGGTTTAATCGAGGCTGTAGAAAAATTTCTTTTGGAATAAATGACATTAGTAGAACGTTTGAATTGTCAATGAATCATAATGCTGTAATAGTATAATATTAAATTTTTTTTCAGATTTGGTTGGATTCAGAAAGGGTGGAACTGAGAAATTTGAAAACAGCGATACCTACTACCAGAGGACGTTCTTACCCGGGAATATATCAACTTTGTGCTTGCGAGAATGGACGTCTGTTTCTGGCGCCACCAGAAAAGGCATGCCAAGCTGATAATATAGTCTGCAGAGAAAGGGATAGGGATTGAGACATTTATGTGTATTTCAATGGTAAGAAATTTTTCAAATAATATTTCAAAATTATTAAAATATGAATCATAAATAAAATTACCTACAAAACATCATTTATTATTTAAGGTATGCAACTCAATTCAGAATGAATTTTAAAAACATGATGTGGAATTGAAATATTTTTGAATTTTTTCATGAAATAGATTGAAAAATCATGCTAAGATCAAAATATATGTTAAATAGCAAACGTTTTTTAAAAGGTAAAAAATGAGTTTTTTTTGGAGGGGGGGGGGGGGGGGGGGAAAAAAAAGAAAAAAAAAAAAAAAACCTAAAAGTTTATCAAATGATTTACTGAAAATAATGCAGGCAGCTTAATAAATATACAAGGGAGAGTCAAAAATTAAAAGGGGCACTTGAGAAAAGGTGCATTTATTCTAATGATAGAAAACTAAAACATACAATATTTTTCTACGTAACCACCCCGAACTTCAACGCACTTTCCTCAGCTTTTCACGTTTTATTATTATTATTATTTCCGTCGGGGGGGGAGGGAAGTCTTTTGTTTATATCTGCAATCAGTTTTGCACCGCATTAATAACTTCTTCATCGGTTGCAAATCCTTTTCACTTAGAGCTTTCTTCAATGGTTCAATCATATGAAAATCGCTTTGAGCCAGGTCTGGATTGTATGGCGGATGTTCAAGCTCTTTAAATCCCAATTCCTTAATTGTTTCGACCTTCCTCAGAATGTGGCAAAGTGTTATTTTGCTGCAGAATGACACCTTTTCACAGTTTTATCACGTAGTTTGGATCTGATCGAGCTTGCATTCGACGAATAATTTCCTCAGGTTTAACACCTCCCTCAAACAAAAAGCGAATCACTGCTCTCATTTCTTCTTTGCAACAGGTCGACAATGGAGCTGCCACATTTAACGATCTGCTACACACCAGCGACTAACGTGAGAATAAGAGTGACACGTTGCATACAAGTGTCGCCGGCTACACTAATTCAGCGCTGGATACTAGCAGTGTTACGAAACCCTGGAAAGAGCAATTGCAAAAATCACTTAACTTTTTGACTTACCCTCTATTTCCTAGATTGTCCTTTTATCCAACCTTTAAATATTGGGTTTCGATTGATAAATGCGAAATTTCCAATTTTTTTTCGTGTTGTGTATAAGTCAACCATCTAACTCTCCGACCCGCCCGAAGGCACACGAATTTAAACCATAAAACTGAATGACCGGACCGCCGCAACAGCAATTGGCGGGAACTGTGGTTGAGTCCTAAGGGCCATCACCGGCCACGGTACAACCCTTCCCGAAGGAAGTACGTCCCGTCATCGATCGGAGGAGTCAGATCCCCCCACCTATTAGTGTTCCCTCCAGGATGGCGAGATCCAACTACCATGCCGGAAGCATCTCATCCTTTTTTCGAGGTGCCCCCCCCGGAGGTTTTCGTGTTGTGTATAATCAAAACATCTATAGAATATTTTTAAAAGAACAGATTTCTTATTCTCTCGTTTGGAAACAGCAGAAAAAATTGGGAAGTTATTAGACAAAATTTAAATAAAATATATGCATTAGATTTTAATTAGCGATGTTTTCCTTAAGAAAATCCTACCAAATTTAAGAAAATCCCAATTAAAGATGTAAAATATCTTTAAGATAAGTATTATGCAAATATAAAAATCAATGTACCTTCCTATGAAATAAGCATAGAAACAAAATTCAAATGATTTTATGAAGAATAAGATCGAGAAATTAAGGATATTGAGAAAAAAATATTTGATATTTTTTTCACAAAAAAAAATTTCCCTCGGCAAGTTTGAAGGCCAAAGTAGATTCCTTTACACCTGAATTACTATCTGGCAACTCAAATTGTTGACAGATAGTAGAAACAGTCAAAAGTACGGCGTGAAAATCATCTTTTAGTCCCTAAGATATTGCAGTTATTGAAAAACTTTAAATACAAAATTTGTTCGCCTTAATGAGACGCTAATTTGGCTTCCTGAATTTATTTTTCTCTCTTTAATATTAAGAAAATTATAGCGAAATGAAAACTTCAACCCCCCATCATTTCCACCTCCTTTAAGTTTGATATACCATTTTCAACTCATCCGAGATTTTTTATATTTCTAACAACATATTCTAAGCCAATTAAAATCCAAACAAAATTTGTCTAGTTCTCCTGTTTACCAGATAACATGGGCAAAGTGTTATATGCATATATAAACTTTTGAAAATAAAGCTGGCTTGGGGTTCTAGTGACTATGATCGTTGAAGAACTGAAGAAATTTTCCCGAAGTCTTGTCAAGAGAAGCATTGAGATAGGTGGTCTTCCAATAGGAATCTACCTAAAATGACTTTTCATCATTTCGCATATCTTAAGCATCTACTAGTTCATTGTCAACTTCAAAAATACAACTTATCAATTTGCTATTTTAGATTCTAACTGAAAATGCTGAGTTTGTATTGCCTATTGAGAAACATAGGCATTCGAAATTCATCATCTCAAGAAAATTGAGTTTCAAAGATCATTTTCCCGTATGGTGTATATCGCTCTTCAACGGCTAGGAATTCAGATATTACTTCGCTTCTTCCGCAAGTTTAAAGGCACTCATTTAGGCTCCCTTTGCAGTCTACACTTAAAAAAAAATGCTATTTTTTTAAACAAAGTTTCACAACTGTGATTCTATGATAAAAGGCTACCATTCTGTGAAAGGTGCATCCATTTTATGCTAGATATGTGCCCTGACCACAGAGTTAAGCAAATGAAATTGTAGATTTTGAGAAGCACTTTGCAGCAGAATGCAGGTAGTGGAATGGCACAAATATCATGGATTTAAGGAGGCAGTTTGTATCCTGATTAGATCCTTTTTACCTCATAAAATAAAGAAGGAGTATTTCCTCTATTATCGGAAATGTTTAATATGCATAGGCTTGAAAATTCGAAGGCTATAAGATCAACCTTTAAAAACTTTATTAACATGCTTTTATGATAAATTTGTTTTCATTTTCTCAAATCGTTTTTTATATTTCAGTTCTCTAATAATATCTATTGCATTCGTACGAAATTATATAACATAATAATTACAAGCATTATGCACGATTTAAACTCTTTTTTTTAATCTCTGGACATTAACGTATTTTAAGAGGCAAATTATGATAAAATAATAGCAGATTTATTTTTACTTTGTTACATGATCCTAATTTTTTTTTCAATTTCCATTTAAAGTTCTATTAAAATACAAATAAATTAATTTAATAAATTAATTTAAATTAATAATAAAAAATATTTAACTACATATATTGCTGATCTTGGGGAGATTTTATGCATAATTCTTTTTTCCGAGCATACCGATTTCTGGCTATGAATTTGCAGACTAACGTATCTCAGCACATTTTAAATTTGCCGTAAAAAACATACTTAAAAAATATTTTTTTAACATTATTTTATACTAAAAATAAATCATTCTTTCTATTTGCATTTAATTTTACATCGGGTATAATACTGAATATGAAAGAATCTTCTTTATTTCAACGCTCAAACTTTGATGAATTTCAGTATCGAAAACATCACAAATCCATTTAATCATTTATTACTAATAAAGTTGAAACTTATAGGTTTCCTAGAATCCGTAACTTCGTATCAATAGTTTTGAAAACAAAATTCGGATAATCCATCCAAACTAAAAATGAATTTATTTATAGAGACGTAGATGTAGATTATGCAAGTATAAAAGGTCTTTTAAATAAAAGTGGGATTGTGCTTCTAGGGTCGTTATTACATGTGGTAGAACCTTCGGATTTTTATAGTTGATTTTCAATATATAGCAGGTTAAATTTTGCGTAAAGCTGTTAGAGGTGGCCTGTCTTCGAGTAAAATTAAACTGACAGTATGAAGGTTCAGAGTTCAGTTATACAATTTTTGTCAGCAAAAGGTATAAGTAGGACCGAAATTTTCATACATACAGTTTGGCGGATTTAAGCATATTGTAACCCCAGACAATATACAATATGAGGACTGTCTTTTAATAACTGGTTCATTTAATTTCACATTAAACGTTTTTTAATTTGATGTTAATGATTTTAGTTTGAATTTTTATTTTAGTAGCAAAAGGACCTATATGTTTTTATCCATTTTTTGTGTACATTATTGAAAAATAAGCTTAGTAATAAAATGCTTTAAAGGTTATATAAAATTATTAGTTATTGGTTTCATTATTTACATTAAAAGTGTTTAAGTATTACAAGAGATTCCAAAGAAAACACTAAATTTCAAACAAATATAAAATCAAAAATTGTTATTTTACATAACAGTTCATTAATAATAAAAAAAATTCAATATAGAGTTGTATTCTTAATATTTTGCAGTTCATAAAATTTGTATTTTCCACAAATTATTTCTTAACTAAGAAAATAATTTTTTTTAAATTTACCAATCTGCTGCCTACTTCAGCTTAGCGACCTCTCTCTCCCTCCTTTCCTTTCAGAGTTCGACGCAGGAGGTGACATTGGCGAGATAAACAGTGCCAGTGATGCTAAAAACAAAATTTTCAGCAGTTTTTTTTTTTTTAATCGCGAAAATATTTTACTGATTCCAAAATTTTTACACAAATAAAAAGATGAAAGATGTTTGATGATAAATAAAACGTTTAAAAATACTGTTCTATAACATTTGAGTTTGAATAGAATCCAGTTTTTTTGCAATCCAGTTATTTTGCTATAAACGTTGAAGAATCTGAAAGGAGGCGTTTTCAAAATTTATGCTATCCTAATACCATTCTGTATGATTCTGTTTGGAATTGTAATTTAAAATGTAAGACACCTTGATTTCAAAAGAAACATGGTTTGCATCGAGGAAAAGTATTTCTTAAATAATATCGATTAGTGGATTCCCATTTAAAAATATTACAGAGTAACCATTAGATAAATTTGATAGAATAAACTAATCATTTTTCTTCTTAAAAATTCCTCTTACTATATTAGAAACTAAATTCTGTTTTTGAACTTCAAAAAGGGATCGATATATTCTAAAGCACATTATTTAAATTAGAATAATTTATATGTAACTGCTTTATTTCAAAGGATAAAATTTTTTTTAAATAATCATATAAACATCAAGGTAAAGGTTTTTCATCTTTTCGGTGGAAGCAAAGTAAAAAGAATAGATTTTATTTTTAATAATACTGATAAATAGCATAAGATTATGGTTTTTTTTATATCGCATAAGTATTAAAATTTCTAAAAATTTTTTTAGTTATATATGCAGTTATTCTTAGAAACTTTTTGTGAATATTTTATACAATTGAACTCGCAATTCACTATGTAGGTACTTTCACAAGGGCATTTAGGGGACCATTAAAAATTAATGAAAAAAAAATAATTTCGCAAAAAGTTAATGATTTACAACTTTCACCATTAATTTTATTTGCCATGAGCAAGAATGTATTATATTCTAAAAGATATATGGTTTTAAAAAAAATCTCTTAAATTTTTTTTTCTATTAAACAAATTGAATTAAATAAAGATGAAGTGGGCGTCAGCGAAAATCTCTAGTGTGGGCCCTACTAAGTATACTAATGCTTTTCTGGTTTTCTTCTATGTATCATAAGCATGTAGGAAAATTCTAAAAATATTTCGTTATGGTGTTCCTTTTCCCTGTTTCTGACTGTAGATAAAAGCATATATTATTTCTAGTCATCACCTTCATGCATTTTTGTGCTAAATGACTAAATTATCCTGGCATTTCTGGACAAGCATATTATATAAAAAAGCTTTGTGCATTTTTTTACTATATTCATAT
>JAPMOR010013449.1:82628-96593 GCA_026543865.1 Argiope aurantia
TTGCGCGTAAAGATTTTTTTTTTGACTTTCGATTCAGAAAATACTCCAAAAGATGTTTTAATTATTTTTCTTTTCAAATACGTAATATCGTTTAACTCCAATTCATGCATGTGAGTTTTCTAAATGAATTTCATAATTAATTATGTTATTTTAAAATAATGGATATAATAAAAGTTGTGACATTTTTATCATTGTAATTGCAGTTCCTTAAAAGTTTTTGCTGCATAGCATGATTTTAAATCATTTATCAAGACTTATCTTTGCTCAAATCAGTGTAATTTGGTGAACGGAGCTCAAATGCAAAAATTTAAATGCCTCTAATCTAAACATCATAGCATGTTAAAGTTTGGTTAAATTTTTACTCTTTTCTTTGTATTACTTTAAAAATTTACTTAATTACGGCAACGATAATATTCACACATAATATATGCATTTTTAATATCATCTTGCATATTAGAGCAGAAATTTTAAAAAATTCAAATGAATTTTTCAAAATTATACTGAAAAATATTTTTAAAAATTTATTAAAATTAGAGAAAAAAACTGGTTTGAATTAAAAACTGTTTTTTTTAATTATAAAGTGAACTGGAAATGGTTTTTGTGTGATAATATATTCCAAAGTTCTTGAGAATTATTTTAATATTGATTATTTTCGAATTAATATCTAATTGATTTTTGAAGATTTATTTCTTATTGACCAAGTACCTAAAAAGTAACTACGTGCTGCATTTGGTAGTTCTAAAACTAATAATTTGCCCTGAAGAATATTTCGAATGACTTTTTGTATCATTGAAGTCATATAACCAAATTTAGAGATAATTCCCCACTTATAAACGATATCATGTTAATGATTCATTAAAGAATTTGGTAGTTCTAAAACTAATAATTTGCCCTGAAGAATATTTCGAATGACTTTTTGTATCATTGAAGTCATATAACCAAATTTAGAGATAATTCCCCACTTATAAACGATATCATATTAATGATTCATTAAAGAAATTTAGGAAGAATCATTTCATTCCTAAATGAGCAAACAAGTCACATGGCCCAATTTAGAGATAATTTCCCACATATGAACGATCTCACGTTAATATTTCAATAAAGAAATTTAGGAAGAATCATTTCATTCCTAAATAGTGAAATAAGTCACGTGTCCCAATTTAGAGATCATTTCCCACTTATAAACGATGCCATGTTAATATTTCATTAAAGAAATTGAGAAAGAATCCTTTCATTCCTAAATGAGGAAACAAGTCACATGGCCAAATTTAGAGATAATTTCCCACATATGAACGATCTCACGTTAATAATTCCATAAAGAAATTTAGGAAGAATCATTTCATTCCTAAATAGAGAAATTTGTTCGATCATTACTGTTACTGAAAGATTAATCGAAATTCCATGACGATATAGAATTTATTTCTTACGCAGAATTTTATTCGCTTGATATCTTCAAAGCATCTATCCATCCAGTGCCACTAACAAAATGTAAAGAAATTCAGAAGAATAGTTTCAAATCTATTTGAAACAAGCTTTCTATCAGACTGATAGTCAAGAAAAATTTCGATACAGAGATAATTTGGATTCGATAAAAATCTCAAAGATTGCTCTTCAGTCAGAATGATGGTCATTTTGTGAATTGGCTGGAAAATGGCGAAATCGTTTGATGCAAATGTCAATCAATATGTGCTAGAAGAATGACGTAATGTAATATATTCAAACACTTGCCTGTGTCATAAGAATTGAAGAGTTAGTTGTATCTTAAAACATCTGCGCTCAAAGGAGTGTCATAGTTGTTCGTAATATAAATAATTATTACATTTTAATTCTAAATGTTGGTTGATATTTTTTTCCTAATGTTTTGTAGATCATTTGTTCAAATTTAAAATTTGTGAATTTGTGAAAGATTTTATATAGTGGAACTACGAAGTTCGAAATTGGTGGGAGCAAAATTTGATTTATTCAAAAATAAATTTTAACTAATAGAAACTATGCTTACAAATTAGATCAAGTTAAAACTACAAGATATAAACTAAGAAAGGCTATAAATACTTATTTTCAGCATTTAATAGTTCAATAAATAATGGACAATAAAATATATGTAATTTTAATAAATAAATAAAAATAAAATTTGAAAACTAAAATAATTTCAATAATTAAGTAATTTTATTAAATAAACAATACATTGCATTTTCGACATAACAATTGTGTAATGACGTTTCAAATTAACAATTCAATACACATTTTTAAGCACTTAAGTTTTTTTTTTTAAATTACAAGAAATGTTTTATTACTAGTTTTTATAGAAAATATTGTATAATAGTGAAATCTTCGAGTAAAATAATGGTTTTCAGAAATTATTCTTCTAAGATATAGGAGGCACAAATAATGGACGTATCTGATCAAAGGAAAAAAAATCAGATTTAAAAGCAATTTTTTTACAATTTTTAACTAAGACTTCGAATTAATCAAAATAAATTCGACTTATAGGTATTTTAACCTTATGTTAATAGGAAAAAATCAAGGAATAAGAAAAGTGATTCCATGAATTTAAATTTAAAAAAAAATACCAGTATTCGCAAAATCTGGCTGCTTAAATAAATGTAGAAAAATAGTTTTCATTATGAAACCATGAATCGGAAGGGATTTTCCCCTCCAATTTGTTAATTATTGCTAACCATTAATCCTCAGTTGCTTCATTATATTAACTACTACATTTATTAATGCAGATTAAATTATTCCTAAGCAATTACCCATGTTTAATCTTTTCAAAGAAAATATAATCTTTATGGGTTTTTTTAACCTTGCAAAAGACATGTCATTTACTCTGTAAAATCCTGACAACTTTATAATAGCCTCTATGCCTACAGAAGCGCTATTTAACCAAAAGAAAAATGTTCATGTTTGGTATTATAATTCCAAAGCCATTTTGAGAATACTCATGCAGCGGAAAACACATGCAATGGCATTTACATCAAACAGATGTTTCCAAATCTTTCAAAAATTTTATAAGCAGCTTTATGTTCGATCCAGGGTTTTTTGACGGTAATTGATGAATTAGCAAGAAAACACTTTTTTTTTCAAATACTAAGTAAATAAATTCAAAAGCATTATGAAAAAACGTCACTTTTTGTTTATCCATAATTTTGCGACATATTTTATGCCCAAAAGAATCTAGAAAGCATAATTACACCGCAGAATAATATTATATTATTAAATTTCATAAGTTGTCAGTTAAACTATATTAGTATTGCTACAAGAAATATACGTAAGAAATATATTATCTATTTCTAAAAATTTATTCGAAAGTGTAAAAATTTGTATTCGAAAATTGATTAAAAATATCACCAAAATACACTTTTTGAATTCGTGTGCAAAACATAGAACTGTAATAAGTAAATAGGCTTCAAAATTTCTGTAATATTTAATAAAATGTTGCGCTCATTAAACTTTGAGCGCTTTCTACACTTTTGAGAGTGTAGTGGGTGAATTCAGTAATTCTATGGAACATCAACTATTGCATTTGTCAAAGCGCAACGAAATTTACAATACATCTTTCATTTTTTTTATTTCATTTATTTATTTTTACTGACTCGGATCACAATCGTTTGCCTGTAAAATGTTAATAAACATTTCCATTAAAATGAGTAATGCGAAAATGCTATTAATTTATATGAAATATTTCTAGGCGTAAATAGGCAAAATTTAATTAAGTTTTTGAGAGAAAAATCTGACAGAAAAAAATAAATTATTTTTCACAATTTCATTTAACTTGTTTCATGCTTGTAAAGTTGGAATTTTGCAATCGATATATCTTTGATATGTTTGAAATTTTGAAAATTTGGATGTTCTCAATGGAAATTCTTGTTTCGTGTTTTAATATTATTAAAATTTAAATGTTAGTTATTTCATTGAGTTACTTAAATTTTGATTTCGAACTAGTGGTTCCACCTGATTATACTGAATCCTGGAAAACATTGATTTCAAGATGCTTATAAAAATGAGTTTTAAATTAAAAACTACAAAATAGAAAATAACTGAAATAAAATGATTAACTTTTAGTACCCTAATAAAAGTGTGTTAATAATAAATACAGTATAAATTTTTTATTAAATAATCCTGAAACATTTATTACCACCGAAGAGATAATTCCTGTTTTTTAGATTTTTTTGCAATGAGACTTAACTATCAAATGTAGAAGTTAACAGTCCTTTATTTATTTTAAGATTTATTTATTTATATTCTACGTCTTTTCAATTCAAAGGATAAAATATAAATGAATTAAGAAAGCTGGAGATAAATAGCAGTATGTAAAAATTTAACCACACAATAAGACGGTTCAAAAATACAAATAAAATTTTTCATCAACAAAAACGTTCAGACAGACGCATTAAAATGTGCTGAAATTTTTGAAAGCGTTTTAATTTGTACCATAAAAGTCTATCCAATTCAGAAGCGTTTTTGTTATCTGAAGAGAAAAAATAATTACGGTTCGAGTTTTGCAAGCAGTAATTTCTTGTGTTGTGTAGGTGGGAAGCAATTATTACTTAAAGGAAAATGTACATGAATCCAGTTTCCGAAGCACGTAACAGGCATTATTGAAAAATATATTTAAAAGAATAGATTTTCCATTTTTGGAGTAGAATAAAATGAAATTCGTTCCGAAAATATGCTGAGAAAACAGAATAGTTGCTTATTTACGAATATTTAAGTAAATTTGCTTAAACAGAAATTCTAAGCAATTTTCAGTCTGTTCTTCATAGTTAGATATAAAAAAAATATGGCGATAATAGAAAATTCTTCTAACAAAGAAATAAGAAAATAATTAATTCTGACAAAATTCTTGTGATATTTATTTTATGAAAATAATTTTTAAAGATCTCCACTTTTTTATATAAATTGAGAAAATTTATTCATCAAAAAGGGAAAAATCTGAAATCTAATACATCAATTACCATAATTTTGTTTGTTAGATCAACTACTTGTTTTTATTAGAGTTTTGTAATGTATCAAAGCATCCTTGATGATAATACACTATTTTAATATTTTCAAACCTTACTTCCCAATTAATCAATTAATTCAATTAAAATGTTGTTCTATCCATGCGGCACCACCTGGTAGTGAATTGGAGAAAAACCGATTTCGCGTTTCTTTAATGTTTATAAAAGTGAATTAAAAATTTAAAATGTATTTAATTCTTTCTGGACATCCAGTAATCATACTTAAATTAAATTTTTATTCTGTACCAATGGCGCCATTTGATAACAAATTTTAGAAACAATAGATCTTAAGGATAAAAGATAGAAACTGGTTAAAATGCAAATAATACCAACTTTTTAGCAAATTAATAGAGATGTGTTATAAGGAATGGTGTTACGAAGTATATTGAGTAAAAAATGAAGGTATAAAAATTGAATATATAATGTAACTCATAAGAAATTCAAATAAATGCACGGAAGAACAAGCTAAGTTCTTAGTCATATAAGGTTTAAACTTATTTACTAAGTAAAATGTTTTAAAAATTCTTAAGGAAATTTAATCGTTTTTCTCAGAAGAACATTTGATAAAGAATATCAGACAATAAGATGATAAATACTGATTCAGAAAATCTTTTAAGAAATTATGGAAAATTTATTATCTCTAAGTAGCATTAGTTTGCAAAATAATACTATTAAACTAATGGATTTAAAAAAAATATATATGTACCCTAGATAACAAACTTTCTAAAGATGGAGAGCAGAAATTATTGAAATTTATCTGGGAAAGTAAAATTCAAGTCATAACTTAGTCATTGCAGTCAAATAAATATAATTGCTGACGGTTATTGGGTACTGAATAACTTTAAATATGACAGATTTCGTCATTTAGTATAAAATAATTTCTAATAAAATCCTACTTCAGACACTTAATAGTGAGAAATTTAATAAATAAAGAAGCATGGAATATTTCCAGCAAAGGTAGTATTAATTTTATAAAATGACTAGTAATTTTTGCTCGGAAAAATTTATGGTCATCTCATTAGAAAATGATACATACAGATGGAGAAATGCCGTAATCATTTATATGCGGAATATGAGCGAAAGTATTATTTAAATAGAATATGTATTAGCTGTAATAATTGAAAATGTATTAATTAATTCTTATTTTATTGCACATTTTATATAGATTTAACGAATTTCCGAAAATAATTAAAGCTAAGATATCTTATTTTCTTTTTTATTAGCATCTATAAAACAAATTTCATTCCTTCACAATTTTAATAAGAAGTATAATTTTTAATGTAAAAGATCTTGCCTTGTGTTAATTTTACTTTACTTTTTTTAACTATTTTGAAATGATATTTTATTATTCATATCTTATTTTTTTCGCATGCGAAAGTCTTATATCTTTAAACGAGCAATTCTTATATATTTCCTATATCTCGGAAACGACTCTAATGACTTGAATCAAATTTTATATTTAAATAAGGTTTTGATTTTTGAGTTTATCTATATAGGTTGTTTTCATAGGAAATTGCGATTTTGCACACAAAAAAATCTATAATTAACTATTACAACCTTTTTCCATCTGCTCTCATATTGACAATGTCATACAGAGCCATCTGGAATGCCATTTCGTCATGGTAAAACTGAGTGTAAGTTCAAAAATATAAGTAATGATATATGAACTGCAAAATGAATGCTGAAATATAGCCGATTGTTTCGAATAACAAATTAAGAGCATTCATTATTTTTTTATTATTATTTAAATGACCAGTTCATATGTAGGTAACATTGAAAAATATTCATATGTGATTCGTATCTAAATATTTTCTCCGAAAAAACACGATTTTACCGAAAAGAAAAACTGCCGAGCAAAGCATGGTTTTCCAAATTTTCTGCATTTATTTGCCTAACTCATAAAGTAGAGCATTGAATTTTCACATTTTATTGATAGCAACTCCCTACATTATAATATATTGTGATATAACATTATAATTATGCTTTATATAATATAAAGCATAATATAATATAAGGCCTAATTCTTTGTAATAATACATATAATTATGCTTTTAATGCCAATATTATTAAATTTATTATATATTCATATTATTATACATATTTATTTAACTTCACTTGTTTCATGTTTACATGGATGTAAATCTGTAATAGATTTTCACTTATTTCCGGAAATACTAGAATTTTGAAGCATTTAACAATTACGTTTTCATGACGATAGTATACTATTTTATTATTTTCAGAACTTTATGATTAATTAATAAGTTAATTTAATTAAATTTTGATTTCATATTAGTCGCGCCATCTGCCGAAGAATTTGACAAACTGTTTCCAAAATCTCATTATATTCATAAAAAATTATAAATTAAGGGCACTAAATGCTAAAAAACAATCAAAATCAATATAATTTAATACACTTTTTAATTACGCTAATAACAGTGTATTTTTAAAATATGCTTTTGTGAAATTTATTTTCTAATTTAGTTCCTTAGCGGAAAAATACTAGGTTTTATGGTTTGATTAGGTCATATTTTCACAAAGCATATTAAGACTTAATACCAAAATTTGTAACACAACGTTTACCAGGTTTAATAATTGAAATGTGAAACCTGATTATTTTAAGGCAGATGATTACATTGAAGAGTCGATTTTTGGCGAAAGTATAGGATACTTTTACATAATATTCTTAATTTTTGAAACGTTTGTTTTATAAAAGCGTTTGAATTTTATTTTTACGTTCATTTTCTGAGGCTACATTCATTATTTATATTTGCACAATTTAGTTTTTAATGCTATTTTCACAAATTAGAAATTTTGTTAAAAATCTTCATTTATAAAACCTCAAATTAAACTCAAATGCATATTTTTTGTTCAAATTTGATATGATGATATCTCAAAAGATTCAGCGGTTTTTGAACTACAAAATAAGTAACCTCCTTGTATAAAACAAATTACATTTATTTTAATACTTTATTATGTTATATAAAATATTAAACATAATAATGCTTTAATTATACGATAAATAGCATTACTATAAATTGCATGTTATTTATCAGTAAAAAAAATCAATATATAAAGATCGGATAGAAGTGCAGTTTATATCTCAAACTCAAATACTTAAAGATTGGGCAGAAAGACAGCTTTTTTTTTTTTTTACTTTAGGAATTACGCAGTATATATTTTAAGTCGTCTGCAAAACTTTGATAAGATTCTAAATCATTTGATAAGCTTCTAAACTAGAAAGTTTTTAGTTTATAGTACTTTCTGTAATTCCTTCCCACCAAAAAAAAAAAGTATTTCTTCCAATTTTAGTTTTTATCTGATATAGTATACTGGGTGATCGCTAAAGTCTTTTTAAGCCTCTTAAATTCAAAACGACGTCTTGTATAGTTAGGGAAGTAACGCGTATCTATAGTAAAATGACTATGCTGAATTTATTAAGACAGGTTACCGTGCCTCTAATGGCAAAATAAAATAAAATAAAATACAAAAAATAACTCACAAAATAAAGGAATCGGCCGGAATAGCTTGATAAAACACAGAAAAAGTTTCATGTAGGTATCTGCAAAATTGGCGGTGATTTTTGGGATTAAAATTAGGAACTTTATGTGACTTAAAGGTTTCCTTCTAAAATTGAAAAATGTAAGTTTCAATATTATCACACAGTTTTTCAGAATTAAGAAGCATTGAAGTGAAATTTAAACAACGAAGAAAATAAACAAAGATTATTTTTAAAAAATGAAAAAACGCATTCGGGGGAGGGCGAAAAAGAGTATCTCAACTCATCATCTTCGTGCAACTATTAAAATACATTTAAACCTCGTGATCATACAGCCACAAATAATTCACAATAAACTTTGTATCTTGATAAATTTTATGCAGATGGGAAAATGCCAGAATCCAATGCCCGGTATTCAATGTGTATAGATGAACAAGCAAAAAATACAGATTAGTAAAAAAGAAAAAAGGAGATAGAAAAGAAATGTATTTCTAAGAAACATTGCTACGCGTGTGTTGAAAAACGTATTAGATCAAGTAGGCCAGAATGCACATGGGCATTTTAATAGGAAATCTTGATAGTTGCTCGAAGATTGTGAGTTCGATCCTCAGATTTTAACATACCCGACGTCATTTTTCAAATTTTTTTAATATAATTTTTATTCTTTGTATACTTTCAATACTTCATTGCTTAAATTTCATCTCGCCGTTGCTTAATTCGGAAAAAACTGCATGATAATACTTGAGAATACATTTTTCCATTTTAGGACGAACCGTTTAAGTCATAAAAAGTTCATAAATTTAATCGCAAGTATCTCCGTCAATTTTACAGATAACTCTAAGAAAGTTTTTTTATATCTTTCTTATGGTGTAGTGTATATTTTTCTAACTTAACTGTCTGACCTATATCCTTTGATTTTTGTAACTTCTTTATTTAACCGCTAGAGACGCTGTAACCTAATGTAGCAATTAATGTAGTCAATTTAATGTAGGTGCATATTATTTTCTGACTGTACGGACACCGTTTTGAAAATTTTATAGGCTTAATAGGATTTGAAGTATTGTGTATATATAATATATATTTTCCCATTAGTTTTTTTTATCTATTTTATGCTAAAATTCAAAAGCAAAACTATTTTATATCATTTTTTTTAAATTTATTCCAGACGTAATCGTACACCTTAAAGCATTTTTTTTTAGATTACAGTACAAAAATTTAGCATACTGGAATAAATTTGATTTGGGCTTTTACAACGTCTGACTTATTATCTAAACTATTAGTTTTTGGAAAAAATTTAAAAGCTTGTTATACGGGATGGAACATTCTCAAATGGTTCTGAAGACCAAAAATCAATATTTTTGTTGGACAGTTTTTCATATAGCTGTTAAATAATTTTTAGAAGGAATTTAAAAGCTTGTTGTATAGTTTGTAACAATTCAAAGAATTGTGAAGCACCAGAAATTCGGTATTTTACTCAGACTGCGTTTACATAAATTTATATAATTCAATAAAAAAAAATCCTGAATTTCATATTTTTCCAGAAAAGTATCAAAATTTGAAAGCAATGAGGGTAAATTGGTCAGCAATTTTGTTTCTATCAAATAAATATTATCATTTAAAAATACATATTAAATTTATCAAATATTTAAGCTACTGCTAAAGTAGTGCTAAAGTATTAAGCTACTGCAAAAGCGCAAAAACTTAAGTAAATGAAATTTGGTATGTGTTCTTTATCAAGATTGTAATTTTGTGTCAAAAATTTGAAACAAATTCTTTAACGAATTGACTTATCAGTCCTTCTATACATTCGTAAGCATGTGAACGCGGCAACGAAAAAACGCGACGACTTAGATAAATGAAATTTGGTACGTGATTTAATTTGCCCTCAAATTATACTTCCGTGTCAAATTTTGATTTCATTCTGTAGACAAAAAGCATCTGAAATGCATATTAGGCATTTTTCCCCATACTAATGAAGCACAAAAGATTCATGTGCGGGAAGCCAAAAATAAAAATGAGTACTTACTGAGCCCACAGCCTTGTCCAATGGTTCACAATTATAATATGGGGTCGCGATGGTCTGATGCTAAGGTCTTGGCTTCAGTACCGGAGAGTCCTAAGTTCGTGACACGATTCCATCAAAAAACCGTTGTGTAAGCGTGGCTGATGCACCTTAAATCGTCGGAGCCAAATGGTGTGAAAGTTTAGAGAAGGAGTTGCCAGCTCAGGTTTCATTCTCGTCATCTCATCACTTTTCAAAATTATGAGGCCCAAAATAGCCCTAGTGTTGCTTTGAAAAGGGGACATTAATACAAGTAAACTAAACTAAACTAAACAATTTTAATGCAAAGAGAATAGGGGATAATACCTTTGTTAAGGGTATGCGATAAAGTGACAGAAAGACCACTACGCTGATTTCATATATTTCTTCAATTAATAATTATTTTTATTATAAGAGTGAAAACTTCGCATTTTAAGACTAGTTTAAGTTATAGACTTCACATTTTTAAAGTCATATCTCATTTTTTTTCTTTTTACCATAATATGGAAGTACTAAATATTTCCCCAATATATTAAAGTTAACAAGTTCCTCATCAAACTTGATGGAATACAGCTGTAGGAGAAAAAATTTGCTATAAAGCATTTGAAAATGCATGTTTGTTACTTATGCTAAGAAATTGCAAACAATAAAATCCTTAAATGGCATTAATTAAATAACATTCATATAAAACAAAATCCTTTTTAGTAATATATTTAAATACATTTTTGTTTAAGAGTAGCTTTCTAACGGCCTGGACATTGCCTTTCAATGTCAACAAATTTATCTCCTTCATAATTTCAATCAAAAATATAATTTTGTTTAAGAGCAAAAGATCTTATTTTATATTAATTTTGCTCACAACACAACATTATAATCTATTTTGAAATCATATTTTATTATTGATATCATTTTTTACATGTGAAAATCTGTTTTTATTTGACTAGTGATAAAGTAGATGGTTGAATTTCATACACAATTGACACTAACTCTGTATAATACTTAGTTATAATTTTGCTCTCAATGTCAATATTATTAAATTTAATACGTACCTCATCGAATTTGATAGAATACAGTTATAGGAGGAACAATTTGCTATAAATTAATCATTTGCAAGTCTCTTACTTATGCTAAAAAATTACAAACAATAAAATTGTTAAATATCATCTTTAACATTCATATAAAACAAAAAAAATCCTTTTTAATAATAGCCTTAAATACATTTTCGTTTAAGAGAAGCTTTTATAATGGCCCGGACACTACGCTCTATGTTCCTTGATATTGGAGAATTGCGCCGTCTTTTTCATCCACAGTGAAAAATCCATTTAAAACTTGCATCAGTTTTACACCTCTTTAGTCTAAATCTTTGAATTTGCAATTTTTTTTTGTTGCAAATGTTAATTAAGAATCGTCCCTGTTCCAAATATCTGGACCGTATGCTAATGACAACATTAACTTTTTTTAATAAATTTAAAGAACTAATTATTTGTTATCATATTTAACTCTATTAACATATTATTCATTGTTATATTAACAACCCTTCGAATCCGTCATTATAGGATTAAATTTTAAATGACTTCATTTGTAAATATTTATAACAAATGTTTATTAAAAATTTGTTAAAAATAAAAATCGACTGCCATTATAGTATCAAAGATTAATGTCTAATAAAAGTATTCTGAAAAAAAATATGGTATTAAAATCTTTCCTAATAGAGCAGGAACTGTATTAAAGTAAATAATAATTTTCTTTCGAAAATAATATTTTCCCGTTTCAATTTCTATCTGAAGCGCTTTTATGGTGACATATTAACGCTTTTTTTTTGTCAAAATTGTTAAAATACTCGACTTTTCACTCATATACCACAACTCAAAATTTCTTCAAAGTAATAGACGAAATGCCCTTATTTATGTATGCTTTCATTTCTTTCAAAATGTTTTTAAAATAATATACCATTAAATAAAGCACCAATTGCCGATAATGTGCCCAATCATGCTTTGTTATACACAAACAAATATTTTTCATGCCGTTTACTGAGATAGTTTTAAAGCTAATTATTATATCAATAAAAACATTTTAAAGGATTAAAATATTTTCCCCTTCCATAGAGACCGATATAAGGAATTTGATGGTTGAATTTGAATTCCTTTTGATAAAAGCCACTCCAAGTTCCTGATAATAGTCCTTTAATCCTTTATTTGGTAATACATCAAAGAGTGCATTCCCACTTTTCTGCATTTCGCTCTCACTATATTTAGATAAACATTCTTATCCTCCCACTAAATTTTTCACGAATCTAAAAAAAAGCAAAGTTTGGGATACTAGTCACTTGAGGTTACTCATGTTTGAAAACGTTTTGTAATATGAATTCGTGCATATGATCATTTTTCAAGTATTTTGGGGAAAATTCGAATACAGTAGATTCTGGCTTATGCAGAACCAGAGACCTGCCGAAGGGAGAATTTCCGAACTATACAGAATTATGCAGACATCGCTTGTTTATATAGTGGTGAATTTTTCTTCGAGTGGGGCACGAACGAACAGTATAATAGAATAAAAATACTTACTGGTTATAAATGTTAAGGTTTTGATTTGGAGTACTTGAAACAGACTATGTTCTGAAAGGCAAAGGTAAAAATTGCCCATTATCAAAGAACATGTTCCAACATGTACATTCGACAAGTGGGGTTTAGTTTAGTTTAGTTTAGTTTAGCTTAGTTATATTAACGCCCCGTTGTAAAGCAACACTAGGGCTATTTTAGGGTTGACCTCGTAATTTTGAACCAATGTCAGATGACGAGGATGACATCTGAGCTGGCACCACCCTCTCCACACCACAGCACACCAGTGGGAATTCGACAAGTTGGAGTGTAGGAGTAATGAGTGTTGGGCTAGAAACAGCCCACTGTAAAAATGTAAATCCGAAAATGTTGGATACTTTTGACCATATTATGTACCTAAGTTGAATTCCAGGAATAGAGTTGGTTTCTCGAAAATCATTCAGGGACAACTGTGGCCCTTCGTTTGTGTTTCTCTTGTAGAAACCCTTTTTGTAGCCAGCCCGATTACAGTGAACAATTCGTAGTTAAAGTTCACATCCGTTTACTAGTTCTGAATAGTTCCAAGACAATGTGAGAATAGAATCTGAAATCTTCCATTTAAAATACTTCTGTTTCTTAGCACAAGTAGGAATAATGACGTTTCCCCACCCGTCCCTACAAAAGCTAATAAAATAAGAGGCGACCCCTTTTTACATTTAGCGATTATTCAATGCAAGAAAGAAAAATCACTATCGTCAAATAAATAATTACAAACTATGAATATCTTAATTCTGAAGATATTGCATAAAAGGCACCAGTTCTATGTAAAATAATTTATATGAAACTCTTATGTAGCATAATTGATGGAATAAAGTGAAAAAATGGTCATAT
>JAPMOR010013459.1:0-22072 GCA_026543865.1 Argiope aurantia
AATATAAATGTGTTCCAATGAAAAAGAACAGAATGAAGCTTATAGAACGTTGATTCCTCGTTTCAATATGAGAATTGTACATATTCGTTTTATACTCTTTCGAAGTATGAAAGAATGATGATGAAATCCTTATTTCCACCCTGTGATTAAAAAGAAGAAAGAAAGGAAACGAGAAAACAAACGATAATTTTAAAGTTCTTAAAACAGGAAGTGGACCCATTTATACTTTAGCTGTGGCACTTAATCCGAATATCGGAACAGCCGTGTGAAAAATAGTTATTATTGGGTGGGTTGCTCAGGGATAATGCTCAGACGTTTTCTTTGTTCCATTTTTGTACTGTAAGCATTGATTGAATTCTACTTGATATGTACCCCTGACATATGGTGTTCGCGTGTATATATATCAACAGTTAAAGGGACTTCTCTGTGAAAAAATTTCGTCATCATTTTAGCAAAAATCTCAGATAGCTCATCGAGGTTTTTGAGCGACTTGAAGAAACTAGATCCGAAGCTTCCAAACATAGCATCCAAAATATACTTACTTATCCAATTCGAACTAAATTCTCAAATGGGCAACTATCTGTCGGTTTGTACTTCCGCATGCTTATAAATGCAATACCTCATAAACGTACTGATATAAATCAATGTAATTGACATGCTACCATGTGACTACAACCGTAGTGTAAAATTTTGTTGACAAATGGCAGTTAAAAATACTTATACTCTTTATCGATTCAGTAAAAATGCTAGTTTTACACAAAGGATTTATGTTTCGTTCACCAATGCCAAAACAAGGTGCCTGTGACCTAACCCAAGTTCCATAATTTTATGCGGTGGAAGGAGGAAATAAGAAATGTATTGGTGTTTATGCGAGAAAGTTTCGGAGAGACCACTCTCACTATTTTCTTTTTGTTTTCATCAGGTCAATACTTTGAATTTTACATATTTCTCTAGAATATTAAATCTAAGATTTCGCTATGTTTAAGATGATGTGAATTCTTTTATTATGAAGCAAACGGCATTTATAATATCCGATTAGGTTCACTTCGACCACTAACATCACAAATCTCCATTCATTCTTTCAAAGATATTTTAAGGGATTTTTTTTATTCATGAAGTTCCCTATCGTTTTAGAATTTCTTAATTGATGCAGAAGTTGAGAATAAAATATTCTGTAAAGTTCCAAAATAATATACATATATAATGCACGAAACTATTTCGGAAGGTTTTAGGAAATTCTACAAACTTGTTGTTACAAAAACTACAATGTTTTTGAGATCGGTCATTGGTGTTTTAGAGGAAAACTTTTCTTTTTGCTGATTTCATTTTAAAACCTTATTTTGCATTTATCTAATAACAAAACATCTACATCTTATTCAATTTTACGGAACGACACATGTATTATACTGGATTTCATTGAAATACCTTCAAACATAATATATTTCTACTACTACCTCTTTCTTTTTTTTTATCAAAAATCACAAGAAAAATTTTTTAGTGGCTTCTTGAATAATATCTTTCATAGAACGACCAGAAAAACCCCAGATGGAACGGTGCTCAAATTACCATTTGAGAAATTGGCAAGTGATTTCTAAACTCTTCTATTTAAAATTGAAGAATCACCATAATGTTTATCAAAGCAAATTTCCGTTCTGCAAGTTTTAGAGAATCGATTTTAGAACCCACTGTGTTCAATCGCCACTAAATTGATTGACTTACTTTTCAACAAGCTTTTCAGAAAAAACGTGTATCATAAAACAGCCATATTTTAAAATAAAGCAGCAAAAAAGATATAGATCATTTCAATTGGGTAGTCATGCTTCCAAAATGTACAATTTTCCGGCAATCCTTAAAATGAAATGAATGGATTGAATAGGATGAAAATGTATTGATGACATAGAATTATTAACACCTTCTACAATACAAAATAGAAATTGTCTGCATATAAACAATGGTTGAGGCTATGTAACACAATAAATGTCTTATTTTTATTTTCATTAAAGAATGTGCTGTGAAATATTGCGTTTGAGATATCCTACAAAATTGAAAAGTGATGAAGTTTAACTGACCATTGATCGAGGTATCATTAACTATCACATGAAATAAAAATAGATGGATTCGATATCATGGATATACGAGACTTATGGGAGATGGATTCATGGTTAATCATATCAATATATGAGAGATTAGTTCATGAAAGTCCCGAATTATTTTAAATATATAAATGATTTATGGAACGTCTTTTTATACAATTTTTAGAAATAATGGCATTTTATCCATTCCTATTAATGTCAAACACAACTCTAGATATATATTTGAATGAAGAATTGTACAATAATTTTTAAGAGTTAACTTAAACTATCAATAAATTCTTTTTTAAAAATTCCTGTGGCAAGATGCTTAAAAATTTGCGAATACTTTCCAAAAAGAAAATAACTTAATGAATATATAAAATAGCTTTTATTATATACCAGCCGCCTTTGGCGACCAGCCGGTTCGCCAGTATTACCGCTCGCTACAATTTCCAATTAAATATTTTAAGTAGCTGGTCTCTTAAAGGATTCTCAAACAAAATATTTTAAACCTTCAAATTTTGATAGCCATACCAAACTTATACTGTTTAGATCGTTTTATTCAATTTACTATATATATTGTGCTAATTTGTTGTCATTTCCGGCAAAACTTTAATTTAAAATGCAAATGATGAAATTGCAATTAATACTAAGATATTTTTTAATAAAACCAAGCGTTTTATTTTATTTATCATCTTTATTGTTATTTATTAATTATTATTATTATTGAATGTGAGTATTGCAAACAGAATCGCTCGGTATTTAAGTCTTATGTTAACTACAAAATACTTTTCATCATTTATGTAATATTTCAAACAATAATTCAACAAAAATTTCTGAGATTCAGCATAAAATTCAGTTCTTAGTTTTGCTTTCAAAAGGATTGAAATGAAATCAATAATAATATTTTGTTCCGGCCTATAAATATATTTCAAAAATTATGAAGTCTAAATTTAATGCAGTAAGGTACCATATTCTGTGAAATATTCTGTACACACCAAATTTATATAAATGAATGAATATTTCTATTTTCCACGATCAACTAAGACGTATTTATGAAGTTTTAAATGTTAAAAATTTAGAAAAACTCAACATTTTCATAATCTTAGGCCAATTAATCTTGATAAAACCTGTGCGCTGATTGGCGTATTTTCTTTGAAGCGATCGATAGAAAATCTAAAATTATCCTTTTTTTATTGAATAGTGATATTCAAATCTTCATAAATCAGTCAGTTTAGTTGATTAGAAATTAACTCTATGACGAGCATAAAATCTGTGCTTTCTCTTGTGGTGTATGCATTCTCTTTAATATCCGATCGAATAAAACATCACATACAAAAGTACTACATAGAACAAACACATAAAAAGTAAACATAACATTTCAATAGTTGCCAAAAACAAAAGAGAGAAAAATGCAATTAATAAGCAGACGATATTTAGAAAAGTACAGATATTTAGACTGGAAAATGAAATTATCTGAAATTAAAAACACGCGCAGACGATATTTACAAAGGTAAAAATATTCAAACCTGAAAAGGAAAATATATGAATTATTCCATCAATAAATGATATAAGCTTGTTTATATCTTCATTATTTTATGAGTCTTTAAATATCAAAATGGGTCCGGGACTAACACCCTGTATTGAGAGTGTAAAAGATCATAAAATAATTTTTCTTGAATTTATATTTTAGAAAAAATAATATTTCATATTTGTTTCATTTCCTACAAACACGTGCCGAAAATTATATTTTTGGAGATTTCATTTCCAAAAAGATTTAATTTATTTTCAGTTAGAGCTTTAATCAATGTGATGGCAACACTTTGAAAAAAGCTATTTTTTTCCCATGAATGCGAAACGTGCTTAATCTTAATTTTTATTTTTTACGAAAAAAATTATTGAAAAAAAAAGTTAAAATATTTATTTAAAAATTCATTAAAAATAGAAATTTAATTTTAAGATTAAAACATTAGTATCATTTAAAAGATAAATTTTTGATCTTTAACTTAATGTAAAAATCTTTTTTGTGCGGTAATATTTTCTTAAGTTATAGCAGAAACTCACCAAAATTTCGCTTAATTTTTAAATAAATAAAATTTTAATTAAAAATTATAAAAAATAACCCCCAGGTGCACATTTCCGGCCTCCAAGGTATACACGTGCCAAATTTGGTAGCTGTAGGTTGACTGGTCTGTCCTGTAGAGCGCCAACACACACACACATTGAGCTTTATTATAAGTATAGATATAGATATAGATAATACCTAGTCCGCAGCCATTACCAAATTTAATTTATTTTTTACAATCAATCGCATGATAAAGTATTTTCTCTCGGACGAAAAATAGACAAATGATCTGAAAATGTTATGCGTGCGTTTCTTAAAAGTCACTAATCTCAGATTTAAATCTCTAGTGCTTAAAACAATTCGAAATCAATAGGCGATCAATAAACGCATACTGAAATAATACCAAATTTTCCCATAAGAAAAGTATTTTAAATAACTGCCTTGTTTAAAGAATAATTGTTTAAACCGAAAAAAGCTTCTTTGCAGTTAAGGTCATAATTGCTCATTACAAGTTTCTAAAATTATTTATAAATATTGTTGTTAAGAATTTAAAATCGAAAAATGAAAGATAGAAAATTCGTATCAAACATATTTGAAAATATAGTTTTATTAAAATTAATAGCCTTCGAGTACACATAATTAACGATATAAAAGATATAATTTGTTTTTTATCATATAAGATTATTCCAATTATGAATTACAAAAATTATTTTAAAACATATTTGAAATTATAGTTTTATTAAAATTTATTACCTACGTGCACACACACACACACAATTAACGATATAATTTGTTTTTTTATCCAAAAAAAAGTGTTCCAGTTATGAATGACAAAAATTATTTTAAAGCTTTTTTTAGTGAGCAAGATAAAAATTTATATAACGAAGTAAGAGTTATTTTTCTATACAATATATCGTCAAAGAAATTTACACGTCTCTAAAATTTCAGTAACATCCAAACATTTTTAAAAAGTGATTGCGTTTTTCATTTACTTTTAAATTAATTGAAAAATTTGGAAATTTATTAGACGATTAATTCCTTAAAAGTTAATTCAATATACAATTAGCGAATTTGAAAGCAAAAATGAGATAAACTATTTATTCATGAAAAGCTAAAATTAAATTTTAATAATTTTTAAGCATATCAGAGTCAATAAAATTCTTAATATCCTGCATAAATTTGTGTCAGTAGTATCTCGACAAACAGCGCAATTTTTTTAAAAAAAATAATTTTAATTATTTAAAGGTTCTTGTAAGGTATTTTAAAGAAGCAAAATACGAAAATGATAAAATTTTACAAGGTACCTTGAAAAGAAATTTCTTAAGTTTGTTTTAAATTTTAAATGTGTCGATGAGAATGTGTATATGTTTCTTCGTAACCTTTTGAGCACAATAACTTTAAGACATCAAAAACTATTTTGCAAATAAAATGTGGCATTCAATTTTATCATGAAAATTGTGCAAATATAATAATAAATAACAATTTTAAAGGAAAAAAATATGTATAAGTATAATAAAACAGATTTTAAGATTTTTAGTTTCGTTTTGAATGGCAAACGATTTCCGTGATCTGAAAATAAAATATAAACAATAATAAAATAAATACAGCTGGTTGCTTAGCAACGAACAAAGAATGTTGTTCTGTTCACATTTTTATAGCGTTTTTATTTAATCTTTTTAATTAATATTCAGATACGGATTACTTTAAAAATTATATGACCTTTAATTTATTTAAAGTTTCTTACTAAATTGAAGCTCAAACTTATTCCTGACTATTTAAAAATATAGCATATAATATTTATATATATTTAAAAAATTATTATTTTCGGCCATTTCACAAATCGACATAATCTTTATATTATTTATGCATTCTATCATGTATTTTTTAGCAGTTGCCATTGTGAATATTATAAAAATGTAACAGAAATTTAATTCTGTCACATGAGCTTATTCGCATAAACATTAGAACAGGTAATCAGTACTAAAATCGAGCAGTTTTCAGGTTGATTTCTTGTTCAACTTTAGTTTCAAATACATGAACACATTTTTTCATCAGCATTCTCAATTTCTATAACATTTTACCCATATGTTTTTTGAAATAAAAGGATTGATAGATTTATTTTAATAATAACTTATGTATGCACATAAATAGAATTAATTTTAATACCAGCAATACTTATCGAAATAGTTTTTTCTTTAAGAAAGGAAGAAATTTTTTCAAATTTAAGAATATTTCCACAATAAAATTATTCTTGAATAAGAAAATGGAATTAAGTAATTTCAGTTTTACCAAAAAAATGTTTTAAAGTGTTAAATATCGCTTATAAAGTTCGAAAATATAAATATTTTTAAAATGCTTTTAGTTCTCAGATATCCGAATTTGCAAGCAAAAGAGCAGTTCTCATTTCTATCGTGAATTTATCGCCACTATATAATTTTGCAAACCTATTTTTAAGAACTTTGTTTTCAAGTTACTATGATATTATAATTTTAATCCAAGCATTTCTTTGTAGCCGTAACAAATTTTATTATATTCTTTTAAGAACCAAACTTTGATCAACGAAGAAAAATAATAAAATGTTTTTTTCAGAATTGATTGGCTTTTAAATATTCTGAAATTTTATCTTATAAAATCTATTCATATTAAAAATGTGCTTTAATATTCTTGATGTGCTGAAGTCTATTATAGTTTGAAATAAAATGAAAATTATGTCACCTAATTTAAAACAAACCTTTAGACTTTTTTTGGTTTATAAAACGTATTATACAAATTTAATAACTTTCATTAAATTTTTACAGTAACCAGATAATATATTAATTAAAAAGCTTTAAATCTTTTAAATAATTAATAATAATTAATGACTAATGCCTAATTTGATATATTTAAGACATTGTGTTTTTCAATTATCGCATTCACATGTTTCTGAATGTACAGACCTACATATAGTCAAATTATTGTAGATTTTTTTCAACTTGGACAGGTTGAGAAATTTATATTATAGATGTTAAATCTATATACCTATTGTTATTTCTCTCCATGTTTCTTTATTTATTTACATGTTAATGCTAGATCTCTCCATTTGTAGCTACAGTATTAATTTATATTCGAACAGTCGGACAGACATAATTCATATAAACACATTTTACAAAAAATTTCACAGAAATATGCAAATTTGCTGTAAATATCGTATACAAAATTTCGTATTGTAAACTAAAGTTCAAACGTCTATCTGACACTGGTTATGAATTTTCATTCTCACACACAGATAGACAGACGGACATTTCACAAAAACGTGTTAGTCGGAGTTTAAAACATAGATTTTCATCAAAATAGGGATTTCGAATTTTTTTTATGATTACTATAATTTCTCTATTTTACTTTCTAGTTTACGTAAAATAGAGAAATTATAGTAATCATAAAAAAAATTCGAAATCCCTATTTTGATGAAAATCTATGTTTTAAACTCCGACTAACACGTTTTTGTGAAATGTCCGTCTGTCTATCTGTGTGTGAGAATGAAAATTCATAACCAGTGTCAGATAGACGTTTGAACTTTAGTTTACAATACGAAATTTTGTATACGATATTTACAGCAAATTTGCATATTTCTGTGAAATTTTTTGTAAAATGTGTTTATATGAATTATGTCTGTCCGACTGTTCGAATATAAATTAATACTGTAGCTACAAATGGAGAGATCTAGCATTAACATGTAAATAAATAAAGAAACATGGAGAGAAATAACAATAGGTATATAGATTTAACATCTATAATATAAATTTCTCAACCTGTCCAAGTTGAAAAAAATCTACAATAATTTGACTATATGTAGGTCTGTACATTCAGAAACATGTGAATGCGATAATTGAAAAACACAATGTCTTAAATATATCAAATTAGGCATTAGTCATTAATTATTATTAATTATTTAAAAGATTTAAAGCTTTTTAATTAATATATTATCTGGTTACTGTAAAAATTTAATGAAAGTTATTAAATTTGTATAATACGTTTTATAAACCAAAAAAAGTCTAAAGGTTTGTTTTAAATTAGGTGACATAATTTTCATTTTATTTCAAACTATAATAGACTTCAGCACATCAAGAATATTAAAGCACATTTTTAATATGAATAGATTTTATAAGATAAAATTTCAGAATATTTAAAAGCCAATCAATTCTGAAAAAAACATTTTATTATTTTTCTTCGTTGATCAAAGTTTGGTTCTTAAAAGAATATAATAAAATTTGTTACGGCTACAAAGAAATGCTTGGATTAAAATTATAATATCATAGTAACTTGAAAACAAAGTTCTTAAAAATAGGTTTGCAAAATTATATAGTGGCGATAAATTCACGATAGAAATGAGAACTGCTCTTTTGCTTGCAAATTCGGATATCTGAGAACTAAAAGCATTTTAAAAATATTTATATTTTCGAACTTTATAAGCGATATTTAACACTTTAAAACATTTTTTTGGTAAAACTGAAATTACTTAATTCCATTTTCTTATTCAAGAATAATTTTATTGTGGAAATATTCTTAAATTTGAAAAAATTTCTTCCTTTCTTAAAGAAAAAACTATTTCGATAAGTATTGCTGGTATTAAAATTAATTCTATTTATGTGCATACATAAGTTATTATTAAAATAAATCTATCAATCCTTTTATTTCAAAAAACATATGGGTAAAATGTTATAGAAATTGAGAATGCTGATGAAAAAATGTGTTCATGTATTTGAAACTAAAGTTGAACAAGAAATCAACCTGAAAACTGCTCGATTTTAGTACTGATTACCTGTTCTAATGTTTATGCGAATAAGCTCATGTGACAGAATTAAATTTCTGTTACATTTCTAATATGCACAATGGCAACTGCTAAAAAATACATGATAGAATGCATAAATAATATAAAGATTATGTCGATTTGTAAAATGGCCATAATAATGATTATAATTTTTTTTAAATATATATAAATATTATATGCTATATTTTTGAATAGTCACGAATAAGTTTGATCTTCAATTTAGTAAGAAACTTTAAAAAAATTAAAGGTAACATAATTTTTAAAAGTAACCCGTATCTGAATATTAATTAAAAAGATTAAATAAAAAAGCTATAAAAATGTGAACAGAACAACATTCTTTGCTCTTTTCTAAGCAACCAGCTGTATTTATTTTATTATTGTTCATATTTTATTTTCAGATCACAGAAATCGTTTGCCATTCAAAGCGAAACTAAAAATTTTAAAATCTGTTTTATTATACTTATACATATTTTTTTTCCTTTAAAATTGCTATTTCTTATTATATTTGCACAATTTTTATGATAAAATTGAATGCCACATTTTATTTGCAAAATAGTTTTTGATGTCTTAAATTTATTGTGTTCAAATGGTTACGAAGAAACATATACACATTCTCATCGACACATTTAAAATTTAAAACAAACCTTAGAAATTTCTTTTCAAGGTACCTTGTAAAATTTTATCATTTTCGTATTTTGCTTCTTTAAAATACCATACAAGAACCTTTAAATAATTAAAATTATTTTTTTTAAAAAAATTGCGCTGTTTGTCGAGATACTACTGACACAAATTTATGAAGGATATTAAGAATTTTATTGACTCTGATATGCTTAAAAATTATTAAAATTTAATTTTAGCTTTTCATGAATAAATAGTTTATCTCATTTTTGCTTTCAGATTCGCTAATTGTATATTGAATTAACTTTTAAGGAATTAATCGTCTCCAGACGAATAAAATAAATTTCCAAATTTTTCAATTAATTTAAAAGTAAATGAAAAACGTGATCACTTTATAAAAATGTTTGGATGTTACTGAAATTTTAGAGACGTGTAAATTTCTTTGACGATATATTGTATAGAAAAATAACTCTTACATCGTTATATAAATTTTTATCTTGCTCACTAAAAAAAGCTTTAAAATAATTTTTGTAATTCATAATTGGAACACTTTTTTTGGATAAAAAAACAAATTATATCGTTAATTGTGTGTGTGTGTGTGCACGTAGGTAATAAATTTTAATAAAACTATAATTTCAAATATGTTTTAAAATAATTTTTGTAATTCATAATTGGAATAATCTTATATGATAAAAAACAAATTATATTTTTTATATCGTTAATTATGTGTACTCGAAGGCTATTAATTTTAATAAAACTATATTTTCAAATATGTTTGATACGAATTTTCTATCTTTCATTTTTCGATTTTAAATTCTTAACAACAATATTTATAAATAATTTTAGAAACTTGTAATGAGCAATTATGACCTTAACTGCAAAGAAGCTTTTTTCGGTTTAAACAATTATTCTTTAAACAAGGCAGTTATTTCAAATACTTTTCTTATGGGAAAATTTGGTATTATTTCAGTATGCGTTTATTGATCGCTTATTGATTTCGAATTGTTTTAAGCACTAGAGATTTAAATCTGAGATTAGTGACTTTTAAGAAACGCACGCATAACATTTTTAGATCATTTGTCTATTTTTCGTCCGAGAGAAAATACTTTATCATGCGATTGATTGTAAAAAATAAATTAAATTTGGCAATGGCTGTGGACTAGGTATTATCTATACTTATAATAAAGCTCAATGTGTGTTTGTGTGTGTGTGTGTGTGTGAGTGTGTGTTGGCGCTCTACAGGCCAAACCATTTAACCTACAGTTACCAATTTTGGCACGTGTATACCTTGGAGACCGGGAATGTGCACCTGGGGGTTATTTTTTCGAATTTTTAACTAGAATTTTATTTATTTAAAAATTAAGCGAAATTTTGACGTGTTTCTGCTATAACTTCCGAAAATATTACCGCACAAAAAAGATTTTTACATCAAGTTAAAGATAAAAAATTTATCTTTTAAATGATACTAATGTTTTAATCTTAAAATTATATTTCTATTTTTAATGAATTTTTAAATAAATATTTTAACTATGTTTTTCAATAATTTTTTTCGTCAAAAAATAAAAATTAAGATTAAGCACGTTTCGCATTCATGGTAAAAAATTAGCTTTTTTCAAAGTGTTGCCATCTCATTGATTAAAGCCCCAATTAAAAATAAATTAAATCTTTTTGGAAATGAAATCTGCAAAAATATAATTTTCGGCACGTGTCTGTAGGAAATGAAACAAATATGAAATATTATTTTTTATAAAAAATAAATTCAAGAAAAAATATTTTATGATCTTTTACACTCTCTACACAGGGTGTTTATTTAGTCCCGGACCCATTTTGATGTTTAATGACTCATAAAATAATGAAGATATAAACAAACTTATGGTATTTATTGATGGAATAACTCATATATTTTCCTTTTCAGGTTTGAATATTTTTACTTTTGTAAATATCGTCTGCGCGTGTTTTTAATTTCAGATAATTTCATTTTCCAGTCTAAATATCTGTACTTTTCTAAATATCGTCTGCTTATTAATTGCATTTTTCTCTCTTTTGTTTTTGGCAACTATTGACATGTTATGTTTACTTTTGATGTGTTTGTTCTATGTAGTACTTTTGTATGTGATGTTTTATTCGAGCGGATATTAAGGAGAATGCATACACCAAAAGAGAAAGCACAGATTTTATGGTGGTCATAGAGTTAATTTCCAATCAACGAAATCAATGACTTTTAAGAGTTAATTTGCAATCACTTAAACTGACTGATTTATGAAAATTTGAATATCACTATTCAATAAAAAAAGGATCATTTTAGATTTTCCATCGATAGCTTCAAAGAAAATACGCCAATCAACGCGCAGGTTTCTCAAGATTAATTGGACTAAGATTATGAAAATGTTGAGTTTTTCTAAATTTTTAACATTTAAAACTTCGTAAATAAGTCTTAGTTGATATTGGAAAATAGAAACATTCATTCATTTATTTAAAATTTGGTGTGTCCAGAATATTTCTCAGAATATGATACCTTACTGCATTAAATTTAGACTTCATAATTTTTGAAATATATTTATAGGCCGGAACAAAATATTATTATTGATTTCATTTCAATCCTTTTGAAAGCAAAACTAAGAACTGAATTTTATGCTGAATCTCAGAAATTTTTGTTGAATTATTGTTTGAAATATTACATAAATGATGAAAAATATTTTGTAGTTCACATAAGACTTAAATACCGAGCGATTCTGTTTGAAATACTCACATTCAATAATAATAATAATTATTAAATAACAATAAAGAGGATAAATAAAATAAAACGCTCGGTTTTATTAAAAAATATCTTAATATTAATTGCAATTTCATCATTTGCATTTTAAATTAAAGTTTTGCCGGAAATGACAACAAATTAGCACAATATATATAGTAAATTGAATGAAACGATCTAAACAGTATACGTTTGGTATGGCTATCAAAATTTGAAGGTTTAAAATTTTTTGTTTGAGAATCCTTTAAGAGACCAGTTACTTAAAATATTTAATTGAAAATTGTAGCGAGCGGTAATACTGGCGAACCGGCTGGTCGCCAAAGATGGCTAGTATATAATAAAAGCTATTTTATATATTCATTAATTTATTTTCTTTTTGGAAATATTCGGAAATTTTTAAGCCTCTTGCCACAGGAATTTTTAAAAAAGAATTAATTTATAGTTTAAGTTAACTCTTAAAAATTATTGTACAATTCTTCATTCAAATATATATCTAGAGTTGTGCTTGACATTAATAGGAATGGATAAAATGCCATTATTTCTAAAAATTGTATAAAAAGACGTTCCATAAATCATTTATATATTTAAAATAATTGGGAACTTTCATGAACTAATCTCTCATATATTGATATGATTAACCATGAATCCATCTCCCATAAATCTCGTATATCCATGATATCGAATCCATCTATTTTTATTTCATATGATAGTTAATGATACCTAGATCGATGGTCCTTTAAACTTCATCGCTTTTCAATTTTGTAGGATATCTCAAACGCAATATTTCACAGCACATTATTTAATGAAAATAAAAATAAGACATTTATTGTGTTCCATAGCCTCAACCATTTTATATATGCAGAAAATTTCTATTTTGTATTGTATAACGTGTTAATAATTCTATGTCATCAATACACTTTCATTCTATTCAATCCATTCATTTCATTTTCCGGATTGCCGGAAAATTGGACATTTTGGAAGCATGACTAACCAATTGAAATGATCCATATCTTTTTTGCTGCTTTATTTTAAAATATGACTGTTTTATGATACACGTTTTTTCTGAAAAGCTTGTTGAAAGGTAAGTCAATCAATTTAGTGGCGATTGAACACAGTGGGTTCTAAAAACGGTTCTCTAAAACTTGCAGAACGGAAATTTGCTTTGATAAACATTATGGTGATTCTTCAATTTTAAATAGAAGAGTTTAGAAATCACTTGCCAATTTTTCAAATGGTTATTTGAGCACCGTTCCATATGGGGTTTTTCTGGTCGTTCTATGAAAGATATTATTCAAGGAGCCACTGAAAAAAATTTTTCTTGTGAATTTTGAAAAAAAAAGAAAGAGGTAGTAGTAGAAATATATCATGTTTGAAGGTATTTCAATGAATTCCAGTAGAATATATGTGTCGTTCCGTAAAATTGAATAAGATGTAGATGTTTTGTTATTAGATAAATGCAAAATAAGGTTTTAAAATGAAATCAGCAAAAAGAAAAGGTTTCCTCTAAAACACCAATGACCGATCTCAAAAACATCAAAAATGGCTCCATTTGCTAGAAAGGCAGTGGTCACAGACTATTGGGAAGAGAGAAGAACAATTACCGAATAATATTATGCTTGTTTGACAATCATTTAAATGACGAAATAAATGGAATTCGAAATCTATCAAGAAAGTCTTCTTTCACCATGATACACATAGGTGATTGTGTGCGCAATGTTTGCTGCATAGTCTTTCCCCAAATCCTCTTTTACCCGATTTGGATCCTCTGGATTACAATCTATTCCCTAGCACGAAAGAAATGAATGCAAGGAAAGAAATATTTGTTGAATAGTGAGAAATTGTTGAAGGGAAAAATATGTGAAACAACTGCCTATATTGAAGAACAAGGCAAATCCCTCTGTGGAATAAATAATAGAAATAAAATGACTTTTAAGTAAGCATGAAAATCTAAAAATAGGCCATGTTAGAAAATAAATATTCTTTTATGCTCTAAGAATGTGTTTTCTTACTATTTATATTGTGAATCTTGTGGTTATAGGTTATTTCTACAACTCCTATTTAATGGAAGGTCTGATTTACAACGAAACTAAGTAATATTCATTTCATTGATAATAATATTGTATGGGAGCTAGATACCTCAATGGCGATAGCTGAGAAGTTAAAAGATTAAAACTATGTGAAAGTCTAAAATTCTGGAACATCTAATATATTCTGATTCGAATTGAGTTCAATTTTGGAAGTTTGTAGAATTTCCTAAAACCTTCCGAAATAGTTTCGGGCATTATATATGTATATTATTTTGGAACTTTACAGAATATTTTATTCGCAACTTCTGCATCAATTAAGAAATTCTAAAACGCTCGGGAACTTCATGAATAAAAAAAAACCCCTTAAAATATCTTTGAAAGGATGAATGGAGATTTGTGATGTTAGTGGTCGAAGTGAACCTAATTGGATATTATAAATGCCGTTTGCTTCATAATGAAAGAATTCACATCATCTTAAACATAGCGAAATCTTAGATTTAATATTCTAGAGAAATATGTAAAATTAAAAGTATTGACGTGATGACAACAAAAAGAAAATAGCGAGAGTGGTCTCTCCGAAACCTTCTCGCATAAACACCAATACATTTCTTATTTCCTCCTTCCACCGCATAAAATTATGGAACTTGGGTTAGGTCACAGGCACCTTGTTTTGGCATTGGTGAACGAAACATAAATCCTTTGTGTAAAACTAGCATTTTTACTGAATCGATAAAGAGTATAAGTATTTTTAACTGCCATTTGTCAACAAAATTTGACACTACGGTTGTAGTCACATGGTAACATGTCAGATTCCATTGATCTATAACAGTACGTTTATGAGGTATTGCATTTATAAGCATGCGGAAGTACAAACCGACAGATAGTTGCCCATTTGAGAATTTGGTTCGAATTGGATAAGTAATATATTTTGGATGCGATGTTTGGAAGCCTCGGATCTAGTTTCTTCAACTAGCTCAAAAACCTCGATGAGCTAGCTGAGATTTTTGCTAAAATGATGACGAAATTTTTTCACAGAGAAGTCCCTTTAACTGTTGATATATATACATGCGAACACCATATGTCAGGGGTACATATCAAGTAGAATTCAATCAATGCTTACAGTACAAAAATGGAACAAAGACAACGTCTGAGCATTATCCCTGTGCAACCCACCCAATAATAACAATTTTTCACACGGCTGTTCCGATATTCAGATTAAGTGCCAAAGTTAAAGTATAAATGGATCCACTTCCTGTTTTACGAATTTTAAAATTATCGTTTGTTTTCTCGTTTCCTTTCATTCTTCTTTTTAATCACAGGGTGGAAATAAGGATTTCATCATCATTCTTTCATACTTCGAAAGAGTATAAAACGAATATGTACAATTCTCATATTGAAACGAGGAATCAACATTCTATAAGCTTCATTCTGTTCTTTTTCATTGGAACACATTTATATTGTTCCGTAAGCAACTTCCTAATAAATGTTGTCAATGCAATTCTTCGTTTAGTTGCAGGATCTAATATAGCTTCATTTAGCTGATTTATTTTATTTTTTAGTTCTGAATTCTTTTATAGTAAATAAAGAATTGTATAGACTTTTAATCCGTTCACTATTTAGACTTTTTTTCATAATCTAATCAGATGATATCCCCCTTTTCGGGAATGTGTTGGACAATTGAACCAATTAATAATCTGCCAAATGCGTGAGAAGCTTGTAAAAATAATTTGTAAATTTTGTTGCATTAGGGCATTGCAGGATCTAATGTATCTTCATTTAGCTGATTTATTTTATTTTTTAGTTCTGAATTATTTTATAGTAAATAAAGAATTGTATAGACTTTTAATCCGTTCATTCTTTAGACTTTTTTTTATTATCTAATCAGATGATATCTTCCATTTAGGGAATGTTTTGGCAAATTGAACCAATTACCAATCTGCCAAGCGAGTGAGACGCTCGTAAAAATAACTTATAAATTTTGTTGCATTTTGCGTTTTTTCTTGAAATTTTATTTTAAAAGGAGACATTTTATACATGTATGACGTAAATTTGATGCAATTCAATGACAATTAAGTTGTATATTTTATCTCTATATATGATTGAGAATTTGCATTATTTATGTATCTGATTCGTACAAAAAGTAAGGTCAGTCACAAAGTAACAAAAAATGATATTTTCTAGAAACTTTTAAAGTCGCATTTCCAGTGACTTTAATACTTTCGAATAGAATAATCGAATTTCCAGTGACTTAAAGGTGACTTCAGTCACCTTTCAGCATAAGGACTGGTGTATTTTTTCGATATAATCGTCTTCAATATTCAGGCATTTGTCATATCTTAGGCATACCTTGCATCTCCTGTTTCGACTTTTTTAATTAATATATAACCACATACTTCGGTCGAAGTTTTCAAAGAATCCTGATGAAAGTTTCTTGTGGAAGTAATAATGAGTAAGAATTTATATTTCCTTACGAATATTAATGTTTCTGAAAAATATTACATAAAAATAATTCTCCCTTTTTATTTTGGTGGCTTTCAAGTTATTAATTGGTTTATGCTGCAATAGAAAATGCCTATGACATCAGCGTCTTTCATATAATTTTATATACAAGTTGTTTATTTCTTTCTGATACTATTAAATGTTAATTTTTTTCACATCTCCTCCTGAATAACTGAACCACTCCAATATTTTAATAAAACTTGGAATACTATTTACTCATTTAACAAAAATATGATATATAACAGACATTCAGACAGCCATATCTACGAGCTATGTGAGAAATGAAAGCAATAAAACTTTATGGAAATCCAAACTTCTGGATATTTGAAGGTATTTCGATACATTTTCTGAAGTTGTTAAATTCTGGACTCTGTAGCTCCTCTTAAAAGTCTTGAGAATTTATTGGAGCAATCTTGATTATACTGAAACTTTACAAAATATTTTAGATGGGGCTTCTAGATCAATTAGGAATTTCTAAAACTCTCGGAGAATATTCTAGAGCATTCACGTACCGAGTAGGTCTGAAATGACCGTGGGCTGTACAAAAGTAGGCGTAAGTTCTTAGTTGCTTCAATGTGAACTTGAAAGTGCTTTGTTTAAGGTAGAAACAAACAGCCTGTATACCGGTTTCTTGATAATGAACAAATTGATATCTCAGTATTCAATGCAAATACACTTAATGTTATCATAATAAATAAAGAATGTTTCATATCATAATAAATGTTTATCGTAAAATATCATAATGTATCATAATAAATCTTTATAAAACAAAAAATGGTAAAATAGTGTTATCCTACAAAAAAAAAAAAAAAAAAAGACATTTATATACCGAATTTAGCCGAAATCGTATGTTACGCTGCAAACCCGAAATCGGTCAAAACTAACAAATCTAGAGGTTTTACATGCACAAAACCAAAAATAACTAGAGAAAACTGGTGGTTCTCCCAGAGCTGTCAGAAAGTGTTTTCTCTATTTAATTCGAGTTCTCCCTAAAGCTGTTAGTTAAAATGCGCTTTTACCGAGTTAATCCACATTTTGACTGATTTCGGATTTTCAATGTAACAAGTATAATGGAAAAAATAATAAGACGGCAAATGATTTCAAATTGTTTGTATATGTGTCAGAACAGAGCGGGGGTTAGAATGTACAGATCAACGAGAATATTATCTTCAAGAAATTCTACCACGCGCTAAATTATGAAGAAATTTTCATTCCAAACGTCGTTCAATATACGCACTAGAAAAAAAATTGAATTTTTATACTTGTAGAAAAAAGTGTCTGCTTGAGTGTAGCTGCATATTATTAAATCAAGAGTAATCAAACTTTTCATTAAATTATATTAGAAGATGTGAACGTACATCTTGTAGAGATATTTTTCAAAGTTTAAGTAGGATTTCACTTCATTAAAATTGTCAGAACAAAGTGTTGATCCAGAATATATAAATCAACAAGATTATCAACTTCAAGAAATGTTGGCAAGCGCTAATTTATGAAGAAGTTTTCATTCCAAGTGTTGTACAATATATACGCCAGCAAAAAAAAAAAAAAAAAATTACAGAAGAACCTACAGAAGAAAGCGTTTGCTGAGTGTGCGACAGATTATTAAATCAAGAATAATCAAATTTGGCACTAATATATATTCAAGGAGGAGAATATGCATCTTGTAGAGATATTTTTGAGAATTTAAATAAGATTTCATTTAATTGAAGGTGAAAAAAAAATGTTTACGTTTTCCGTCACATCATAATAAAATTAAATAGGAAAGAAAAATTGGTTTTTACTCTATCCTAATATGCAAAGAAATTGTCATTTTAATAATGTCAATTTAATAGTTGTGCATTCTTAAATTGCTTGGGAATTTTGTGATGAATTGACGAATCATGCCAAAACTTCACCATTTCTTGGGAAGAAGTTATCACCATAATGATAGACGCATAGAATAAGATAGGCGCATAGAATATGCTGTAATGATCTTACAAACAGAAGTCGTCATGCACATTAAGAAGATTCATTGCATTCATTTCACTTTCTGGCATACATAGTATAGAGTAAGTATAATAATCTTCACAAAATTCGAATTTAAGATTTTGACCAATCTCCACGTTTTAGATGCCCATGACTCGAAAAACACATTTTTGAAAAATACGCATCCGTTCTGTCTAGGCAGAAATACTCAAAAACTCTTTCAGCTAGACAGCTGAAATTTGTTACACGGCCTGCACACCAAATTTTCAAGTTTCTATCAACTTTTGAGTAAAATCTATTGGGAGAAAGCTTGCCTGTCCGTTAATCGAATTTAATTTAATACAATAACTATAAAACCAAGAGAACTAGATGGTTAAAATCTGTAGTGTAAACACCTTTCAAATACTGAGCCAAATCTAACAACAGGTTAATGGTCTGTCGGTGTGTACATTCATAAATTTGGCATGGGGATTTTGTGACTATTTGGTATGGAATTCTGTGACTATTTGGTATGAGATTTTGTGACTCCAAGTACAATTTTGCGTGACATTTGTGTTTCAATGGTAAGGAAGAAAATTGTCTAAAATACAAATTAGATTTCAGGATACTATTACCACATGCCATTGATTAATCGCCGAAAACCTCGCCAAGGTTGATACGATAGATTCAGTGCAAATATTAAATTTATGCGAAAGGCTAATATTTCGTAACTTTTGTTCACCAATGCCATGCACGGCACTCTCTGGCATGGCAAATTTATTAGAGATTATGCAAGAAAATTTTAGGGAAACATCGCCTGCAGGTTTTAAATTTCTTTTGCATGATTTTCTACTATAAATGTCATTATTGCAGTGTACCTTTTAGACATTTCCCATTATTTCATCAAATATGCAGTAATGCGATTTTCTTTTTATGTTGAAAGCTAAGTTAGAAAGATTCTGCAAATTACTTGAACAGTTTATATCAGGAATAAAAAAACAAAAAAACAAATTACATTATCGTAAAAAAAAAAATTTAATGGATTAGCCAGGCATTTTAATTTTTAATGGTAGTAATGATGTCATAAAATACTATTTCAAAGAACACATTTATTGCTGTGAGAATCGTCAAAATTAAATCATGCATAAGAGATTTCATTTAAATACAATTAATAATGTAGATAAATTGATGATCTGGGGGTCCCGGGTTCGAGTCCTGTTTCTGGCATGGTTTTTCTTCTCCTGTGTTCCTTCTGTGAGATATATGAGAGAACCCCCCCTCCCCTCAATAAAAAGGGGTTGTGCAAGCGAATGTATGTGTGCCATCTTCATTTCAGCAAAAAGTCAGACTTCTGCCCTCGGGTGCTCAGGGGTCTTAAACCTCAGCAGCCCACAGTTCCCTCTTTCCGTGGTAACGCGGACACGACATCATCATAAATGGGTGATAAAATGTTGCTATAAATAATAAATGAATTGTTTAAATGCATTGTCATTGATAAATAATAATGTTTACCTTAAATTCAGCTCCGTAACATATCAGCCATTTAATAATTGTATTTTGCAATTTTCATATTTGATTTGATATAAACAAGGGATTTGCGAAAAAGATAAAAAAAATGGATTATATAGACCAAATAAATATACAGAAATACTGTTAAATATTCGAAAGCGATTCTAAATTATCATCTACTCGCAGGCAATTGAATTTTCCGAGCCTTCTATTAATTCAAAAATAGCAAAATACCAAGAATTTTGGAAAGTTTTTACAATTAATAGAGAGAATTTTCTAAATTTTCAAAATTTTGATAGTAAAATAAAAACATAGTGTCATAAATGAAAATTCTTCAAGTACAGTACTAAATATTTCGATTACCTGAGAAAATATTGTGTTAACATAGAACTGACCTGTTTATTTATCTAGTTCTTTATGCCCCAGTTATTAATTTTTCAAAAAATAAATAAATAAATAAAAATAAAAAAAAAAACCGTAAGAATTTTAAAATTTTTTAACTTTCAAAATTTTGAAGATGGAAATAAATCCTAGCGAGAGTAGTATCCTTGAAACTTTTCGCAGACTCTCTAATAAAGGGGTTATACCAGAGAACGCCTTCCATGACATTTGTGTACAATATTAAACTTTGGCACGGATGTAGGAATCTATCGTGTCCTCTTTGGCGATTAGGCCCTGGCATGCAAATAATAGCACCCGAAAATTGAACTTGTATATTAGATAAGATTTTTCGCAATCGATTGAAACAAAATTTTGTTGAAAATGTACATTTGTAATCCCATAAAATCCCATGTCAGATTTACTGTATTTAACTCATTGTGTTTTTGAATTATAACATTTATATGTTTCTGACAGTAGAGATCGTCAGACGGTCAATCCCTTGTTGGATTTGATTCCAAATTTGATAGGTGCCTACATCATAATGATTAAATGTATGTGCTACATTTTATCCATCTAGTTCTTCTTGTTTTAGAATCCAGCTTAAAAGCGATCAGTTCATTCTCCCCCTCAAGCCCAATTGTTCAAGAAATTCAAGCCATTCTGCTCCACCAACCTTCTATCAAGTTAGGATGGGTGAAAGCACATGTAGGCCACAACGGAAACGAGGCTGCAGATTCCCTAGCCAAACAGGCCATTTCTGCAGGTACGCCCGTTCAATACCCAGCTCCTAGAAGCCATCTGAAAAGTATTGTGAATGAATTGAGCCTACAGCGATGGCAAGAACAATGGGACAATGGCTCAACTGGCAGAAACATCCATCAAATAATCTCAAAAGTGTTCTTTAACCCATCATCTTGGAATAGGCTTGACATTATCTTTGCAACTGGCCATGGCCCTTTCCCTTCATATTTCAAAGAGATTCCATATTAAAGGAACTGATCATTGTGGCTGCGGCGAAGTAGGCGATCCCCTTCATTATGCCACTAGCTGCCCTCTCACCACATCTTATCATCTCAAGAAACCCACCCACGACCTAGAAAATATCTGGTGGACCAGCGTTATGAGAAACAAGATGTCCAAGGTTAAAATTAGAAATCTAGTGTGGTTCCTACAAGAGAACGAGGAATTGATTTCTCCAGACCCAAGCCCAGTATAAATTTTCGTTTCATTTCTCAACCAAGCTCTTCTCCAGAATATATTATCTTCAATAGATTTCATCTACTCATGCTCCCCACCGAACACCTCTTTCATCCTTATAATATTGTATATAGTTACTTTTTATGTGTATTGGTGATATTTTATGTCTTTTCATGTGTATTTTGATATTTTATGTCTTTT
>JAPMOR010013459.1:40550-52556 GCA_026543865.1 Argiope aurantia
ATTAAACAAGGTATGGTTTGGGATTAATCCTTTGATTTAAATAAAAAATAGAACTTTCCTTGCATATTATATCACTCAATAGGTGGCGCTGGGAGCTTACAATTTTTACCTAAATTACCATTAGCTTTGTGTTTTTAATAAGCGGGAATCACAATCGATAGCTTAAAATTTCCTTGACTGTTGATGGTATGTTCTTGCCTTTTTGTTTTTTTCTTTGTGTTATTTTATGGTATTTTGGTTTTTATTGTTTTTTTGTTATTGTATTTTTACTTATTAGTGGTTTTTCTTCTAATTTGTCGTTTTGTGTTTTCCTTTCTGTTAAAATGGTATATCTCTTGGGCCTAATTTCAGGGGATTTTAGGGTCACGAAGGAATTATTATTAGACTTAATTGTCTGATTTTCCTTAACAGAAAAAATCCCTTTTTTTGTATCCCTGCCTGAGGGTGACCCTTGAAAAAGTCTTCAGGCCGGATTCTTTTTTTTTTGGTTTGTTTGTTTTTCCTATTAACTTGATTTTTATGCTTTTGTATCAGTTCATCTGTGTTTTAGAAGCAGCGGCATTTGCGCTCTCTAAATACTATGAAGTTTTTACCAAAACGATTTCCGAAACTGTTTTGTTTTCGTTTTCATTTTAGTTTCGTTTTCAAATTTTTTATTACTTTAGATTGGTTACTATATATATATATATATATATATATATATATACATTAAAGGTAAAGCCCTTCTTTTTTACCTAGCAAATTTACAAATAAAATAATAATACAAAATGTCATCCAAAGCTTAGGCGTTTCTTAAAAAAGTAGAATTGCACCGAAACCCCCCAACAGAAGATGGCCATTTCTTCGCAAAAGGAATATCCACCGGTCATCCATTTAGTCGGGGATTCGAAGACAGGAATGAAACGAAGAATATTGTCTGAACTGTTCCCAAATGAAAAAAAAAAAATCCCTTTTGCCCTACCTAATTCAGTTTGAAGATTCCCCATAACCAAAACTGTTATTCTCCACACGTCTATTCCGAACGCGGTGAAACGGAAGAGAAGATGGGTCCACTTCCGTCCACTCTGAAGGGCTTAAAGTTCGGGAATTTATTTCGGTTCAGATGTATTTTATTTTGACATCTCTGTCGAAGAAATAGTAAGAAAAAATGCCATATTTTAAAGGTACAGTTTTTTAAGAATTTAATTACTACGATTTTTTATGAATTTACTTAATTTACTTACTGGAACATTGAATTGAGATCCTGAAATTAAGGTTAAAAAAGATTAAATTTAAGAAAGAAGAATAAAAAGAATTAAATTTAAACCAAACAATGTGATGAAAAATATTATTTCCTCTTATCGTAGTGAATTTATTTTAATGCCAGCCGCCTTTGGCGACCAGCCGGTTCGCCAATCTTAAGGCACGTTAAAATTTTAATAATGAAATATTTTTTGGAACTCCCATTTTAATTGCTTTTTCATTAAAATATTTTAAAACTTCAAATTTTAATAGTCAGATAATTCGCTCATAATATTATAAAGGCCTTCATCCATAACGCAATATGTATCTCTCTAATTTTCTGTTAGTTTCCGTATTAAAGTGGAAATGATTATATATATATATATATATTCTACTGAAATGAGGCATTTTTAAAAAAAATCTAAGTACTGAAAACAGTCGCTGAGTATTTAAACTTTATGGGCCCTAAAGAATATTTTTCTTAATTTATATAATATCTCAAGAAGTTTTCAACAGAATGTTCTCATATTCATCATGAGCAGATCGATTAATTTACAATGCTTAGTTTTAAATGCATCAAACGCTAAAAAAATAAACAGAATCGTTTGAAATAATCTGTCGAAAACATATTAAACCTTCAAAACCAAGTCCGTATCCGTTGAAAATAGTTGTCAACAAATCAGAACACAACGCGCATGCGTGAATTTTCAACGCCAATTATGGTAACGCAAATGCGTGAATTTTCTATTCCAGTTGGGGTAACGCTATGCAGATTAGAATTTTTTAATTTCCTTTATTCTCTTTTATTTTAATTCAAAAATACTTCAAAATGAATCTGAAAGATCGATTCATTAACAACGTTTAAATTTAAATGCATTAAACATTAAGAAAATAAACTTAATCCTTTGAAATAATCTGCCGAAAATTTCTTAAGCCTATCTTCCTTAGCTTGGGGAAAAAAAAACTGAAGCCCTACTCATTTGTTGGTGGGGAAATGAAAAGATTTTTTAGCGGGAAAGTTAGTTTTTAATAAATAATTAAAATTCTAATTGGAAATTCAAAAAAAGGGACCCCAGATGCACATTCCCGACCTCCAAGGTATGCATGTGCGAAATTTGGTAGTTGTGGGTCGAACGGTCTGGCCTGTAGTGCGCCAACACACGCACACACACATACACACATTGAGCTTTATATAAGTATATATTAATGCACACTATTACACTGTTTTAATATTAAGATAATATTCTCAAAATTAATTGAAGTAAAAAAACCCCCGAATATTTCCAAATTCTTTAATTAAATTTAATTTAAGAATTCAGACATTTAAAGAAATAAAGAAATTTAAGAATTTAACCAAACCTATTTATATTCTTTAATAAAGTTGTTATTCATAGAATAAAAAGCATCTGCGAATCATTCTGAATTATTATACTGCTATTCTACAAACTAATTTCAAATTAATATTTTTATGGCTTTAGGAAATGTCGCGACCTTTAAGAATTTAATACATCCACTGGAATTTCTAAGAATAACTTCATTAGTATAAGTTATCCTTTACTGGTTTTTAATCCGTTTTCATAAGTGGATGTGCAAAAGCCATACCTATGCATGATTAATCTTCCTGATTACATTAATAATAATTCACTTAATGTCATTATTTCAAACGTAAATTCTAGTAGTAGATAGCTTCGTCAAAATTTCCATCAAAAATAGATGCTGGTTTTTTTTTTTTGCTTTTAGCCATTTTATTTATAAAATAATATTTGAGACAAACAAAAAACATCACCCTTAAGGGAGTAGCAGACAACAGCTGCTGTTAGCCCTAAGGACTCCACTAATACACTTACGAGTACCGTCTCGGATAAAATTACCAGAAGGACTCTTAATTCATTTCAGCACTGCCATTGGTGAATCCCAATCATTTCAGCGTACAGAAAGAGAAAATAGCTCGTCATATATCTGTGGCAGAAGACTGAGACAAAATACCTTTTTTCCCATCTACCCCCACAATTGCCTCCTTACATCCCAACTCAACTTTGCGTGATTGACGATGATACTTCCCGAGAAGAGAGGTTGTTGGACTGTATTTCTTCACTCCTGGACGTGTCTCACAACAACAACAAAAGCGAAATTGTGGAAGGTAGGTAGAAAGCTTCATAAGTAAAGCCCGGTGGTGATGGTATTTTATGAGACGAATGGACACCGCGGTGCTGAGTGAATATTTCATGCCATAACAGTTCAGAAGGGTGTAGCAATGCCACAAATATATCTTTCATTTATATTATTTAATTTCAACAGTTGAAATGAAGCAGGAAAACTTTTACCTATTGATAGAATTTTTGTGATATCCTTTATAAAAGAATTTTTTTATTAATAAGTGTTCTGATATTAAATAAAATTTGCTATATATGATTTTTTTCAAGTTTTACGCTGAGATCACCTCAAAAAAGCCCAAAATAGTGTAGATAGAATCCTCAAAGGAATACTGGTCTGCTTTTAGTATATTCCCTACAGGAAAACTAGGTATTACTTTGTTCCCCATGGCCGGACTTGGTGATAAATTTTGCCTATCTTCACAGATCTTGTTTGATAAGAATTGGCGAAGAATACGTCTTAAAAAAGAGGAAAATATAGATCAAATTTGTAGATTTTTCTTACTAGCATAAAGGAGGTGGGAAATGGAGTGATAGCGTATGGAATTGTGACATTTTTATTTCCCATAATTCGCTTGTGATTGAAAATTGTGTGATCATCCAAATCCAGAGAATCGTGCCGTCATTATAAAAACAAAAATGTGTTATTTGGAAGTTTTTCTATATCAATAATAGCTAAGGAGTTACTCAATAAAAGTCGTTTTCAGCCAATAAATCAATTATTATTTTTTTCTAATACATCTGGAAATTCGTTGAAAAGCTTCCTCATATTTTAAAATCCTTCTTCATCATAATTTCAAGCCTTATCCTATTAGGGGAGGAAAAGGCGGGTTAGATTACAAACTTATTATTTTTTCCTTTATATTGTTACAAACCTGCAATTCGGCTTCCCAGCATAGTTTGTTCCATCATTGGAAAAAAAGTTTTACAGTCATCTGGATGGGACGGAGTCCAGGTGTGCGTCGGAGGTCCCAGAGCTTGGCGAAAAACTTGGCGACCATTTGGCGACTTGGCGACTTTGGCGCCAAAATAGATTATACACGAAACTTCGAGAATTTTTCCGATCCGTCCAGTAGGAACCGAGATACGCCTCGAACGTTCCTGATTGGTTGAGAGGCGTCTAGCCCCGCCTCCTGAGACCTATAAAAGGAAGCGGCCGCCGCTGCCAAAGGAGACGACGGAGTAGTCCGAAAAGACGGAGCGGAAAAAGCCAGTAGTCAGAGTAGTTACGACGGAGTGGTCGAAGAAGAGTAAGCGGAATCGACGGAGCGAAGTCAGTAATCCGAGTCGGAGAAGTAGAAGACGGAGTAGTCGGAAGCGACTGAGTTAAGCTAGTGCTGAACTGAGCTGTGCGCTACTGTCTGCAGTAGATTCTGGTTGTATGCTGCTGTTGTATGCTACACGTCTCGGGTGAAGATAATCGTCTTCTGTGCTGTATATAGTTGTCGCTTTGTGCTATCCTGTGTGTCTTCGTGTAAATAAACGTCGTTGTTTTATTTTCTACTACCGTCTGCTGATTGAGCGTTCTACACACCATATCACATCCACTATCCAAACGAACCCCGGTAAAGAAAATTTCGTAACAATATCTTTAGACTGTTGTACCTACCTTAGCTTTCTGGTTCAAAAAGAAATTTCTTTACTATAGTGAAGTACGCTGTAAATGTTGAAACATATAAACTGGATTTGGGGTATTTTGCAATTTTTTTAAATATATTATCTCTTTCCGAATTGTGCAATATTGGCCAATATTTTTTTGTTTCCAGCAAATATTTGTTAAATGACAGATGTCTATATATCTGTCTATCAGGATGTTGTGCATCAACTTCGTACTATTTGAAAATCTGAGGAAATCATTATATATCTTGTTCTTGTTGTGTATACCTGACCAACCCGCCACCACTAAACGAATCAGTATTGGCTTGATTTTTTCTGGCCTACTGCTGTCTTTAACATAACCAATCCATACTACAGGCCGAATCTACGAACTCACATTCATTTGGAGGCAGTTGCAGCAGACACAAAATGTTCAATATCTGATCTTCATCTCGTCTTCCGGTACATAAACCATCCTGACAGACAAAGAGAATGACATCACATTAAGAAAATATCTATAAAATTACAATATTCCTCCAAATTCTTGTTCGCCAACAAAATAAAAACTTGCTAACATTTAATAAAAAACTGACAATTTTTCATACCATGTCCTTCAGATTTCTAATATTATCTGGTGTTATCAATACTGTATTGAAGTCACCATTTTCAACTTTTATATTCTTTCTTAATTCCAAGATTTCTATAAACATTATATATCTATTAGAATATTTGCCATATTCTAATAAGCAAATATTTGATAAATGGCAGACGATCATCACAAGCTATTTTATAGAATGCACGCAATTTCATTCCCTTTAATAGCAATATGTTTGTAGATAAAAATAAAACTGCATTAAAACTTTAACTTATTAAACGAATTAAATCACATACTTCAAACGAAATCATGAAGACATTTTTGTTAAGTTTAAGATATGCATTTATTGTCTTTAGATAAACCAAAAGTCTTAAGAATAGTAAATAGTGTTTAATGTATATTTTCAAACGCAAAAGTGATCTATTCTCCATATTTAGTCATGAATAAAATTTTTATTTTCTACCTGGATATCTTTGTGTTTCAGTTATAACAATTGCTTATAGGCAAAAAGGGTTTATTTCTTATAATTTTTGATATTAAAGAAAATATATCAAAGAATAATTAAAGAAATTGCTTACAGCAGTTTTAAAATATTGAACATATGTGGGAGTATCAACCAATAACTTACATTTTCGGAACATAATAATAAAAAAATGGAATGAATGACAATCTGAAACTAAATTAGAAGCATTATTAATTTATTATTTTTTGACATAACTGCTACTCATGTTGATTTGATAATCCCAATGCTGAATCATTTTGGAAATCTCGGTCTCATAGAACCCCGTCGAACTGTTTAAGATGGCCGTCAGAATCAAATTTCTGTAAACCGACGAATATTTTCATAGGTTCCAAGTAGATTAAAATCTGAGGGTGCCAAATCCGGGATGTATGTGGTTTGATTCAAAACTTCCTGATTGAATCTGGAGTTTTGCATGAACATGGAACTGCATATTGCAAAAGAATATAAAGCCTTTCCGGAGAATACAAGATAAATATTGAAATATTTCGATAAAATATTCAGTTCTTTATTAAGATTGACTAGCACATATGAACGCTTTAAAATATCAAACAAAAAAACATCTAACTTATTCCAAAATAGCTTTACATATACAGAAGCTACATTTATATATAATTAAAAGCATCATTAAAAATTAACGACTGGAGATTTATGGCATCTGTTACTTGATAGTTTGTTAATGTCAGCCAAATATGCCATAAAGATGTAAAGGAATATCAGAAAATCCTTTCTTTCATTTTAATGACTTTTCTAGGAATATCGATGTAAGAAGAAATCTCACAAACCAAAACTTTAAGCTCATCGGTGTGACCGGAAGTGGAGCCATCTTCACATCCGTTTAGTCACGTGCTGAGAATAAAAGTGTCCGTTGCGTGGGATCTTGAAATCGGATTAGACAAGGGAAGAAAATTCGCCCCTTTTCCATTTGTGGGCTGCTCAGAATGTTTTCTTTCCATTCCTGTCTCGAGAGCATTGATTGAATTCCATTGGATGGACCATGGGCGAAAGGTCATCATCTGTTGGCGTAGTATCGGACAGGCTCTATTTTGTTGTAAAGTAAATTTGAGAAAGTTCTTAAAATTCTTTTTTTGATTCTAGCATGGCAGTTATATCATTTGTCAAAATTTTAAGATGAAATTTTGATTGTCCCATAGCTTATCATTTTTTTCGAGCAAAACTCTATCCATGATCGGTAACTTGTTTATAATAATGAGTGTCCAAAAATTTGCGCAAAGATTTGAATTTTCTACCATTCGCGCAGTGAAGTACTGGCAACCCTATTGAAAAACCATTTAACAAATGATAGTTTAGAGTTATTAAAAAATGGAGAGTTACATGGCAGAGCAACTTGTTGATGCAATATTTAAATTTAAAAAAACACACAGCTTTTTTCTTTAAATTGTTATATTTTTATAGAAATGTAAATACACAGGATAGGATTTTCTATGGAATAAAACATAGGGCAATCCCTTTTTCCCCTCCACGTCTTTTCTGGCACATACGCACTCGAAATTTTCCATGACCATTTTGCATAAATGTGGCTGAATTTCGCTGATGCGGCGTTGAGTTTCATCTTTCAATGCATGCTTGCTTGTGGGCTTGTTGACATAGACCTTTCAAATAAGCCCATAAGAAGGAATCCAATGGTGTAAAATCACACAATATAGGGAAACAATTCTCGAATTTTCGAACTGTGGTAGTTAGGTTTTCATTATTTTTGAAATACTGTCCAACAAAGAAAACACGTTGTTCTGTCGTGTAAACGCTCCATTTTTATTAACCCTAAACTATCAGCTGTCAAATGATTTTTTTAAATAGAGTTGCCCTCATTTTACTACATGAAAGGATGTAATTTTAAATCTTAACACCCTTTAGAATAAAAGTAAGATGTTTAATCATTCACCCTTCGTAAATAGAATGATAATTTGTAAAGTTAATTGAAAATATTCATTTTGTATTTTTAATATTTTTTTACCAACGTATAACAGGAAAATTTTAATCAACATTATCAATATTAACTAATAATTTTAAAGTTCCATTATCCCGGTATTTAGTTGAGCCTTGCAACTTCTGTGAGGAATAAGATGGAACTGGTAATATTTTATCGAAATATTGGTTTTCTACCAAAGAAATGAAGGAGTTGCTAAGCATTTGAAATAGGGAGATTTAACTTTTTCAATTATGAAACTCCCGAATCGTCCATTGAAGCAATACACAACAATAGATCATTATGCCCAATACCCTTATAAAATTTACATTTGTCTCATTAACTGTGATTGATTGATAATTAGAAGTACATTTTGAATTCAATAAAGTATGCCAGCCTAAAAAAAAAATCGATTTTTTTTTTTCAAATTTTCAAACAGTAAAATCTTTCTACAGGATGTCAATGCGATATTTGTAGAATTTTTTTTTTGGTGTTTGAAAGAGGTATTCAGTCATTTTAGTATTCTGAAATTCGAGGATCTTGAAGCTCTTAAGACCGTAACCAGATTTACATCCACGAATATTATTTGTTTTCAGTGAATAAGTTTTTTCGTTAAGGGTCTCTGCTTCCCTTTGAGAAATCTAACGTATAGATAAAGTGTTTATATGTTCTTAATATTTATTATTATCAAAGCGCTTCTGTTTGATTCCAGTGTGTGTTATTTATGAATTACTACTCTTAAAAGGATAACAATATGAACATAATTTTTTTAATGCAAGTAAGTTCGGTGATAAATTAGTTTAGCTTTGTTTTGACATTGACTAGATTACTAAGATTATAATTTCTATTCTCAAATCATATATTTAATCATCTATCAGTTAAGAAAATCTCAAAAATTTACATGTATAATCCATCAATGTTCTGAATGTTCAATACAAAATCACTTTAGGGAACTTCAGCGTCATTAAATTCCAACTAAGTTTATGCCGACAATTCTTAAAATAATTTTCATAAAATTATTATAACTTTATTTTTTGTTATACTTTTGAAATTGAAAGCAAGTTTTGCATTTTGATACGACAACATCAAGTCTACCAAACGATTATTTCTTAAGTTAATATTTTGTAAGACAATTTCCTCATTAATAAAAAGTTGTTTAAAGATTTGTGAATCAATTAAATACTTTTTTTTCTAAAAAATTCTTAAAGACATTTACTGTGTATATGATAATGTTTATAGGTTCTTATATTATCTGTTACTTGCATTATGTATAACTAAAAATCTTGTAAAACTTTCTACAGGTAAAATCATGGATCTAAGGTTAAAGAATTTCGCACACAGACACTCTTTGCATTAGTCTTAGTCATTTAGAAGTTTAGACTAAGTCATTTAGACGTCATTCTTAGACGTTTTCAAAATTCTATCAATATTTTAAATTATAAATTTATCTATATTTTAATTTATTTAATTCCCTCAAAATGCATTACTAATCCTCAAAATATATTAAAGCGTTTTTTAAAATACCAAAGTAAAATTGCTTTGGAATTTTAGAAATGTTTAGTTATGTCAATTTTCTATCTGCATATTTTTTTCTTATTTTAATAATTTTTAATGGGGAATTTTCTTAAGGGATAATATTATTCCTTATTGAAGAATTAATCATTATTACTGTGGAATTTTAAAGAATAATAATGAGGAATTAATTATTATTTTAATAATTTTGTTAAGAATTTTTTTAACTTTCTTTACTTTGGAAAATCCGTTCAGTGTGTGCACGAAACGGGTCGAATAACAACACTTTATTCTGCACGAAAATACGTTAAGCACACAGAATAAGCGGGATCTTCATTATTGCTCATAACTGATTGACTCCATCTCTATCTCTTATTTCTCTTTTATAGTTCCCATTTACATGGCATAGAATGTTCTATAGCAAACGCCAGAACTCGAGTTCTAATGGAGATAATATCAAGATTACCAAAAATTCTGAATCCTTCAATTTTGTAAGAAAGATGCCAATTCCGTCGCCAACATACAGAATAGTCGCCAAGTTTGTATTATCTGTAAAACTCTTTCAGTAAAGACATATTTCAAATTAGCAACACTATTATTAAGTATAATTTGCCTCAATTCTTTTCAATATTTGATTTACTGGATTTATAATTTCCCCTGTTTCTTCGATATAAAATATTTTTTGTATTCAAGTTATTTTTGCTGTTCAATTAAGACTATAAAAAAATATGATAATATCAGAATTGGCGAATCAATCCTAAAGCATTTTCATGCTACAAAGTTTCGACATAGAGGTTTGAATTTATTTTCTTTCATAAAGTTATGCATAAATGTATTGCATGTATTTGAATAAAATTTTACATTATTCTAGTTTCAGTTGACAGTTATTTAGATACAATTTAAAGAAGCATTACGAATAACGTACTGATAAAAAGTTTATTCATGAAAAAAAGATGAAATTAAGGTAAATCTACAAATCTAAATAAAATTAAGATTATTATAAAATTTGCAAAATAATTTACATTTTAGTTGAAACTATGCTAGTCTATATCTCATATATATATTAATAAATATTTCCGTACATAAAAAGATTCCATAAAGTAAGGCATCAGTTAATTTAAATATTTTCGAATTCCCTTCTATATAAAGCATTTAAATCTTAGAAAATACAGTTACTTTTTTTTGCGAAAAAAATATGTACAAAATGAAGCTTTAATACTTTATTAATCTTGGAATCTAAATTTTTAATAATGGGTTCGTAAAATAGATGCTATTAGGTTAAAGAAACTTGGTCAAAATTAGAGCAGCTTTTTTGTACGCAAATTCAATTCGAATATATAATTGCATATAATTGCAGCATAATAAGTAATCAAACATATAATTGCAACATAATCTTTACCATTGTGTTGTACCGTTATAGATTTGTCAGCTTCTTGTATAATATAAGACAAAATGCAGGGTTGTTTTTTCATTGGTTACTGCTGTATTTATGAGTATGAAGTTAAAATGATATTAGGGTATAAAAATATAGATAAAAATGCTAATATTTCAAGAACTTCATAAAAATTTATCTTGGTTTTTAAAGCACGAAAATTCAGTAATGAAACCGAATATTTCCATTTATATATCGGGTTCCGAGAATATATTAAAATCCCAACACTATTCTTGACATTGAAGCAAAAACTAGCTGCGTTTATTTAAAAAATGTTATAACTCATTCTTGGATCATATACACAGGGTGTGCTTATTAGGGAGAAAAAAATCTAAAGAAGACTAATAACTTTTTATAGAAAAAAAAATTAAAAAAGAATGTAAAGGGAATCAAAATTATTTTTTCTTTTCAGTATCCCGAGACTATCACTTTTCGACAATTCTACCTGGCTAAACAAGAGAGACGGGGAAGGCTGAGGGCATTTCCGGAAATCTTCGATATTCTTTGACCTTGATAATGACGATGTCGAGTCCGCATTACCACAGAAAGGGGGTGCAGTAGCTTCTGAGGGTAAAGACCCCTGAGCACCCTAGGGCAGAAGTCTGACTTCTAGCTCAAATGAAGATAGCACACACACACTCGCTTGCACAACCCCTTTTTACGGGAGAGGGTTACATTCACGCACCTCACAGATAGAACACAGATGAAGAACAACCATGCCCAAACCGGGATTCGAACCCAGGACGCCCAGATCAAAGGGAAGATGCGCTACCTCTATGCAAGGACGTCGGCTTTAACCTTGATTTCCGCCCCATTAGATATTTTTACATCCAGTTTTTTTCCCAAGTGTATATGAGTTCCTGCCAGTCGAGTTACTGTGCTATTTTATTTTAACTCAAAATTGTATATCGATTGCTTATGGCTAGTCCAAGAAAAAAAAAACGCTTTTAGCAGTGATACAAAAAATATTTTATATAATATTATTTAATGTGACGGAGATTATCAACTCTTGTTAATTTCAAAATTTCATCAAAAAATTCAATAATATAT
>JAPMOR010013459.1:52656-75608 GCA_026543865.1 Argiope aurantia
AGAATTGTTTCAACAGAAAAAAATTTCTATTATTTTGTAAAATAGGGAATTTTGAAAATTTAAGATCAGAAATGTTGCATTAATTTATCATCATTTAATATTTAGGCTTCTTACAATAAATAAAAATTGTTCCGAAGTATTTTATTGCGAATTAGAATCTTTCTTTCAATATTACGAACTATCGGCAATTTTTTCGCTTTCTAAATCCGCGGATAATTGTTGAATGAAACATCGCCTCTTTTCATCTTTCCTGTCGTCTCTATTTTGACTGAACAAACGCATTTTGGCGCATGCGTGAAATCGCGGAGGGTGTTCGAATACTTGAATGAACAGTACAACGAAATTGAAATATAAAACCTTGTTTTAAAATTCAACAGTTTATGGACGTCTATTTCATATTCTATGTTGATTTTTACTTGTGTCAAATACCAAAATATTATTTTGACATGCGCAATAGCCTGTCTTCTTACCATGACATTTTAACCGACAACGGTTTATCTAATGTTGTGATTATTAACAGGAAATTTTTTTTTAAATAACAATGATTGCCTTGTTATTCTGAGTTCTACCTAAAACAAATCTTATAGTTTGCTATTTAATAGAATGCCTTCTCCATTTCAAGTTAAATTCTATTAAAATAAATCTAAATATATAAATTGATGATTACACGGACATCATTAGACTACAAAACTAGTTGAAATTAAGTAAAATATAATATGCATCATTTATGGATGAGAAATATTAAGAAGATACTGCTTTATATATTTGACAAAAAAAAATGCAACATCAGTTTCGTGTATTAATAATGCATTAAATATTGAAAAATTATATAATAATTTACTATATCCATTCAGCTTAGCTAGGGATTGGAACAAGACCAATATGGGTGATTCTCAAGTCCGTTTATATTTGAAAATTCATAAATTTACGGAATAATGTGGATAGAGAGGTAAAAATTTACGCACATACTTGAAATGACAAGAGGTTTTATTAAAACTCTCCCGAAAGTGCTAAAAATGACTAACAGATGGTGTTTTGAATTATAATAAAAGCAGTAACCAGCATAATAATTGATTTTTAGAAAAAAGTGCTTTCCTTGTAACAAATGATCAACATGTCGGCTGCCACCAATATTACCTGTAGTCGAGAGACAGTTTTGTAAACAGCACTGTAATGCATATCTATAGATGTGGTGAGAAATTATGGTAGGATGTTGTCTTTTAGTATTCTTAACGAGGTCGGATTTTCACTGTAGATTTGAGACTTCAAGTATTCTCACAACCAATAATGGAACCTATTAAGATCTAGACAGCTAGGAGCAAGCCAAGGATACGGGCGTGTCTGCTCGGCACGTGATCTTCACCAAACTATGTGTGCATGAGACCTTTCGTAAATGTCGTACCTTCCAGCAGAAGTTTATTAGTCAATCAAGTGATGATGCTATTCTGTTACATACATGTCAGCGTACCTTGCACCCGTCACCCTCGCGATTTGAAAAAAAAAAAAAAAGCGAAATCACGCATTTCTTCGAAGAAAAAGGTTTGATCATGATAAATATAGTAAATCAGCATTTCAACGTGTTCTTGTCATGAAATGGGGCTTCCACAACAGTTCTAGAATTTTCGGTTGTCCGAATTCTGCAAGTTGTGACTGTTGTCATGCCTTTGGAGTGTGGAATGGGCTTTGTATGCTCATAATATGCTAGAAAACTATTTGTCCTCTTCCCTGATTTTTGCACTTTTTTTGGTTTCAATAAATCCTCATGTCATTTCAAGCACGTGCGAAATTTTTACCTCTCCCCCTACATTATTCCGTGAATTATTGAATTCTAAAATTTTAACGAAATTTAGAATCATCTAGATTATTCCACGGAAACGTAGCAGATTCGGGCTTATCATTTTATAATTTAATAAAATATATTTTTCAAAACTTCATCTCGGCCTTTTCATTGAAAATAATAATATTAAGTTCAAGCTGTAAATCAATGTATAATGTCTACAGTCGAGTCAAAATTTAATTCACTTCAAATTACAAATTCATTGACTGAATTTATTGAATAATAAACTACATATTTTCTTCAAGGTTATAGGATATTACTCCCCCCCCTAAAAAAACACTAACTCTTTCTAAATACGACTGTAATTTCAAAAACGCATACGCTTCATGTGAGACATACCTGTGAAAGTTGCTAATATTACCACAAAACACCGAAATAGAAACAAACTTTGAAATCGTCTGCCATTTTGACACTTCTGAAAGAAAACTGAAATTTAAGATCACAAAAGAAATTTTTAAATCGTTTTCCGTGTAATATTTTTCTGGAAGAATGAAAATGAAATGAAAGACACTTGAATGAAAAAAAAGATACATTCTATTCTCCTGGAAGGTGAAACGCAAAGATTCATTCTTCTACAGGTTTATTTTTTGTGGTATAAAATCCTCAGAAAAATGTTTCTTTCGGATTGAACAATTATATTAATATTTCCTGCATTTTAATTTTTGTTTGCTTACTTTTACACATGAAAACTATTAAAACATCTATTCCTTTGTGGTAAATATCAATTTGAATTTTTATCTACTCTTTATTGGCAATAAGTAATGGGTCTTTATTTCAAGTTAGCGCCATTAACAAGAAACATGTATTGTTCAATTCAAAAATTATATAACTGGATTTTTTGGAAGCAACATTTATTAATTAAATATTAATTTCGCCCATAATAAAAAACGATGTTTATTTATTTATTTATAATTTATAAATTTATTATAAATAAATCCATTCATTTATAATTCATTTACTTATAAATTCGTTTGTTTATAAATAAACGAAACAGTTTATAATTAAATCAAAATAAAAACTTTTAAATAAATAAAATTATTTCGATGATTTAATCAATTATATTATGTCTTTTTCAAGTAGAACTTCCCTTTCTTTTCCTCTACACTAAGCATACAAAAAAAATTATGTAACTTGACTTTTTGAAAGCAACATTTATTAATTAAAGATTAATTTCGTTCATAATAAAAACAAAGTTTATTTATTTATTTATAATTTATAAATTTATTATAAATAAATCCATTTATTTATAATTCATTTACTTATAAATTCGTTTGCTTATAATTTGTTTATAAATAAGTGAATTCGTTTATTATTAAATCAAAATAAAAAAAATTATTTCGATGCTTTAATCAATTATATTATGTCTTTTTTAAGTAGAATTTACCTTTCTTTTCCTATATATATATATATTTCGATATATGATTTCGATTGATTGTATTTCGATTGTATGTGATTTCGATTGTATGTAAACCGAATAACATATGAACGCAATGAATTATATCAATGAAATTCGGTATAGTATCTAATAACTACAATGGTGGATTTTTGAAAAATTTTATATCGCTCGGCCAGCAAAATAACCTGATTCCATATTCTTCTAGATCTAGCTTCCATAGTCCAGCGAGAACTTAAGTAAAAATGCTAGATTCGCATTAAAAAAGTATATTCCTTGACTATCGTTCTCGAATGCCATGCAAAGTATTCGCAGCTTTGCTGTATTTTAGGCGAAGGAAAGGGAATAAAAAAGGATACCGGAAAGATGAGAAGAAAGTTTCTGAGGTGTGTTTTAACTACAAAACTCAAATGGCTAGATAAAGAAAGTTCGACACATAGGTTTAATAATTCAAAAACTAATCAATATCAAATTTTGAAAAATATTTCTATAGTTTTAAAATATGTCTAAAATGGCCGTCTATCGTTCTAAGGACTCGTATACGCGTAAAGAGAAGAACTAAAAAAGTTTTTATTAAAATTGCGATTTTGCATCAAATCTTGATATCAGTCAAGAAGAAAAAGTGTCAAAATACATAATCGATTTCTTTTCTACAATGAGAAGCATAAAATGCTCACACATGACACTGAAAATGAAAATCTGTGCAACACCGTTATACTCGAATATCTTTTCTAAATCAAGAGCAGCATAGAGTTACAATTAACTCTTTGCGCATAAATATCTTCTCTTGTGTACCCTTAGAGACGGCGCTCATTTTGATGTTATATTTATTTTTATAATTCTGATTATTAAAAATAACCAATAGAGCGGTAAAAAGATTTTGATTAATATTTCTTGAAAGTCAACTTAAAACAATTATATATGTTTATTTTTCGAAAAAATAAAGAAATCCTTGTATTAGATGAATAATTCAGCATCTAATTAATTTTCCGAATACAAAGAGTTAATTCAGAGCCTTTCAATGGATAGTGAAGTGCATGTCGCTGCGTAAGTAATTCTTTTTCCATTCCATTTTTTTTTTATTTCTCTTTCACATTGACTAAAAAAAATGTTCCAAACTGCATATATTCTTATAAAAGATTATCTCTTTAGAAGAAAAACCTTTCATTATAATTAAATATTGGTTGCTGAATTTTGATTACAAGAATTAATCTAGTATGCCTAAAACAATTTGAAATTAATAATCAAACAAGCAATATTCTTTTAAACCATGGAATACATTTGGAAGTGAAATGATTTAAAATGATAACTTATTTACAATTGCAAATAATCTCAATATGGTAATTTTCCTTTTAATCGGAAGCTAAAAGGAAAACTATTAAAATAATAGATATCTGGAACCGTTATCCCTGCTGAAAATAAAGTTATTTGGAAGGAAAATTATGAAAACTAAAGGAAAAAAATTCTAAAAGAAATCAGTTTATTATTTTTTTGTGAAATTAATGCTTTAAGCATTGAAATAAATGATACAATTAATGCAGATTGCATTAATTGTTGCAATTGGATTAATGCAATTAGATTTAGAATAACAGATGGCTAGATTCTCGAAAGCCTTTCGTCTTTTACAATCCATTAGTTTTAATAGGATGTAGAACTCATCACTTAAGCATATGAGATCAACATTTAACACTCTGAGTAGTTTCTTAAAGCAAATGTTCTAGTTATAATCAAAATTTCTTGCAGAAGCAAAAGATAAGATAAAAATTATTAAATTTTAATAAATCAATGAATAAACATAATAAGAGAGACTAAATGTTGTCACTTATTGATTCAACATATGCGGAAAAATCTACGCTGTAGTTAGGAGATTTTTGTGGCATGGTGGTTGAATCTTAATCAAGGCCTGGAGATAGTGGATGCGAGAATTCGCGTTTAAGAAATGAGTCTGGTACACATTTCATCTATTTTTATATGTCAAACTTTTCGTAGCTGTTTTTCTGGATAAATCTTCAGATGCCAACCTCATAATCGGTATAAGGATCTGATTGAAGCAATCCTTTCATTAAATCTTAATAACATTTGTACAATGGAAGCTGTCCAAGACAGAAAACAAACTAATGATAGAATGAAGCAGAAATATTAGATTCCTCCTTGGTGAATAGCATGCGGCTGGTTGAAGAAACTATTAATCTCTATACATCCCAAGGACTTTAATTGGGTGGAGTGGGGGTGGAATACAAGCTTGAGAATTTTCTATAAAAGGCGTAACATCTTCACTGCCCGAGCACAATTTAAAAACTAGATTCATACTAATTATTAAAATTTCTTATATAAAATTACAATCGCAAAATTATAAGACTGCAAATTTCTTATTGAAAAATATAGCGAGAGAATTTAGCTGTTCTTACTAAATCCTTCCGGGTAAAATCTTTGCCTTGAATAAGAGACTCAGTGGCATGGTAGTTGAATCTTTACTGCAGGACCAGATTATAATGGGTTGAATAGTTGAAGATTTGTTTAACAAGTAGGTCCGACATCTGTTTAATTCAGCTTTGTAGGTCAAATGTTCCTGAACTGTTTGTGTATGGATTAATCTTCTGATTATATTTACATCATAGAAATAAGGATCATGGTAAAACAATCCCTTTATCAATATTCTGAATCTGTTTCAACAATGGAAGTTGTTTAAGAAAACGAAGCAAACCTATAATCTCAAATTAATTTGGAAAGAAGTAACAATTGTAATAACTCAGGGCGAATAATTGAGTATTCTTTCGTGAATTTAGAATGGCCAATGTATGAGGAAAAGTAAATAAGCTGTCAGTAAGTCCATAAGGCGAGATTCTCGAAATCATGCCGTTCGGGAGAAAATGAAAAGAAGACGATGGGTGGATTGTTTATTTTTTCTTCTGTTATAAAAGAGAGATTTTTTACTGTTTTCGGCATTTGTACTCTTTTTTATTGAAGCTAAATTTATGAAATTGCTAGGGAAGTAAAATGGACTATACGAAAATTCTCAGCTGTATTAGTCGACAAGGAAAATAACTAAGGTCTAATTTGACCTTCTTTCCCTATAAGTAAGCGTAACACATATCCAAGAGGAACAAATGGGAAATATATCGCCATTTTAAAAGTAGCTTCAACTATCCTTTAATGAAAGAATAGAATTTTATAAAACTTGGTGAGATAATACATTAAGCTATAAATAATTTATGAATTGTACCTTATTTAATCTTGAGTATGAAAATACATCAATATATATTTTGTAATAAGAATTTTTCACAGTACAATTTCGATATTAAGTTGTGAAATATCTTTCATATTTAAAGGTAAGAAGTTATAGTTAGCAATGTATATTATTCTGTTTATATCTTGAATTCTAAATATATCTAGGGCACGTTTTAAAATACTGTTAATTTTGTAATATTAAAATTTGCAATTGTTTCCAATGCTGAAGTAAATAGGTAATAAAAATAAAATTCCTGTACAAAAGTATTTATATTCTTTTGGTCAGACAAAATATTTCAAATTTTAGAATTATATTCTGTAACTGTTTAGAGTTTAAGCATTTTTTTTTGTTGGCTTATTTAAATATTATTTGTATAACTTGCTGTTTGAAGTCGCAGAAATGCAAGAGATGTGTTTATTATATCTTGTAAAACCAACGGAAGTTTACATTGGGAAATTTTTTATTTTGTGGTTGTCATTTTGGAATCTAAATGGATGTTAAGAAATGTAGAAAAACTAAAATATTCATCTAGCTTTCATATAGATTTAATTTAATGATCTTTGCAAGAATCCAACATCGAATATATTCAACTTCGTCTAATTGCACACATTGACATTGCTCCATTATCTCTATCCAATTCGAAATTATTTTAGATGGATAAAATTAAAATCTATTATTGATAAAATCTATTATTCTATCTATCTATTAGATCTATTATTTTAACAAAATTGTTTTTACATGGTTTTGAATTTCATGAATTTATTCATTCCAATTTACTTAGAATTTTGATGTGAATACCTCCCATTATCTTATTCGAACGATAATGCAATAGGACATCTATTCAATTCGAGCTTTAAAAGTTTAATCTCTTTCCGCCTTTGTATATCCATTATATTTACATCTAATACGTGATAAAATTAATTAAATCTATTCGAAAATATACAAGGATTAATTGAAAGTGTATGGCAATATTCTGGCATGCCATTTAAATTTGGAATCCATAAGATGCATAAAGTATTATTTAAACTAGTATTCAGAGAAAACTAGCCTTTATGAATTAAGTGGCGTATTCATAATATTGCATTAAACGTATGAAGCTTCAAGTAATTATATTCACTAAATCAACAGTAAGTAATTGTAATTTGGAGTTCAATCCCCATACATAAAAACTATTTAAAATATACTATAGCAATATAAACTAAATTTCAGATTTATCTAACCTGAATCAAAATAATTCATTTAACCTTTATTACGTTTCATCGATTTTTCTTATAATCACTCTTGCAATTTTTATTGTTATATGGTCTGATGCTGATTTAGAGTTTGAAATCATTCTTGATTTTGAGACACAGTTTAATTGAGAATTCCATTTCCATGCGGTCATTTAGACAGTTACTTACATAAGACCCACAATTTGTGGGAAAATTGAGTGGTCAGTTTTTGTGTGAAAAATTGCTGAGCATTGGACACTCAGCTTAAATTCAAAATTATATGCTAGTTTATATCTTCAACCAATAAGTATCTGAAAAAGAATAATAATAAGTAATAATAATAATAAGTAATAATAAGTTCCATTTAGTAAAATATCATTAATTTTGAAAAGGATTCACTAATTATATATGGCCATAGTGTATCTAAATCAACTTGGTATTGATAATTAAAGTTAATGTTTGAAGATGTTACTACAATTTTTGTGGTAAGTTATATGTTCTAGAGCCAGAACTATGGACTCGGATATAAAATTTCCGTTCGTTCTTTGTTACTTAAGCTGGAGTACTAAATGGATTCAATAGTATTTTATGCCGTTTATTCATAGTGTCTTGGAACTAAATTGAAATTTTAATCTATAGTTAATGGGAATTTTTCTAGTCATTGTTTTGAACTATGCATCATACATAGAAGTAATTTTCAGTTTGAAAAAAAATCCAAACTGCTTTATAAACATTGCTCTACCAAACTGGACTTCATTTTAATCCAGAACTTTTTATATAAAGACAGATATGATGAATGCCGGATACGACTTTTATCATTATCTGGAATAAATGGTAAGATTAATGCAGTTATTGAATGCGAGAGAATATTAAATATACAAACGAACTTGCATATATTCTCTTGTTGCACGTGAACAATTTGCACAGAAGCGTTGACTTTTGCAATTTTTAAATTTTTCACCCTTTCTGCATCGAACCGTCTAGAAGATGGGAAACATTGATGAATTAACGGTTTGCAGATGCAAATCTTAGCAATTTTAAAACGTTAATAAATAAAACTAAGTGAATTAATTTTTTTTTCAGATTTCTCGCAATGAACTTTTTTTTAATCATTGGCTGCATAATGATGGTTGTTTAGATTGATACAGCTCGTGTGATAATATGAAATATTATGCAAACACCTGCACATCTTCCAGCAAGTCGGTATCTACTTATGAAGATTTTCGGAGCATTGTCCATGCTTTCGAATCCAAGAAGGCCTGGAAGAATTAAAACTGAAAACTTAAGTTCGTCTGTTTGGGTGATATTGTTTCATTTAAACTTGTATTTAGTATATGCATTTTGAACATTCTGGAACCAGTTCACCAACCTGTAGATCGTGAATCTAATTTGGAATATCTAACATTAATGATATTGCTAGATTTGCCAAGATCTGTTAAAGTAAAATGCATTAATTTGCTGGGATTTCCGGAAATTAAATGTCTTGATAAAACTATTATGGAATATTTGTAAAACGGAAGTTGAAACATCATTCAGGGTTGAAACCCCAAATTGATTTGAGCATTCGGCGCACAGATTCTATTTAATTATGCAGTTATTTTCACACGTTTTTATATACGACTCGTTTTTATTAATGAAAATACCTTCATTTAAACCTTTTTCTCCACATACGCGACGGAGAATAATTAAAAATAACATTAAACGCAGATCAAAGAATCCTCAGATTTTCATTTCATGATATCCCGGCATTGTAGGCACATTGCTTACAATTTTGACACAGATTGCATTTTGAATTCTGGTATAAATATACAGGACCAATTAGTCACTTAATAAATTCAACGGTAAACGAGAGCTTATAAATATTTCAAGAAACTCGTCACATTCAAATTACCGATGCACGAACAGCTCTTTTATTGACCAGCGAACGCGTTGGTCATTTGTATTTTACTTTATGCTGCAAATGAAAGGCGCTTAATATGTCAAGCCATACAAGTAAAATATTTGTTTATAGAAATTGCTACTGGAAACGAACGCAAGAATACTCGGGTCTGATTATTAAATAGTGAATTCCTGTAAGAAACATATCTGGTTTAATGTTATATTTAAATAAATCTTTATTAAAGGCTCGTGTTAGGTCCAATTATTCGTACAATATCTACTGGCTCTCCGATGAATATTCAGATAAGCGCGCTGCAGTTTATTTTTAAATTTTTAATAGATATTTAAATTTTTATTATATCGATTAATAATTTGTTGCATAATTCGCGCTTTAATCTATGAGCTAATACTGGGATTAACTTCGATTATAGTTAATAGATTAGGATTCAAGAAATTTAAAGAAAAGATGAGTTTTAAATTTTATATTTCCTTTTGAATTATAGCATTAAAAGTATGAGGTTTAGCTTCTTTATAAGAGTAAATTAATCTAACCTAGCTGATAGAATATGAGAGTAAGGAATATAGGAACGTTAGGTTTACGAAGGAATAAGACTTATTCTATTTTTCAAGCAAAATGGAGAGCGGGTTAGAATGCCAGCCGGCTGGAAAGAAGGGGGGGGGGGGTAGTCCTTTGAAATATCAAATATCGGTAATTATCAATTATAACTTGCAAATTAATAACTAGTAAAACTAACACATGTATTATAAAGAAGCTTATTTTATGCTTTTAATCTCCGAAGCCCAGAGAAATATAAAATTTGATAAAATTAAAACATCAAATAGGCTAATTTTTCCTTTCATATTAGCTATGAAATATTCCGTATATGAGAAATTATAGGGTTTCTATGCTAAAATTAGACAGCTAATGTTAGTTTATTTTTGTTAATAAAAATTCGGATTTGAATGAATAGAAAATTTAAAGTTGAATAAATAACCTATGGAAATTAGATTCTCAACAAATATTGTCAATGTTTCAAAGCATTTTCTGAATATTCATGCTTGACAAAAATAGCCATTTATAGCATGGAACATATTCATATAGCGACACATAGTTTGTTCAGTGAATTTAATTTCTTGAAAAGCTAGTTTAGATTTAAATCTGTAACCAACTTTAGATAAAAGTTTAATTAAATAAAAAGCATGCTGCATTTAATGTATCTTCCTATGAAAGTAAACGGCGTCTGTTATTTCATGAGTATGGATTCAGAGTTGCAACATATGTCGCATTCTATTTAAAATTTATAAATTCTAATTTGACACACGCATTCCTTTGAAATAGCGTGATGAGTTTCAAAAATTCTTATAATGGCGAGTGTGCATTGTATATTCTGTGCCTTAATAGCATAATACAATCTTAATCGACCAAGATATTTTTATTTTTAAACTACTCTACAAAAAATAAGTGTGCCAGGTGTTTGTAATATAATATTGTGCTATGATGTTCAAATACCATTAAAAGAGAACTTTAAAATTTGAAATATTTAGTAAAAAAAGCTCTTCCTTTTAAACCAAATTTAAGACTTAAAATCTTCAAAAAAGTAATGCATATAGTTCTGTTTTTAGATGGATCATTTCTAGTACCACTGGAATTATTATATGAATTCCATTAAAAAAATCCAAATGAAGCATGAAGTATATTAGATCTTTTCTTGGAAATAACTTAAATATAATTGCAAAATGCCTTAGTATTCAAACGTGGACTCGTGCTGAAAATAAAGTTTATTTCAAGTTTATATAAAGTTTATTAGATATACTATCAACTGTTGCTGCATAAAAGTATTTGTACTTGAATTTTCCTAAGATTGATTTTCGAAATCTGGGATCTTATCCAATTTTCTTTGTTCTTGTCCTTGATACTAAAGGACTAAAATTGAAAGGAAAAAGAAATTTCAAATGAAACAGAAATCAATTGAATATTTTATCTGTAAAAACAAATATGATTGACATGTATATTAAAGCACCAAGTATTCAAGCCTAAATTGAGCTGTAAACAAAGTTCATTCCAAGTATATAATTTTAATGGATATATCAGCACAAAATTTAATTCTTTCCTATGAAACTGTTTGTTTAAATATTTAATAGGTTGATTTTATGAATTTGGGCTTTTGTTTGTTTATATATTGCTCTCAACTTAGAAAAGATTAAAATTAAAAGCAAATCACATTGATACGAGTTTATCGCTCGTGGAACTTTCAGGTTTATGACCACGTCATAAGAACCAAATCGGGTCTTGAAGTTGGCAAATTTTTATTTCGTTATTTAGGAATTGAAACCCTAAAATGTGTCAATTTCCGCCTGCAATATTATAAATGACCTATTTGTGCATTTGTCAAAAATATTGAATTTGGTTATTATAAAAATTGGTGAACTTGTATAGTTCTACAGCAATATATTTTAAATTAAAGTTGAACAACTTTTTATTATAACTTGAGATCTAGAATATTTTTGTTTGAATTTTCTGTGAACCTAATTATGGGTAACTCCCGATTCATTGCAAACAATTCATTAGTAAATATAGTAATTATATCTTCGTTAAAATTGCATTTTAATTCTGTTAAATTCTAATTTGACGTTTCTAATTAAAGGTTAATAAAGTTAAAATCTTTTATCAAGATTGAAGTTTTTGTAGTCACTATAATTTTGTAGATTTTTTATCCCTTAATCTGAATATAATCCTGAATGATAAATAAAATCTGTAATGGATAACTAATGAATCTACTTTTATTCAAATGAAAATCATATTTGTATCTCAAAATTTAGGGGTGAACCATTTTATGAAATGAGTATCTTGAATAAGTTTGCATTATTTAATTTGGATAAAAGCACGTGAAATATCTTAAGTAGAAATCGCATGAAGGAAAAGTTTGTTCCAAAAATGGCGACTTCTCCATTTTATTTATGAATTCAGTACTTTTTAAATTTTACTCAATTTCAATTGATATGCTCATACTTTCATATACTATTTGTCTACATAGCCCAGACCCAAGTTCAATATGCTTGTCTTGGATATATTTTGATATATGTACTTGATTGTATTGCTATGGTAGATATATATAAATGCATATTGATAAATAAATATATATGTAATATGAACAAATGTTTGTTGTGTATTTATTGCCTTTTTTGAATGCGTAATAGATAATTTAAGTACGTGAATTTCATTTAAGGCTGGGTGATGCTCATCTAACATACTGGTTTTTATGCAGATGCATTTATAATTATTTTATCTATATAGCATGAATACAAAAACATTCCTTTAGCAATGTGTTAAATATTGTTCATTACTTGGATAATTTAATACGCCTGCAATATAGTTGGTATGGCTGTGGGAAATGTATATTATTTATTGCTTCAGTGTCATGAAATGTTTCTCCCTTTATTAGTGGTTTTAAGCATGCCGTATTGGAGATGAATCACTTCACCTGGAATATAATAGGCATTTCTATTTCGAATTTCTGCTTCTCAGTAGGCCAAAGACTAATCCGTACCGAATCGAAATGGTTTCATGTTTACCTTAATTTCTGAAAAAAAAAGCTTCTATAAATATTCAAACCTTATTTTGAAATGAGCCATGTCTAAAAATGTTTAAATACAAACTGCTTTCCATATAGTGAAGCTGTTAAAACTGCTGACTTCATGGTTTTGTGTCTGTCTTTTACTTTGATGTACAGAAAAAACATCGCAGTTAGCGACACCAAAAAGGGACACTTACGAGTATTGTACTGTAAGGAGCGTCTGAAACAGTTTCAAATGGTTTCTTCGAGGATCTATAATCCTTGATATTATCTTTCCCCCTCGCCCCAATCCGATATACTTTTAGATCAGACTTTACAGTCTACAAGATGTCCCTTCAAACCATACTTTGATATCTCACTCCTGCTTTCAACTTGTTTCTAATGAAAGTCGAAATTTAACTGAGGTATTTACAATATGAAATGATTCTATCTGGAGAATCGTTACAGGGGCGAGTCATGTATTAATATTTTGAGGAGGGAAAGAAGCAACAATTTTCCTTCTGAAAATTCCGTTAAAAATTTAGTGTATTTCATGAACGATAAACTCTATCAGACGGCTAATTTACAACGCCATGCGTGTATATATAGATATTTTGTCCAAATGGTCAGTTTCACCAGAGACCAAGAAATTATTTCTGGCAGTTTAAAAAGCAAGGACATGCCTTTTTCCATTCTCGGCTTTCATTTTTGTCTTTATTTGAAGAACTGTCTGAACTTTGTGAAAGTGTACTCTCTCAGTTTTGAAAATATAGCGGCTGTGTGAGGAGTGTTCTCCTATATGAAGCGAAGTAAAGGGGCTTAATGTCGGTATACAAGTACCCCAAACTTCAACATTACTCAAGTTTTCGCAATTTCATTTTAGAATTTTATTTTCACCAAGAGATATCTCTGAGTTTTTTTCACTTATTGAAGAACTATAACTTCTATCGACTCTCATTATCATACAGGATTCCGTATTTTAGTTTCATAGATGCCTTGCCACTCTGAAAATAAAAAAAAATTAATTGACTTAAAATACAAAATTAGCTATTGAATTATTTTATCCCGTTCATGTTAACGTTTGTTCTGCAGTTAATCAGGGATGTTTCATGAAGTCGAGAAAAATAGAACTCCAAGGCATCAAACCAAATCTTGCACAATGAGTTTCTCAAGTTTCCATAGACTGTGTGATGGCATTTTAATTCGACTTCATATTGGACACACACAATTGCACTTTTTGCAAAATATCCTTTAGCCTAAAACTATTGTGGACTCAACTGTCGTCCAACACATTTTAAGACAGTGTAGCATTAAGGAAATATTGGTTGAATCGCTTTCATTCGAAAAAGTTTAACTTCCTCTTTCTTGGAAAAACCAATATCTTCTACTTATTCTCGAGTCTTCGATGTGCTGCGTAGCATTTAGTCTTCTGTTTATCTGGTCTTTCTTAAATTTGTATCTTAGTAACACTGTTGCCGAATATTTTTTTTGCTGCTTTTACTTGGTTTCTAATTATCGCATCTAACTATAAAATAAATTTTCAGTTTTCGACTCAGTCTATGTAATTCGAGGATCTTGAACCGAATAAAAATAAAATCCTGGAGGTTTTTTGCTGCAATAGTTATCTTCTCCGAGGAAATATTTCTCAAGTCGGAGCAAAATCGGGTGAGGCTGTCATAATCCAGTATCTGCCCTTGAACAGTCATCCTCTGTTAAAGCCAACTGCTTTGATATTTCCTTTTTACAGTTTGGCTGTTGTACGTTTTTGCAGGACTGTGATTTGATTCATTCTGATTAGTTATTCTTATTGCAGGAATTGATGTTTCATTGGAGATTGGATTCTGGAGTCCAATATAGACCACATCTATTCACTTGAACCATTGTTGACATCTCCCATGTTTTCTTCCATTCTAATAATTTTGTCTGCTGAGTCGGTAATTTACATTTAGTTTGTTGTATTTCTCTGATACAGAACCATTTTTAAAGAGGCGTTTTTTTTTATAAACAACCTACCAGGTAAAGCAGATCTTTAATGAGCTATTACTAAATGAGGAAAAAATCTTCAATGCGTCTCTCCTATTTGCAAAAGTTTTCTTAATTATATTCAAAGGATTGCTTAATATTCTTGCTTCGTACGCTTTTGCATTTTAATATTTGAAGTATATATGAAGTTATTTAATCTTTTCATCTCAGCTGAAGAGTGTAGCAAGAATCTCGAATATGAAGCAGACAAACAATAATACGTGGATGAATCATTGAGCCCTTCTATTATCTCAATTTTCAGCAAATATATGCTTGCACGATGTCATTGTCGGAATATTTGATCTTTCCGGATTATTTATCTTGCAGCGGATAATTCAAATTCCAGTATGAATAGGCAACCCTATCTTGGAATAATTTCAGCCAATGCCTGCATTTTTTTTTTTTGGAAGTTGAAATCCAAACAATATACTAGAACAATAAATTTACTGGTTTGTGCTTTTCTGTAATTAGGTTTGAGATGAATTCTTACAACTGGAAATTTTTTATATGTATTAAATATTCGCACTTTAAATAAGGATAAATTTCAATAAATCACCGTTTTGAATAATCAAATTTATTCTTGTTTTGTAAATTGTCTTCCACATATTCAAGTATGAAAATTTTGCTCCATATGTTGATTTCTTCCTCAGATATCCTTCAGTTTACTTGATTTTCTTTTACAGCATGTGACAAATCAGTCGTTGGAAACATTTTTAGCTTTATGAATTCTTTACACTGTACATGAATCTTCTGAAATATTTTGAAGAAAACAAATTGCCTCATACTGTAATTGCAATTAAAGATGCTTCAGTAGTTCAGTTCTATATAGTCAACTGAAAGTTCATTTTTTGAACATTTGAATCAATTGCCAAGTATTGATTCATTTCAATAGTTATTCCATCATATCAATAGTGAAGCTGTTTGGCAAATTTAGAATGTTACTCATTCTGAGTGTTATGCTCGCAATTAAAACTGTCGAGTTACTGATATGTTTGATATTTTTGAAGTTCCTGGATATAAAAACGTTCTTAATGTCCCTTGTTTTATCCATCCCTATCTCGTTTCTTCAGGAGGTTTTAAATTACAAGAAATTGTTGCAATTTCAATTTATTCATTTGTCTGATAGATGTAAAGGTAGATTAATGATGTTTATATTGTTTCCTTAAAAAATTTTTTGGAAATTCGACTCTTGAAATATTTGCAATTTTTAACTTTGTCAAGGGGTATTGACATTAGATCTCAAATACTTTCAATCAATAGGTCCTACAGTTTGTTCGCATTTATAAGAAAACTTCTGACTCAAGAATAATATTAAAGTTTATTTCTCAGACAAGCTGGCAAAGTGATCAATAGACCTGAATTTATTTGTTTCAGAACGGCAAATCAATTTCAGGAGAGTTCGTTCAATTTCATAAAAATTGGGGAAAGGAGTAGTCAGAAAACTTATCCAAATTTAAAATTTATATTAAATATATTTTCAAATTACTCAGAAAAAAAATATCCTTGGAAATATACCATTCTAAATGTCTAGGGAAATCCACGGAGGTACGAAAATAGTTTCTCAAAATATAATTAGAATTGAAATCTTATCCATCAAATATACTTATGATCAGAATTCTGATAACTCGACATGATTGAATTCTGCATTCGAAATTTTTTTGTTCATTATCAGAACTGGATGTCTAATTGGAATTTGCCATTTTAAATGACTTTAGATTCTATCTCTCTCTCTTTTCTTAATAGTCTAATTTTCCGCAGATTTTAATTAAGTTTGGATTTAGACTACTTCAGGCTTATGAAAATAGGAAATTCTATTAAGGCCACTTTGGTTATTGGCATTATTTGGCGACAGCTTCTAGCTGCTGATAGCACATATGTCATCCGACATTATTACTACAAAATATAAACTCATCTTGTAGTCAGATTGCTGAATTCTCTGTGCAATTAAAAATGTATGAATCTTTAGACGAACAAATGGCACCGTGTAACATTACTGTACTTCGAGGTACTACCGTTTGCTCTTCAAACGTTTGCTTCGTATATGCTTGTGACCCCGAGGCGTGCAGTAGTTCAGTGCAAGTTATCACGCCCCCTCTCGTGAAGGACCGTTCTTATGGAGAATTGATATCACTTGTTTAAATTTTTATCAGGAATAGTAAAAAGAAAAAAAATTACCATTAAATAAATTTTTCCTTTTCAGAGTAAATATGCCTGAAAAATCAGTGGTATGGCATAAAATTGTTTACTGGTCCAAGTCATTAAAATTTTAATTAACTATTCTTCTCAAATAATTAATCGTTAGCTTGAATACTGAGATAGATAATTTCTTCTGAAAGTCGGTAGCCATATTTTATGTTCATAAAAATAATTGGAAGTAGCCGTTTTTGCATATCATGGTCGATTTTTGTGTGCCTTTTCATTGCCCCCAGTGTGTGTGTGCGTGTGTGTGCGTGCGTGCGTCTTTGTCTGAATCAAGGTTTCGTCCCTTGGAAGCCTGCTGCTCAACTTTGTCGGCCAGTTTAGCAGAAGGTTTCTATAAACTTAGGTAGAAAATTTTGCTTACACCTAACGATTAAAATTAACTTGTGATGCCTGTATTTCTTACCCCTACCGATTAAAATTAACTTGTGATGCCTGTATTTCTTACCCCTACCGATTAAAATTAACTTGTGATGCCTGTATTTCATGAGAAGTGTAAAATTGCAAGACTGCCAAACCATAGCACTGTATGAGTGTACGCCTTGTGGTACATGGATATGAGAAGCGATGGTTAGAAAAACAGTATCTCAAAGTATAATAATGATGCACAATGAAATTTGTTCGTCTATTTATTGCTTCATTCTTAAATGTACAGCGGAATGTACTATCTTCAGCAATAAGATGAGGTTCTATTTTGCAACAGTAATGCTGTCAGATGATTCATGCGCTATATTTTTCCTCAAACGATTTCAAAAGGGATATACTCAGTGGAAAAGAATGAGTAGTTCTAACTAGGTAAAATTTCACCCCAGTTTTAAGTCAAAATTTCACGAGTTATTTCAATTTTTAATAAGGAATTCTGCAATAGACTCGGAAATACTATTTGAAACCGGAAAATTCGAATTTAATGCGAAATTTTTCAATTCAAGTTATTGGAAAGTAGACTAAGAATATTTTCTGGCGAGAGTATCAATTTAGATAATATTGAAATAAACAAATTCCCCTCTTCGATATTTTGTTTTAAGGGGAAAATGTTATGCAAGTGATTGTTTGTCTTTGAAGTTGAGACATATGCTTCATTCAAATTCTAAATTTAGGATATATCAATTACAACTACTAGAGATCATTATTATATTAACCCTTCTTTTTATATAAAAGTAGATCTTAACTGAAATTTTGGATTTGCTGTTCCGCAAAATATGGATTCGTGGTCATCGATTACTTTTTCTCGCTGGTGGGAAAATAAAACTAGTAATGGATTCAGAGTGAAATCGGATATCGAATGTTTGAATCCTTTTTATTGGATGCTGTTAGGTTTCAGGTCTGTTGTGGGATAAAAACTGGATAGAGAATTATCTCCGTGGTTCTCCCGTTTTACTTTTTGTGAGAAACAAATGCGAAATCCTGATTTTGAATGAAATATTTATTCAAATATTATAAATATGTGTTTAATAAATAAGCTTTTTAAAGGAGATGATCTGTTTAAAATCTGAGCTTTAAAATATGCTACAACTTGCAGGCTTTCGAAACTTAAAATGGATCAGATCTTAATTGTCTATATATTTTTCTTGAAAGTGTTATTTTCAATAATTTTTAATATTTTTATTCCTTTGCATCCATTAATGTCAGTGACTCTAGACATTTAGAATTCACCTTGTTTTGATCTAGACAGAAGCTCGTGATTGATGCTTTCTGTAAGCTTACTGGATTCAACTTAGTGACATATTGCTAACCTTAACGGTGAACCATTTCGGATCCATTTTGAATTTATTGGTTTGGAGGGTCTATCTACAGTACAACAATGAGATTAAATTATTAGCAGTCGAATCAATTTGTCTGGAATTTTTCAAATTTTCTTCTAATCTATAGCTGTTTTTACAAATGTCTTTTTGTATTGCATTATTTTATGCCGTAGAATTTGTCATCAATCGTTTGTATGATAGAATTTGCAAAAATTCATTTCAAACTTAAAGCATTTAAAAATAAGTTTTTTGGTATTTTATCTTTAAATACAGTATCGATGGAATTAATCTCTTTTCACTGTGGTGACATTCTTTAGTTTTACTGGACGAAGCGAATCGGGTATCTGAAAATAAGAGCAGCAGTTTCTTTTAGGTAAAGATTCGCCGTATGTTTTTGAATTTTCATTGTAGATATTTTCGTAATTTTCTGAACTTGCAGTTAATAATCCAAAATGCTTTCATTTTTAGAATATTCTAGCTGTTATTACTCTGAACACAATTTAAATGGTCTGCACTGAAAAACACAGTATCCTGCATTTGCTCCATTGAGGTTAATGCACAGGTGCCGTTTGCGAAATATCCAGAAAAAGCTTACTTTTGTAAGCAAATATCACTGTTTCCAAGTTATCTAAAAGTTCGTATTTTATTGTAGTGGCTTATTATAGAACTACGGTAAGCTTATTCATAGAATATTTTAATCGCTGATTGCATACCAATCTTAACCGTTTAAAGGGCCATTTTTTTCTAGTCGTTTTGTATTAAAATATTTTTTGGCTTGAAATCAGAATAAGAATAAGAATTCATTTAGCTTATTAGATAAATTTAATTTGATTAATTAATTTCGTTAATTACTAATTAACAAATAATGACACATCATTTTGTCTGAGATAAAGAACTGAAGCATCTAAGTTTCTGTCTTACTTAAAAAAAATGTGTCAGAACTTATGCCAACCTACATAATTTCAAAGATTGATAAATTTGGTGGGAAGCATACTTCCCACGGCCTTAGAAAGGGTTAATAGAGAAAGCGACATTATTCTGAACACTTATATTTCTGAAAGAGATTACTTGAAATTCTCTGTCAGTTAGCGAATTTTTTAATTCGTGTTACGATAGAATGTGCTGTTATTGGTAGATTGGGTTAAAGCTTCCTTTGACGTTGCATTTGAATGAGTTTTCCCTAAATTCAATTACTTTCATTGAAAAGTCACTTAAATAAAAAAAATTAACAATATGCGGGTAACTAAAAATTGCAAGAAAGCCCAATCAGATTGCAGCTTTACAGAACATTGGAAACGGGAACATTTTTCCCTTCTAAATGATATTTCTCCCTGTGAAATCTTTGTAAAGTCGAGCATCTAAGCTATTTGAATAACTCAGTAAATTAGAATTTCTCCAATTAAAATATTTATGCTTATATACATTAAGGACTACACACTTTAAGTACGAAGATGGAAATATTTAAATATTTTAGACATTTTTTTTTTTGGTTTAGGTTTAGTTATAGTAACGTCCCGTTTGAAGCAACACTTGGGCTATTTTGGGACGGACCTCGTAATTTTGAACCGCGGTCAGATGACGAGGACGACACCTGAGCTGGCATCCTCCTCTCGACACTACACCACACCAGCGGGTGGACGTTTAGTCAGGACGGATTTAACGTGCAACAGACACCCTTACAAGGTTCTTCGGTGGAATCGGGACTCGAACCTGAAACCCTCCTGTTCCGAAGCCAAGACCTTACCACCAGGCCACCGCGGTCAATTTTTTTTTTTGGGGGGGGGAATTTGTCAAGTGATTGTGCATCGGTTTTGAAGAATGGGTAAGAGTTATCCATTAAGTATTTCTTGTGCGTTGAATTATCTTCAAAATGGCAGAAGCGATCTATACCTGGTGTTGAATTTTAAAATGGTTAATTAAATTGCTTTCATATCAAATAGAAATAGAAATCCTACTTGCATCAAGTAAAATCCAAAGTAAAAAAGGTGTGATCGTTAAATGTAGCTTGTTTCTTTTCACAAATCGTCAATTTTGCTTTGTAGAAAGATGCTTTGTAGTAATACAACATACTTGAAACTTTCGATGCATATCGTGTTGAAATATTAGACTTTCACCGATATTTTTGATACTTAAATGAAACTGTGTGCCAATATTGCTGCTATTGAAGATGTGAAGCAAAATTTTCGGTATTTCTGAATGCTCTAAACAGCGCATGTAGAATCTTTATTTAGTAGATATTAAAGCATAGTATGAGTTGATAAGTCGAGAAGTTTGTGTTAGAAGTCATTGTTACAAAATGAATTTTAATTCCTTGAATTTAATAAAATTCTCAACCTTTTTATTTTTTATTCGAAGCTAGTTTACGTGCGCATCAATTCTTATCCACTTCTTTTACGTCTGAAACAGAATTTCTAATTTCAGTTTTTCATGCATCTTGCTGAACTCCAGATTATAAGTAGAGGGCGTTTCGATGAAGAAAATTAAATATTCTATTTTTCCATCTTGTTCTTGCACTTGATTGGTTTCTTCAGTTCATTTTAAAAGCTCGACACTTTTAAAACAGTTTCTGAAATTGAAACTGTTATTGTTCTTGTACCGGCTTTTTTTAGTTCGAAAATGAAAGCTCGGATATTTTAAATCCAAACACTTGCTACTTTTTTTGTAATTCAGATAAATTCAAAATACATAAAGAGCTTATAGAACTGAAGTCATTTCTAGAATAAGTTGTCGCAAAGCCGATAATTACAAAATATTTTTATTGTGTTGTATTAATAATTTAAATACAAAATACTTTAGAAAGAGCTGCATTTAGCAGCTCAAAGGCTTCTAATTTTGCTTAGGCCCCCAATATGTAAACGTTGTTTTCAATAAAATGAAAGGATTGGGGTCAGCTTTGTTTTACTGTTTGGTGTCCGGCGTCCTGGTCTAGGGGTAACGCGTCTTCCCTGTGATCTCGGTGTCTCGGGTTCGAATCCTGGTTTGGGCATGATTGTTCTTAACCCTGTGTTATATCTGTGAGGTGGGTGAAAGTCCCCCCCCCCCCGTCTGTAAAAAGGGAAAGTGCAAGTGAGTGTGCGAGTGTCATCTTCATATGACCGAGAAGTCGACTTCTGCCCTCGGGTGCTTAGATGCCTTTACCCTCAGAGGCTACTGCAAAAACTCGGCTTAAATTAGCTGACTTCGTCAGTGGGCTTGTGCAAGTGCTATAAGTAGCAACTGCTTTATTTCAGTTTCATCTCTTCTTCCGAACCACACAAAATGACTCCAATGAAGAATTTGTCCCCCAATCAATATCTTTTGGAGTTGTATCACGAGTCCATAATGGGGAACTTCAATGATTACTAGAAAAGTGTTTATGACAGTCATCTGCTTCAGCCTTGCGCTGATATGTTTCTGTTTGTTCAGAATTTGAAAGGCTTTTCAGTTGCCTTCCAGGGTTCATCTTTTAGACGCTCTTCATTGAATCGAGAATTTAGAAAGATTTTGGTATGAAATTGAGTAAAACGGATCACTTCTTTTTACTGATGATACCCTTAAAACATGTTTTTCGTCTCTTCAGAAAAATCGGAACTTAAATTGGTAATTGATACAGAATTATATCACTGAATCCGTAAGATTCTCATCGACCAAAACACGAATATTTAAAATCAAGATAAATACTGTCCCTATTTGCAACACGGATAAGCCTTCATTTTACATTCACTTGTTCTGAGGCATGGAAAAAAATGCTTTAAAGTACTTAAATTATTGCTTCATATGTGCTGCATTTATTTTGGTAGTTGTCGTCCCAGTTGCGGTGCATTCATTTTTGGTTGATGTTGCTCCAGTTGCGGTGCATTCATTTTTGGTTGATGTTGCTCCAGTTGCGGTGCATTCATTTTTGGTTG
>JAPMOR010013459.1:78895-94594 GCA_026543865.1 Argiope aurantia
ACTTAAAAAAAAACTTAAGCGGTTATTTAAGCTTAAAAATAGATATTGATGAATTTAATTTTTTATTAGCTTAAGATGTTAATATTTAATACGGAAACGTACAGACCATTAATGGGAATAAAATGTTCCTTTTTACTATTAAAAAAAATCATTTTTTTAATTTCAATTTTTTTTTTGTTCTTTAGTTATTTGATCAATTTTTTTAAATTTACAAACTATATAAAAATAAGTTAATGCATGCAGAATTAACATATATATGTTTATTATTTTTATCTGAAACATTCTTTTATATAAAATATTACGAGAACTTTTTCCATCATTTGCAGCATTAATTTATTAAAATCCAGATATCTTTTGCGCTAAAGAAATTTAAAATCTGGTAGCTTCTCCAAATAGAACAAATTATTTAAAAATAACTGAAATCTACTTTCCAGCTATTTTTAAGTAACTTGTTATACAGAGTGATACAAAAAAAAAAAAGGTTGAGATTGGCAGTGAGAACTTTAATTGATGCTTTCAACTGAGCACATAAAGGCGCTATTTTTCCCCGTAAGTTTAAATTTTCATTCATCATTAAAAGTCAATCAAGTTTAAAGTCGATTTTTAAGTAGAAGGGTAAAAAATAACAATTGCTAAGAAAACTTTTTAAATACTAGTTCCTGGTACTGAAATGAGGCAGACTCGAAAATCAATTTACCTAGTTTATGATAGTTAAATTTATATTCAATTTAATATTGCAAATAAGAATGTATAGTGATTTTTTTTTCTTTTATGTATCCAAAGTCTCCCTTGGTCTATTTTATGTAAGGAAGTAAGGAACAATGTCCAAGATTGAATATCAAATCTAATTAAGAGTTGGAAAAAAATTGCAGTCCAAGGTATTATTGTAAAATAATTCTCACCTAATTTTCTTCCAGTCCTTGTTTCGTTTATTTTATATTCTACTCATCAAACAAATCTTTGTCAATGCAATTTTGTGCCATGTTGCGTAATCATATTGGTCAAACATTTTAATAAAGCTTTCCCAAATCAACACTAAAATTCACGCAGTATTTTTGAACAAAATTTAATGAATTCTATTTAGTAGTTACTAGTGTTTAGTGCACTGAAGCGTTCTTATGTGTTTCTTTATATAGATAAAATGTAATAAGTATTAAACTCAATTTTAAACGAAGAAATTTTTAAATTTTTTTGAAATTCTCTTCTCGAAATTCAGCGATCTGGTGAGAAGTATATTCAGAGCAAGAAGATAGATTGCTTCAAAATGTTTTAATTTTTTTGAGTATTTAAAACTTTTAATTTCAGATTATTTCTTGCGTATTGTGTACTGTGTAGAATAGCTCTCTTCAAGAAGCAACTTGAAAATAGAATTTCAATTAGCTCTTAAAATTTGATGGTTAATATTATAAAAGTTTTGAAGAATGATACTAATGACATTTTGATTCATTAACACTCACGTTCCAGAATCATTCGAATTCAGGCACCTCAGAAATTGCATCTCCCCCAACCCCCAATTTTATGTTTCAAATATAAGAAATTCTCTTGTTTAACTAAACTGCTTAGATAACCAATATAATACAAAAATTCATGATTACCTAATGTACATATAGGATTATAAAGGTTAATCGTATATTAGAAAGAATTCATCTTTCTCGAATTATCTATTGTACGAGCATCCCTTTTGTATTTGACTTCGTCGTTTCTTGAAAAAGCATATCTTAAATGCTTCATTATATAAATTGTTGAAAAATATCGTTCCGTACATATCTACAGCTTTGGAATGAATTTTATGCATCTAATAACAAAATAAATTTCTCATTTGCTGATTTTTTTATCGAAGATATTCTATTTTGTGATGCTTCCCGCGGTCAAAATTTTATTGAGAATTTTAATTGGTTTTTATTTTTAAATAAAACAATGCTTATGTATCAAACATTTGGTTAATTTCAATGAAGGTTCTATCAAACTGAGAAAATATTAAATAATTTGTATTTCAATTATACGTAATCAGTCTGGTCACCCAAACCCCGTTGTCACAAACTCTTGTTATGCCAGAAATCATCGTACATAGCATTAGCGTATAATCGTTAAGAAATATTAACTTTTGGCGTGAATTTAGAATGTTTACTGAATCAAGAGTGGCATCCTTGGCTAGTTTTTTGGCGATAAATCCCTGGCATGCGTTAATAGCATCCAATTTTAGCCGTAATTTTAATCAATCGTTTGAAACAAAATTTTGCACAAAACTGTACTTGAAATCACAAAATTCTACATCAAATCTAATATATTTAAATTACTTTTTTGAATGATTGCGTTTACATGTTTCTGAAAGTACAGAAAGACAGTCAACCCGTTACTGGATTTGGTTCAAATTTGATAGGTTTCTACATTTAAATAGATAAAAATACGTGCACCTATTTTTATCTGTCTAGCTTCATTTTGCAGTTATCGTGTTAACTTATATCCGAGCAGACGGACAAACGTAATTCTTCTAAACTGATTTTACTCAAAAATCTGACAAATCTGCAAGCATGATATAAAAGAAAGTATACCAATTTTCAACCATCTAGTTCAAAGCGATTTTCAGTAATCCTTGTCAGAGACAGACAAACGCACATTTTCTAAAACAATTTTAACAATTCAAGGAGGTCCAAATAATGGAGATGTGTCGAAATATCGATTGAATTTTTGACGATCACTATACATTCTCTAGAGAATTTTCAAACCGAAAAATTAACTTTAAAAAAAACTTTCAAAACTGGAAAAAAAAGCGAATTAAACTTGTTATAAACAGAAGATAATATTCATCGGAAATGAAAGATAAGAAACCGGATTGACCAAACCATTCCATCCAAAATGCAGTGAGCAACAGCTGCTACTATCCCAACAGACACCAAGAAGACTGAATATCAATATGAATAAAAGCACGAGGAGACTTCTAATTCATTTCAACACCGCCATCGTCCATTCCCGAGTGCTTCAGCGGAAAGAAAAAAACAATTGCCGAAAATACATCTTTGGCAAATGCCCCGGACTGTCTGCGTTTTTTCCATCCACCTCAGCCATTGACCTCTCACGCTCAAATTCAACCCGATGTAATGGACGATGATACTTCCCGGAATGGGAGATTGTTCCGTCGTATATCTTCACCTTCGGACGTGTCTTCCGAAAAAATAAAATCAACATTGGAAGGAAGGAGAAAGGCTTCATTATTAATGCTCGGGCCTGGATGCTCTTTATGGGATGCTTTATGTATTACAATGTGAAGGAAGACGTAGATACTTCATTCATGTGATATTTGCTTCAATGTGGTGTCGACTCAGATCTGTTCACTCTTATTAATTCCAGGCAATATTAAACTTAGCATATAAATATCATTGTTTCCGTGTTTCGGTTTGGAATGAGATAAGTTAAAAAAAATTAATATCTTTTTCTTTTCGAACAACATTGATTTATAATATCTTTCAGAACCATTATGCGGGGGCTCCTGATAACTTTCTGGCCTGCTTTCTAATAAAGGTAATATTCATGTAAACAATATTACTCAAGGTATTAACAATGGTACTGCCGTGGTAATAGTTACAATGGCCTTCCATGGTACTGCCGCACAATAGTTACGATTTAATAACCTTTGGCTGACATTTAGTATTCTTATTGAAACTATCGTGTGAACTTTGGCGATTTTTTTGGAGATTAATCACTGGAAAGAGGCTACTAGGGATACTAGTAGATCTATGCCAGGGATTAAGTATTTTAGTATTTTACAAGTAAATATTAAATACAAGTAATAAGTATTGTACACAAGTTTCTCCCAATCGATTAAAACAAAAAATGATACAAATCTATACATGCAGTGAAAAGCTCCCAATTCTAATATACTCAATTCATTGCATTTTTGAATTATTGCCTTTACATGTTATTTGAATGGGCAGACTGACAGACGGTCAATCCCTTCTTTCGATTCGGTTCAAATTTTGATAAATGACTAAGCAACAGATGTCAAAGCTGTGTACTAAATTTTGTCTAGCTAAATCTCTTCCTTTTTTTATCTATATTCGAATAACCGGACAGACGAAATTCTTTTGAACAAGTTTTACTCAAAATTAGATAGAAATCTACGAATTTGATTTTAATACCGTATACTAAATTTCAGCCGACTACCTGAAAGCGTGTGTTAGTTATTTTTTGTCACAGACAGACGGACGGACATTTTCCAAAATTGTATTTTTTTGGACTCATTCAGGTCAAAAATGAGCTGACACGTTAAAATCTCGAGTTCATATATTTTTGACGACTACTATTATTCGTATACAAGAAATTGATGGTTGTCAACATTTTTATGTGTAGGTATTTGATAGATATTAGTAAAATCACTTTACTGGTTTTTTTAAAAAATAATTGGCATTATCTGAGAACCAATCTTTGAGCCCCAAATATTGTAGATGTCTTTATATATGAAAAACTAACATCCTGCAGACATATCATCAATGATCATTTCTATCCCTCTTACATTCATTATGAAGAAAAGTAAAAAAAAAGTATTTATTATCACAAATTAGTAGAAAAACCCTTGATAGAGTTCAAAATCATTAATACTCAGATTCTTTCTCAAGATAAAGCGCATAAACTTTATGCGCTTTATCTTGATAACTATAAAGTGTGCTCACTTTATCACTATAAAGTGTGCTCCACTTTATAGTGAAGAAAATTAATAGGTATTTTGGGAGTTTTTTTTTTCAACCGACTGAAACCCAAATTTGATAAACAGCAACAATTCTAGTCAAGATATCACTTGCAAATTTAATTAATGCAAATTGCTGCGTATTTGGATACCATCCCATTTACATGCAAGCAAATATTTAGTTTAGATTTAAATACTCTAACTGCAGATGAAAGGACAATGATTGAATGGAACAGGTAGTAACTTCATAGTCATAGTTTTCTGTGCTTATATAGTATATCTTAATAGTTAATAATTTGGGGTAGTTTTATTCTGTATATTTAAATTTAAATCTCATTTTCGTTACAATGGACTTTTGGCAATCCAAAACAAAGGACAATGCACAGCTCTGGACCACTTTAAAGTCTCGTTTTTAGATAAGGGATTGGAGAGTGTTAAAGACATAACAAATTACAGCAAAAGGACTTTAATGATTTTAGTTTGGCGCCAAACAAGATATTTTTGAATTACATTTTGTAATATATACTAAATATAATTCTCTGCATAACATAATATACATTTTGTAATTTATCTATACTTATAATAAAGCTCAATGTGTGTGTGTCTGTGTATGTGTGTGTGTGTGTGTGTTTGTATGTATGTATGTATGTATGTATGTATGTATGTATGTTGGCGCTCTACAGGCCAGACCATTCAACCTACAGCAATCCAAATTTGGAATGTGTATACCTTGGAGGCCGGGAATGTGTACCTGGGGGTTATTTTTTCGAATTTTTAATTACAATTTTATTTATTTAAAAATTAATCGAAATTTCGGCATTTTTCTGCTATAACTTCCAAAAATATTACCGCACAAAAAAGATTTTTACATGAAGTTAAAGAGCCAAAATTTATATTTTAAATGATACCAATGTTTTAACCTTAAAATTAAATTTCTATTTTTAAGGAATTTTAAAATAAATATTTTAACTATGTTTTTCAATAATTTTTTTCGTCAAAAATAAAAATTAAGATTAAGCAAGTTTTGCATTCATGGGAAAAAAATAGCTTTTTTCAAAGTGTTGCCATCACATTGATTAAAGCTCCAATTAAAAAAAAATTAAATCTTTTTGGAAATGAAATCTGCAAAAATATAATTTTCGGCACGTGTTTGTAGGAAATGAAAAAAATATATTATTTTTTCTAAAAAATAAATTCAAGAAGAATTATTTTATGATCTTTTACACTCTCTATACAGGGTGTTTATTTAGTCCCGGACCCATTTTAATGTTTAATGACTCATAAAATAATGAAGATATAAACAAACTTATGGCATTTATTGAGGGAATAAATCATATATTTTCCTTTTCAGGTTAGAATAATTTTACTTTTGTAAATATCGTCTGCGCGTGTCGTTAATTTCAGATAATTTCATTTTCCAGTCTAAATATCGGTACTCTTCTAAATATCGTCTGCTTATTAATTACATTTTTCTTTCTTTTGTTTTTGGCAACTATTGAAATATTATGTTTACTTTTGATGCGTTTGTTCTATGTAGTCTATACTTATAATAAAGCTCAATGAGAGTGTATTTTGGCGCTCTACAGGCCAGACCATTCAACATACAGCTACCACATTTGGCACGTGTATACCTTGGAGGCCGGGAATGTGCACCTGGGGGTTATTTTTTCGAATTTTTAATTACAATTTTATTTATTTAAAAATTAAGAGAAATTTTGACGTGTTTCTGCTATACCTTCCGAAAATATTACCGCACAAAAAAGATTTTTACATGAAGTTAAAGATCAAAAATTTATCTTTTAAATGATATCAATGTTTTAACCTTAAAATTAAATTTCTACTTTTAATGAATTTTTAAATAAATATTTAGCTATATTTTTCAACAATTTTTTTCGTACAAAAAAAAAATTTAGCTGCACAAGCACGTTTCACATTCATGGGAAAAAAATGGTTTTTTCTAAGTGTTGCCATCACATTGATTAAAGCTCCAATTAAAAATAAATTAAATCTTTTTGGAAATGAAATCGTCTGTAGGAAATGAAACAAATAAGAAGTATTATTTTTTTCTAAAAAAAAAAAAATCAAGAAAAATTTTTTATGATCTTTCACACTCTCTATATTATTAATCCAAAAAATCAGTTATATTTTAAGGCAAGTTTTGCTTAATATGAACAGGATATCTATTCAAATCAGGGCCACACAGCTAATTTGTAAACCTTTAGTAAGACACAGATCTGCTAAAATGGTCTAAATGGAAAATGATTATATTTTATGTAATGTGATTCAATAAATGCTCTAATAAATAACGAATTTTTGATTTTACATAAAGCTTCTACTGTGGAAATCACGATTAACAAAATGTTCTTGAAACACTAATATTTTAAATAAAAAGATTTAATTTCCAATAAACTAAATCAATCACTTAATCTGACTGATTTATGAAAATTTGAATATCATTATTCAATAAAAAAAAGGATAATTTTAGATTTTCCATCGATCGCTTCGAAGAAAATACGCCAATCGGCACGCAGGTTTCTCAAGATTAATTGGCCTAAGATTATGAAAATGTTGAGTTTTTCTAAATTTTAAAAGCAAAACTAAAAACTTAATTTTATGCTGAATCTGAGAAATTTTTGTTGAAATATTCTTTGGGATGTTACATAAATTATGAAAAATATTTTGTAGTACACATAAGACTTATATAACGAGAGATTCTGTTTGCAATACTCATATTCAATAATAATAATAAATGAATAGCAATAAAGATAATAAATAAAATGAAACGCTTGGTTTTATTAAGAAATATCTTTATATTAATCGCAATTTCATCATTTCCACTTTAAATTAAAGCTGAAGTTTTACCGGAAATGATAACAAATTAGCAAAATATATATAGTAAATTGAACGAAACGATCTAAGCAACAGTATAAGTTTGGTATGACTATCAAAATTTGAAGATTAATAAGGTTGTTTTTGAAAATCTATTATGAGACCAATATTTAATAGAAAATTGTAGTGAGCGGTAATACTGGCGAACCGGCTGTTCGCCAAAGGCAGCTAGTTGGATAATAAAAATAACTTTATATCTTAAAATATGCTATTTAATTTTTGAAATGATCGTTTGTATATCTGACAGTTTAGTTCATCCTTTAGGCTAGGTTTGGTATCTGCCAAATTACTGAGAGTATATTTAAACTATGAATTGCAGAAATAGAATATATCATGCAACGTATTGCCTACTTTGATGTTAAAATGCATTTTTAATTAATATCTACGTATCATAAATATTACATAACTAATTCACCAGTCTAGGTATGATATTTGTCATACACCTGAGAGTCAATTGCGTGACATACAGTAATAAGAATGGATATTACACTTATATTGTAGAAATCGAATACATTATGCGATGCTTTGTATGTCTGTAGTGTTGAAATCACCGATGATACAAATAACGATATCAAAACAAACAGTAGTTTCGGTACAGAAGAATGACCATCAAAGCATTCATCCTGTCTTCACACGAAGACCATCCATAATCAGAGCTAGTTGACACGCAATATGCTTTTGATAAGGCAGCAGCGGGGAGCCTGCTGGGTAACTGTCGGATAAATTATTGTAAGAGAAAATCTGGGGTTCTGATGGATGCTTCCCATATTCGGCAAACGGATGACCTACGTGCATTCCTTGGTGGCAATACGGTGAAAATGGATGAGAGAGGAGCCTTGGGATTTGAGTAACAGGGTTAGATGGCTTTTTGACACCTGGAACATTAATTGAAACTGGATAGCTGTTTTCAAACAGAAGAAAAACCACATTTTGCACGTGTTGTATTTTATTGCATTGCACATTTTGTTTTTTGCGTTGAAGAAATAGAGTATCGTTTAAGTTATAGTATTTAAATGCTCACAATCAGGTTTATATTCTTTGTTAAAATCGATGACAAAGCAAGTCCACATAGTGAGAAAATTGTAATATTATGTTATGGTATCTCATTAAATTCTGACAAATAAGTAATTTGAGTCAAGGAATTCAATCAGGAGTACCTTTCAAGATTGCAGTTCCTGCTGTTCTTTAAAGCAAGACTGCTGTTCTGCCATCATTCCTTTAGATCTATGACGAATAATAATTTTTTTGTTCATCTAAAATTTCTGAGAATGGTAAATGCTAAAATGAATTATAGGCCACCTGGTAATTTTTAACCGCCTTAGAATTCTCAAGGCATGTAGCAATATTTTTTGGAATAACAACACACTTTGCGTACAGCTAAACTATTTGGGAATGGGCAACTGCTAGAATAATAGTAACTGCTTCATTCTCAAAAGTCATCTTTCCAAACATATGACTTAAGAATACATATGATCTATAACAAATGTTTAATAGTATCTGAAAAGGTTTATTAAAAGTCTTGTTCAGTATCATAAAGAGTCCATTTATTTAACCTGCAACGAAATACATGCCTATATAGACTTTAAAACTTATAAAGGAAATGTATTCAGATCAAATAGTAAAAACCAATTAATTTTTAAACAGGTACAAAAAAAAGTTTTTGTTTGACGAGATGTTTTGTAAATAATGTCTTATAAAATACACTTTACACTCGGCAAATGTATGCAATGAAAATGTGCCTGCATGCGTACCTAGGTCAAGATAACGTATGTCTGATGAAAAAAGAAGTTATGTTCATTGGACGTGTGAAGACATGGTTTTCATGTGAGGACAGTAATTCTTCACTGAGCTTGTCCGGCTGATAAGCCTACATAGAGACTGGCTTTCAATGCTGGATGGGCATTATCTTAATGGATATTTTTGATAATTCGTTCAAAGAGACTAGCGCTAGAAATCTGGTTTGTAGTCACTGGATAAATAGCTAAGAACTAAAATCTGTGACCTGATGGATAATTTGGACACTAGACAAAGGAATGCAATGAAAATGGGTTTGCATGTATATCTAGATATAAATGAAGTCGATTAGATGAAAAAATGTATGTTCGTTGGAAGATTTGTATAGCTTAGACAGGCATTCAGATTAATTGCTGAGGGACGTTTATATACTACTAGCCGCCTTTGGCGACCAGCCGGTTCGCCAGTATTACCGCTCGCTACAATTTTCAATTAAATATTTTAAGTAATTGGTCTCTTAATAGATTCTCAAACAAAACATTTTTAATCTTCAAATTTTGATAGTCATAACAAACTTATACTGTTGTTTAGATCGTTTCGTTCAATTTACTATATATATTTTGCTAATTTGTGTTCATTTCCGGTAAAACTTCAACTTTAATTTAAAGTGGAAATGATGAAATTGCAATTAATATAAAGATATTTCTTAATAAAACCAAGCGATTTATTTTATTTATCATCTTTATTGTTATTTATTTCTTCTTATTATTATTGAATATGAATATTGCAAACAGAATCGCTCGGTATTTAAGTCTTGTGTGAACTACAAAATATTTTTCATAATTTATGTAATATCTCAAAGAATAATTCAACAAAAACTTCTCAGATTCAGCATAAAATTCAGTTTTTAGTTTTGATTTCAAAAAGATTGAAATGAAATCAATAATAATATTTTGTTCCGGCCTATAAATATATTTAGAAAATTATGAAGTCTTGATTTAATGCAGTAAGGTATCATATTCTGAGAAATATTCTGGACACACCAAATTTTAAATAAATGAATGAATGTTTCTATTTTCCACGATCAACTAAGACTTATTTATGACGTTAGGAATATTAAAAATTTAGAAAAACACAACATTTTCATAATCTTAGGCCAATTAATCTTGAGAAACCTGCGCGCTGATTGGCGTATTTTCTTTGAAGCGATCGATGGAAAATCTAAAATTATCCTTTTTTTATTGAATAGTGATATTCAAATGTTCATAAATCAGTCAGTTTAAATGATTGATTTAGTTGATTGGAAATTAACTCTTTTTATTTAAAATATTAGTATTTCAAGAACATTTTATAATCGTGATTTCCACAGCAGAAGCATTATGTAAAATCAAAAATTCGTTATTTATTAGAGCATTTATTGAATCAAGTTACATAAAATATAATCATTTTCCCTTTAGACCATTTTAGCAGATCTGTGTCTTACTAAAGGTTTACAAATTAGCTCTGTGGCCTTAATTTGAATGAATATCCTGTTTATATGAAACAAAACTTACCTTAAAATAAAACTGATTTATTGGATTAATAATATAGAGAGTGTAAAAGATCATAAAATAATATTTCTTGAATTTATTTTTTAGAAAAAAATAATACTTCTTATTTGTTTCACTTCCTACAGACGATTTCATTTCCAAAAAGATTTAATTTATTTTTAATTGGAGCTTTAATCAATGTGATGGCAACGCTTAGAAAAAAGCTATTTTTTTCCCATGAATGGGAAACGTGCTCGTGCAGCTTAAATTTTATTTTTATTTTATACGAAAAAATTGTTGAAAAATATAGTTAAAATATTTATTTAAAAATTCATTGAAAACAGAAATTTATTTTTAAGGTTAAAACATTGGTATCATTTAAAAGATAATTTTTTGATCTTTAACTTCATGTAAAAATCTTTTTTGTGCGGTAATATTTTCGGAAGATATATCAGAAACCGCCAAAAGTTCGTTTAATTTTTAAATAAATAAAATACTATTTAAAAGTTTGAAAAAATTTCCCCCAGGTGCACATTCCCGAACTCCAAGGTATATACATGCCAAATTTGGTAGCTGTAGGTTGAACGGTCTGGCCTGTAGAGCGCCAACACACACGCACACACACACACACACATTGAGCTTTATTATAAGTATAGATGGAATTGTGAATATCTTATGTATCAAGGAAAACAGAAAAAAAATGTGAATACTAAATGCTTAGTTGTAGTGAATTAGATGTACAATATTTGGTGTAGTTAATTATAATTCATTTGAAATCATGAGAAACGCATATTAACTGCCCCTAAAAAATAATAGGTAGTACAACTAGTGAAATATCAGGTAGTTAGAAACAACTGATATATTAGAAAATGGTCTGTAATCCCAAAATTGGAATTTTTTTACTCTCCAGTTGCTTAATGAATTTTTATGCTTTTAATAGTTTTTTTGTATATTACTGACTAAAATTTAAAATTTATTATACATATGCAATATAATGTCAGAATGTATACTAGATATATTTAAAAAGATTTTAAATCTAGTTAAGTCCTAAAACTTTGTAATTTACAGTATATGTCTATAATCAATATTTAAGGAATAAAAGCGGTCAAGAATTTTGAGACACCCTGTATATTTATTCCCATTCAAAACTAAAAAGGAGAAGTCAAACTGAACAAGGAAGGCACAGCATTCATGTTTGCCTGCGCTGTCTTAAAATATTCTCGCAACAGTACGTCATTCAGCTCTCCATAAAGTACCAATATTCATGAATTACTCCATAAAATACATCCACCACAGACGGTAGTAATGATGCTTCATATCCATTATCCATACTTTGCCATGTTTTTGTGAGGCAGCAAGTCCATATATGAAGAATTATTGCAGAATACCTCTAATATCAGGAAATATTGTTGTTCATTATGATGGGTTGAATTGATATAATGGGGCAATTGAAGATGTGAATTGATAAAATAAAGACATTTTGTTAGGCATTGTCATATATGCTATTCCCTTTTCTCTCTCTGAATTGTTCAGGAGTCGTCAATGATATTAAATGAATTACACTAATTGTGAAGTATTTTTCCATGCCATAGTTAAAAGTCTGTACAGCTGCTATTGACTGCTTCTGGGAGAAGGTTGTTTTTATTTTTTTTCTCTTAATAAATATATTAGATTACAGATTCTAACATATTTATCAATAGAAGATAAATATGCTGGAACCTTTATTCTAGATTGTTGAGATTTTATTTATAAATTTGCTTTTTTTTAAAATTTGGTTTTGAAATGGAATGACGGTTCTTTTATCAGTAATTCCTATTTTTGGAATGTTAAAATTTTGACGGAAATTAATACTTAAATAAAATGCATCAATCATTATTTTATATTCGATGAGAGTTTTCTTTTATTTATTGATTTATTTTTGTTTCTCATGAAATGCCATATTTTTTTGTGTGCCAAAGCTAATTACAGTAATTTAAATAACCACAGAATGATTCATCAATTACTTATATAAATTTTTCATCCTTTCAATTTGTAATTAAATAGGATATATGTTTGCAAACTCTTTATAAGAATTGAATAAATTTAAAATTATATACAACACAAGGAAGAGTAATAGAAGAGGGATTTAATTTTATAATGGAAGCCAGCTCTATGAGTGAACCCTTTAAAGATGTTATTTGGTTAAATCAAATTTGGAATAAACTTTTCTCCGCCCTTCATGAGTCAAAGATTCACTGGCATACTGCCTTTTTATGCTTATCGCTGTATTTACACTTCGTCAAATTCATTTTGAAATTATATATAATATAAATCAGATATTTTTAAGCGGAGTCGTGGCCAGAGAGAGAGAGAGAGAGAGAGAGAAAATAAAATAAGCTTTTATTTTTTTAAATTCGCTTTTTTTCCAACCCGGAAGGCATAGTTTTTGTACCAGCAATAAGAGGCGAGGTTCGTCAATTAGCAGCGCACGAGATAAGAGCGTAAAGAGGACGAAATATTTTTCCCGGTCATTATATAACATGATATTCTGATAGGGATTTCTTTACATCTGTCGATTTAGGCAAGGGAATTATAGGGATCTTTTAAAGAATTTGTTTAGATCAACAAATTTTTATCCCTTCACTGGGAGCATGAGAACTGCTGATTTAAGCATTTATACAGAAGTTTGTAGCATTAATTGCACAAAACAATTTGGCAATGGATCGGGAAATAAGAGAACCTTTTGAAATAAAGTTAGCATGAGCTAAATGAAGAATAAAATTAGGGAATTAATCAGAATTTATTTTAGATTTAGACTTGAATTCTTTGTTAAAAACATTAGGAAAGGAAATGGCAATTAAAGAAGTTGGATCATATAAATAAAGTACAGATTCTGTATTATTGTGGGAGAACAACAATTGAATTATTACTCGGAAAAGCAAAATAGCTCCAAACTGCGTGGTTAAAGTTCTCATTCCACTTTTCATTTGGAAAATGGCTGTTAGAATGGTTAAAAAAAAGCGACAGCAATTATGTTTGCTCAACATCAGATTGCGCAACAGCTCTGAATGTATCCTCTTCCACTCTTACTCCAGTGCAACTTCTAGCTGAAAAAGCGTCGCATTCTGTGTTTTCGCAAGCGACACAGTATCCGATTTCACAGAATGCTTCAGAGACACAAGCTTATTTTGATGTAGTTTTCTTAAGTTCCTTTTAATAATATTTTCAATAAAAATTTTAAAGTATTACTTCTTGTTTTAAATATTTATATTTTTTAAATATATCTTTAAATTCAAAAGCATTGCATATGCCTGGTCTTAGAAAATTTTCCTAGTGCATGGATTGCGTTGTCGATTTGTCTCCCTTGAATTAAAGGAACGTCCTTTCTGTCAAAGGATTAAATGTCCTTAAAATAAGTAAGGAATGGGATTTCATATAACAAAATATTATATATATTTATACAATTATATACAAGTATACTTTATCACAAACAATACAAACTATTAAGCGAAATGCCAAATAATGGTTTCGTATTATTAAAAATCTTTACAACTACGTTCTAAAATAGACTGTTCTAGACTCATCGTACTAAAAGAATGTCCTTACTGTGAAAGGATTAAGAATCACTAAATTAAGTAAGGAAATTGTGAATTCATGTAACAAGAATAACATATAAATTTACACAGACTATTATTTACAGGTACATACATACTATCCCTAAACACAAACTATTAAGTGGAAGGTGTCATAATAGCTTCGTGAAGTTAAAAATCTTCAATGCAACTTTCTGAAAAAGAGCTGTTCTTAACTCATCATATTGATAGAATGTCCTTGATGTGAAAGGATTAACAATCACTGAAATAAGTAAAGAAAATCTGATTCTATGTAATAAAAATAATATATACATTTATGCAGACTATTATTTACAGGTATATACATACTATCCCTAAACACAAACTATTAAGTGGAAGTTGTCATAATAGCTTCATGAAGTTAAAAATCTTCAATGCAACTTTCTGAAATAGAGCTGTTCTTAACTCATCGTATTAATAGAATGTCCTTGATGTGAAAGGATTTACCATCACTGAAATAAGTAAAGAAAATCTGATTTGATGTAATAAAAATAATATATACATGTATGCAGACTATTATATATAGGTATAATTATCACTAAGTGCAAACTATTAATCGGGGGCGTTGACGTAGTGCTTCTTGTGATTATAAATGTTCTGTGCAGCGTTCTAAAATCGAGCTATTCTATACCTATTGTATACCCTAAATTAAATCCTGCCTGCAATATATTTATATTTTTAAGACATAGCCTCAAATTTACCAGATCAACATGAGCATTTGTTTTTGAAAAACTCATTCCATGTTCTGGTGAATATTCTGTAAAACATGGACTAAAACATTTTGCGATGCAATTAAACTTTAAATTATAAACTCATAAGCTATTAAGGCACATAGGGATACACAAGTCAAACTTCTTGAATATTGCACTTATTGTTTTGATTCTAGGTGTTTCCCATGAGATGGAATTCTGCTCCGTGAAAGAATTTGGAAAGTGCCACTAAGCAAACATTGCAGTGAAGTGGAGAAAATGAATAAAATCTCTTGCATTTGAATTAAAAAAAAAACTACATTATACCTGTGTAGCAGATTTAGCATGATTCAAAGTGCACCACAAACAGGCATGCTCAGATTTGTTATTGCAAGGCAATGTTTCAAGCATTTTTGGTGTTTCGGAAACGCTTAGTTGATCTCTCCGGGCCATTTTCAATATAATTAATTTACAATAAAAACGTATAGTTATATTTAAAACAAAAAAAAATATAATAAGTTACAATATATGTATATATATATATATATATATATATATATATATAT
>JAPMOR010013459.1:94694-120167 GCA_026543865.1 Argiope aurantia
AAAACTATTTAAACAATTATATAAAACGAACGTTAGCGAAACTGAAATGCAAGAGCTGGAAACTCTTGGAGTTCTAAGTGAAGATGGCCAAAGCTGCTGAGAAAAATAAATAAAACAAAAAAATTTCAGAAACTCAAAGTAAGGATCTGTCGTTTCTAAGAATTGTGATCTTAGTAAATAATATTTCTTCAATTGAGTTCATTTTCCAAGAAAAAGGGATAAGATCATGAAACAAAGATACAGGTGTTCTCTTTCACACTCTTAAGATGATCGGCACAATGTTCTAGCTGAGAGAACACTTTATCTAACGATTAGATGTAATCTTTATACATAGAATTTTTTTAATGGAATAAAAAAGTAAAGACATAGCCAACAAAAACCCAATGACATTATTTTTTCTAGGAAAAAAATAACAAAATTCCTTGAAAAAATAAGCTTTTACATAGCGATCTATATCTGAAAACTAAGAATCAGCTAAACTAAAAGAAAGTTAAAAATGAATTCTAAACCTATTTTCTTATATTTAAAATTGAATTTAACGATTTTAAAAGCGAGCGAAGTCAGATGTTCCATGTAGTCGAACACTATGCCGCAAAGTGACTTCACCATGGAACATTAATAATGAAACCTTCTTTTTCTCTATTCTGTAGAAACGATATCTAGTTATGAAGAAATACAGCTGAACCCCGCCCCCCCTTGCTGCGTGAAATATTATCGTCCATTGTACCGGGTTGAATATGTAAGCGATGAAGGAACTGAAGAGATGGAAAGGGACGATAAATTTATTGGTCTGCGATATTTTCAATGTTTATCTGATGAGTCATTTTCTTTTTCGTCTGTCGAAATGCTCCGGAGTTGCTAGTGGCTGTAACCAAATAGTGATCTTTTGATAACTTCATAAATTCCGGAATTCTATTTTTACAAGTGATGTCTTTTGGAGTGATAGCAGCTAGGTTTTTTTTTTATTTGTTTTTTTGCTTTATGGTGAAAGAAATTCGCTTATCTTGTTGTTTTTAGTTCAGTGAATAATATGATATAAATCATAAATTTTATTGTTTTCACTTTTGTAGGAAATACATATCAGGGATATGCTCATGAAGACAGGATTTTAAATATACATAAAAACTGAAATGTCCAAAAATATATTTTTTAAATATGGTCTTATTTACATATATTTTATTAGAAAATAAAGAATGAAATGAAAACAAATGTCAGGAAATGAAGAATCACGAACAAATGCTAATATTCACTTCTTAATTCATCTACATATTTTTTGAAAAAGCTTCTATAATTTAATATAGGAAACAGTTTGCAATTTTAAGCGAGAAATGCTTGATTATTTAAATCCAAAGTTGTTTAAGATACTGATTTATTCATTAGTTTAATTATAATAAGTAAAACTTCAAAAATTAATTAAAAAATATTAAATGCAAAATTGCATTAAGAAATCCTAAAATATATATGGGATACTGAAGCATGAATCGAGAACATTTTTCATCGAATAAATTAAAACAAAAAGTATTTTCTTGATTAAAAATTTATGTTAACACTAGTGCGAAGAATTTCCCTAAAACTTTCTCGTAAACTCTCTAATAAAAGTTTTATGACAAAGAACCCCTTGTATGGCATTGGAGTACAGTAGTTACAAAATATTAACCTTTGTCCTGAATTTAACATTTTTACAGAATCTATCGTGTCATCCTTGGCGAGTTATTTGGCGATTAAAATCTGGCATACGATTAAAAGTATCCGAAAATTGAACTTGTGTATTACCCAAGCGATTAAAAAAAATTGACACAAAACTACAACAGTTACAAAATTCCATACCGAATTTGATATGTTTAACTCTTTCGGCTCTACCGACGAGATATCTCGTCTTTCAGATACTTCCAATTACAGGTTTCTGTGTGCTAAAATTTGTCTCTTAGATAGGTTGATAGGTATGTATTAGAAAGTTCAACATATCTAAACCGGAATAAGAGACAAATTTTAGCCCACACAGAAACCTGTAATTGGAAGTATCTGAAGGAAGAGTTGGGTCGCGTGGTCTGGTGGTAAGGTCTCGACTTCGACAAGGGATGGTCTTAGGTTCGAGACCCGATTCCACTGAAGAACTCTCGTGTAAGCGGGTCCACTGCACGTTAAATCCTTCAGGGCCAAAACGTATTCCCGCTGTTGTGGTGAGGGTGTTTGCCACCTCAGGTGTCGTCCTCGTCATCTGACCACGGTTCAAAAGTGCGAGGTCCGTCCCAAAATAGCATTAGTATTGCTTTAAAACGGGACGTTAATATAACTAAATTAAACTGAAAGACGAGATATCTCGTTGAAAGTGTTAAATCCTTGCGTTTTGAGTTATCGTGTTTACATGTTTCTGAAAATACTGCACGACAGACAAAATATCCTTTTTGGATTTGGCTGAAAGTTTAAAGGGTATCTAAACTATAACAGTTATTTACGTGTATAGAATTTTATCTATCTAGCTATCGTTTTGTAGTTATTAATATAAATCAGATTCGAACAGCCGCCCAGACAGACTTTTTTAACGGAGTTTACTGAAATTAAATTGTTTACTGATAAAATTATCAATATGTTATTAATTAATTTCTTTCTTACTTTTCCTTATTACCAAGGACAGTGGTGGCCTGGTGGTAAGGGCTCGGCTTGTGAGCTGTAGGGTTTCAGATTCGAGACCCCATTCCACCGAAGAACCGCCGTGTAAGGAGGGTCTGTTGCACGATAAATTCGTCAGGGCCAAACGTCCTCCCGTTGGTGTGGTGTGGTGTGTAGAGGGGGGTGCCAGCTCAGGTGTCATCCTCGTCATCTGACCGCGGTTCAAAATTACGAAGTCCCTCCCAAAATAGCTCTAGTGTTGCTTTAAACGGGACGTTAATATAACTAAACTAAACTAATCCTCATTAGCAAATAGTTTAGAAGTGAGAAAAAGGCAATAGTTAATAATGCTTGTGTGGTAAATGTCAAAAAATAAGTATATTTATTTTTTCCCTTTCAACTTTTCTAATGCGCTATCATATACTAGATTACCCTGGCGCTATGATGCTTTCCAGTATGGAAGATAATTTAGTAGTACTTTTTTCTCCTTAAGACTTATATTTCAAGAAAAAATGTCAACTAGTATAGTTTAAGAAATATCTTTTTCAATATTATTTCCGGCATTTTGAATTTATGATGCAAATAAATAATGTAGTATTAATTTATTATTCCATTTCAGCATAGCTTGCACGGAACTGGAACCATTATTTTCTTTTACTTCTTCCTTTTAATTAATAATTTAAATTGAGCATAAGAAGAATGCGAGATTCTAAATTCAGGTTTAATATTTGAGAGCAGTTTAAATAATCTTTTTTTTTTAGTGTGATATTTTATGAGGTGATTGCATTTTCGGGAAACGAAATAACTTTGCCTATTAGTAAATAAATGTAAGGGCTACATGAAATTATCTAACACGAAAAGGGTTTCTAAAGGATCAAACAACTTTGCCATTCCAACTATTTGGAATTAGTATTTTGCAAAGCGTTTCTGGAGGATGGAACAGTTTTGCTGTTAAACAGGAGGAATGGAACAGTTTTAGTAAATAAATGTGAGGACTTTTTGGGAGTAATTAGCATTATTAATCAATAAAAAAGAATTTTTGCAGTTGTGTAGATATAATGAGATATAGTTACGAAAATTAAGAAACCAGTTAATCCAAGTGAAATTATCAATGGAATTCTCTAGAAATTAAAGAAAATATAACCAAAAGTTAACAGACTATTTTGGTTAAAAACAATGAAGAAAAATTCATCGGAATCTTTTCACTTAGAAACTTTTTTAAAAGTTGTAATTGGCAGAGATATTTAATTCTCAATTATAAATGGTTTTAAAACCAATTGTTTGAAACTGATTCGTTTTAGATACCTTTTTTTAGGGTAAATATTTGAGAAAAATTTGGCATGGGGAAAATTACTATTCTTGAAAGGTAAGGAGAGATTTCTTCCACGATTTCATGGAATAGTGATATACTGCTTATTATAAATAAGTGAATTGCCCGAGATGTCATGTGAGATATCAAATTTTCTGTTATTAGAGTTTTAGATTTAATTTCAAGAATATTTTTGGTTTCGTTTGTTGCATGTGTTGCGTAAAAAAATCCGTGCAAGTATGAGGTTCGAACTTGCAACGTTTGGGTTCATAGCCGAGTAACAAGACCACTTTACAAAAGTGACCACTCGTGTCTGGCGGTTGTTATCTGGTTTATGAAGTTACCACCACAAATATATCCATCCAAATAATAATTGGTGTCGAAGTCTTCTCAGTCGTAGTTGAAAACTTAAATATTTTTGAAATAAATTTACTTTAGTTTGTTTTTAGACCTTTCTTTCTTTAGAATTCTTTTGAAACTATATAAGTCCTGTGATATTTAATCTGTAAAGCATATTAAAATTAATCGAATTTTTTTAAAGATTTTGAATGAATAAACAAGTAAGAAACTGATTAGAGGTTAAATATTCATGTTTAGTAATTTAATTGTATAGTAGGGCAAAGGCATGGCTAGTAAGAATTAGATCAGAGATTAAATGTTTGTGTTTAGTATTTTATGTGTTTTCTTTGAAGCAGCAGCACATAATATGTCCCAGAGTTTTGAAAGCTTAGTTTTTTTTTCTATTTTACCGATGTGTAGCTATTGACAGGTTTAAATGTGTATGATATATCAAATTTCCTTTATTATATGGATAAGAATTTTTTTATTATTATTTTTGCGACGTTTCGTTATTGGAATACTTTTACTAACCCCTTTCGATAAAAAAATGCATAGTCCTAGTTTCGATTGATGCAGTTCTCCTAAATTATACATAGAGAGCTTTTAAGTCAGAAATCATCTGAGAATGCGAGAAATGTTGATATTTGATTTATCGAACTAGATTTGGATATTCATCCGGGGAGATTATCTCGTATATCCATCATCGATACATTTTGACACTTCATGAGTATCGAAAATAAGTACAAGAGGCTTTATGTATAGGAACCGACTCTACTCCCAAAACGTTGTATGCCTTGTACAGCTCATTCAATGAATTTTTGGTTTTGAAATGATTTCTTCCAGCCAAACACGGAGAAGTTCCTCTCAAGTGAAAATACCTTTAGAAAAATTCATTTCAACAGAGACAGGAATCGCAGAGACAAGGACAAATAAGTCCTTGTCTCTGCGATTCCCAATCAATTCCTGGGGCAAATACCATTCTTAATTCTCTGAGACATAGACCATTCTTAACTTTCTATGACTTAGAACATTTAAACCAAAAATTTCAACTCCCTCGTTTGATCTCTTGCAGATTAACCAGACACGTTAATAGTTATCTCAGATTTCATACGTTGAGGACAACAGTGCACCAACTATACATCTAATGAATTGACATGAAATGCCAATATACAGGATTTCAGGCTATCTATAAGGAGCAGGAAGCAAATAGAGGGGAAACAGCTTCATATGTTAGGTCATTCTCTTGCTTTCGAGGAGAAGAAGTGATAATGCTAATAACACTAGGAGGAGAAGAGGGTAACATCGAGTGGCTACTTCATTTTTTCCAAGGGCATTTGGGTTAACCTTAATAATTTTATCAGCGTGACGCCTATTGTTATGAACAGAAAGCCATTTCCGAAACAGCCCATTCGGGAAGAGACACATTCCGTCATAGATAAGGGGTAGCTATCCCGCATCATTTTTGTACCCATCAGGGTTGCAAGAACCAAACAGCATCCTGGAAGCTCAGCAACTCCATTTTTTAACTGCTCGTCGAGGCTAAAGGAGAAAAGAGTAATCCCGAAAGCTCATCGGAGATAGAGGAGAACAGAGTAATCCCGAAAGCTCATCGGAGATAGAGGAGAACAGAGTAATCCCGGAAGCTCAGCATCTCCATTTTTTTATCTGCCCATTGGGGATAGAGAAGAACAGAGTAATCCCGAAAGCTCAGCATCTCCATTTTTTTACATGCTCATCGGGGATAGAGGAAAACAGACTAATCCCGGAAGCTCCGCATTTCCATTTTTTTACATGTTCATCGGGGATAGAGGAGAACAGACTAATCCCGGATGCTCAGCATCTCCATTTTTTTACATGCTCATCGGGGATAGAGGAGAACAGACTAATCCCGGAAGCTCAGCAACTCCATTTTTTACATGCTCATCGGGGATAGAGGAGAACAGAGTAATCCCGGAAGCTCAGCATTTCCATTTTTTTACATGTTCATCGGAGATAGAGGAGAACAGAGTAATGCCGGAAGCTCAGCATTTCCATTTTTTAAATGTTCATCGGGGATAGAGCAGAACAGAGTAATCCCGGAAGCTCAGAATCTCCATTTTTTTGCATGCTCATTGGGAATAGAGGAGAACAGAGCATTCTCGGAAGCTCAGCATCTCCAATTTTTTTACATGCTCATCGGGGATAGAGGAGAACAGAATAATCACAAACTTCGCTACTCTGTTCCGCCACTAAGGCATATGGATTAAATCCGACTAACCAGACCGCCATCGGCGGCATTAGCGGGAATTGAGGTTGAATCCTAATTTCCATCACTGACCACGATACAGCCTTTCCCGTGGGTAGCACGTCCTGTCATCGGTAAGAGGTAGGCGAGTTCCACCATTTCGGCAACCTGGGTGGCGAGAACCAACCACCACGCCGGAAGCTTCTCATCCTCCTCTATGGGATTAAACTTTTCTTAATAAAAACCAATTATAAATTTGACAGCTATGTCAGACACGTAATACTTAGGCATTCATAAATATACAGATTGTAGTTTAGCAATATACAATTAAATTTCGAAGAATAATCATGGTATATATAAATGATATTATACAATGTAAAATATACATGTAAATGTATACTTCTTAAATTTTTTCATTTTGAATGAATATCTCATTCACTTTTAAATTCGTCAAAAATTGGTTATTATAGGTAAAATATATAAAATTATTAATAATTTATTAATTTCCATATCTTAATGCCGGGTATAAATCTCCCAGTCATAATTTCGATGCGAATTTTATCGGAGAGCGTAAAACATTTTGCTTTCTATAAATACTTTAAGAAAGCTTTTATTCCTTCTGCCACGAGAGACCGATCATAAACAAAGCTATCTGACATACAACCGGATATATTTCTAAGACGTAAAGACAGACAGGTCCAGCTGCCTATAGTATAGCAGCCGGATGAATTATTGAAGGAGAATCTTCTGTTCTGATGGATTCTTTCCATATTCGACTGATAAATAGATTTACGTGTATCCCAAGACGGCAATAAAATGAAGGGAATGAAAAAAAATATGCTCATAGGGGTTTTGTGTACATAGGTTGGATGTATTTTCCGACACGCGTATCATTAATTGTTATGACACATGTATCTTCGGGAGTTAGCAAATAGTGTATGTGTATATAATGCTGAGTGCTTTACACTTTCTCGTATACGTACTACAGAGAAAGAATTATAATCGTCAAAAAATTCGAGCTCGTGATTTTGACGAATCTCCCTTTCTTTCCAAAAACACATATTTGGAAAATGTCCGTCTGTGACAAAGGGAATTCAAAAGCGCTTTGAGCTAGAAGGATGAAATTTGGTTTAGGCTTTTACTCCAAATCTTCAGATTTCCATCAAATTTTGAGTAAAATCTGTCCAGAGGAAGTGCGTCTGTCTGACTGTTCGAAGATAAGTTAACACGATAATTATAAAAATGACTAGAGCTATATATATATATAAAATTCGGTACACCGATTTAACATTTCAGTGAAATTGTGAGCCGAACCGAACAACGGGTTAACTATAATTTCAGAAATATGTACGCGCTAACACTTAAAAACGCAATGATTGAAATATGCCAAATTATATATGTGATTTGAAGTGTTGTTCTGTGTCCCATTTTTGTTTCAATAGGTTTCGAAAAACGAGTCTACAACAAATATTGGATTTTAGGACATAATTTACCACATCTCAGAAATTAGTCGCCAAATATCTCGCAAAGGATCGCTCGATAGGTTGAGTAAAAATGCTAAATTTACGCCAAAGGGTAATACTTCGTAAATATTGTACGGCAATGGCATGTAAGGCATTCTCTGTGATAAAGCATCAATTAGAAAATGTGCAAAAAAGGTTTAGAGTGACCACTTCCATTGATTCATCATTTAGAAATATTGTCACGTAGGTACTTAAATGTGGAGCTCAATGACACACACAAGAAGTAGAGTTTAGTTTAGTTATATTAACGTCCTGTTGTAAAAAAAAACACTAGGGCTATTTTGGGACGAACCTCGTAATTTTGAACCGCTGTCAGATGACGAGGACGACACCTGAGCTGGCACCCCCCTCTCCACGCCATACCACCAGCGGGAGGACGCTTGGCATGACGGATTTAACATGCAACAGAAACCCTTACACGACGATTTTTCGGTGGAATCGGGGTCTCGAACCTGAAATCCTACAGCTCACAAGCCGAGACCTTACCATCAGACCACCGCGGCCCACAAGAAGTTGAGCTAAACCAATTTATTTACTCAACTCTGAACTGAGAACACAGTGACTGACAAATCTTCTGCTTTTATACTAACAGGGAAAGTTCCAGAATACTTTTCTGGAGACAGTAAGAAAAGTCTAGAACACTTCTCTGATAAACTAAAGAAAGGTCCAGAATCTTCTGGAACATGAAATAAAGGAAAACATAAAATCAAGGAATTGAATATTTACACAAACTGTGAATCGCATTATCTCTAGCGGGACTCGAACTTACGATCTCTTGATTATTAGACCAGTGCTATGACCATTCGGCCATGGAGAGCCGACCGCCTATTTTCAATGTGGCAATATTATGAATGTTAAAATATTTAGATACGAATAGATGTTTTCTGGAGAGATGCGATTATTCTTTCATCAAATAACTGTTACAGGATGAGATTTAAAAAATATTTTCAATTTTGAGTTTTGAGTTGTTGTTTTTTTAATTTGAAAAATTGTAACACAAAATGAATAAGCAAAATAAAATCATCTGGAAGATATGAAAAAGTTACTTTATTAGCGTATTTTTAAAACTTCTTCATGGTAGCTATAAAAGTTTGAAGGCAGATAAAAAAAAAGAAGAGTAATCTAATTTTTAAGTATTATACAAGGCACGTTTCAACCATCTTATATTTCGAGTACATGACATACGCAGATGCGTGCTATACAATTCCTTTTTTTTTTTGGGCACGCATCACATATTTTTCCAACAAAAGATGAAAGAGTTATAGAACTCTTTATTTAGATGTTTCAAGAAATTTAATTAGATTGATTTTCTGCTAACAGAGAAAAAAATCCCTCGAAAAAATTAGATCAAAACAACATTTCTTATTAAACTAAATACGATTCAGAATAATGTAGCTCCAAAAAAGTAAATAAATTGAATTTTCAAATTGAAGCAAAATAACGTAAAAAAATTCTATTTATAAAGTTATTAATCTCGAATATCTTCCAGTAGCTTTCAAATAAAGTCATTCCATCTTGCTTGTAAAATTGTTCATGATTTTAAGTTTATTATAATAAATTCAATTCACTTTTCAATAATATAACCCTCAGAACTGCGACAAATTTAATTTGATTTTAACCTCTCTATTGAGGCATTTATTAAAAAATATATATATTTTAAAAGATGAATCAATCTTAGCTAGTGAATCAAAATTATAAAGTAATTTTCTCTAAACTGAAAAAACATTTAGGAAACTGGCTGTTTTCGTGTTTTAGAATATTTTAATATCATAAAATTCTTATCAATATTCATAACACGCAAAACGATGTAATATTATTTTTTTTATCGAAATCTAAATTATATCCCAAAATTCTTTGTAAATTTTTGAATAAGCTTAATTGCATTTGATATTGCGAAATTCGAATGTCGATATTTTTCACGCTGAGGCAGACCTTAAAAATATTGTTTGAAAATTGATGTATAGTATAAGAAAGTATATTATTGAAGAAATCTTAGCCAATGAATGGAAATTGTAAAGTAAACTATGCATTGTTAAATATTTAAATAATGTGTTCTTTTTCTAATATATTATTTCAAAACATAATATTTTTATTAATATCTGTATTAATAAAACTGTAAAAGAAGCAATTAAGTTTTCTACTAGTTTTTTTTGTTTTCTTCATCTAAAAAATGTAAAAGAGGCAATTAAGTTTTTCACATTCTGTTTTTTTTAATCATTTAAAAAGTATAAAGGGGCCGGGATAGGCTTGTTGATAGGGCGTTGGATTCGCGTTCCTTGGGTGCGAGTTCGAACCCCACCGGCCGAAGATTATCCGTGTGTGTGGTGGTTGGTGCACGTATAAATCTGTCGTGGTCACAAAGTCCTTTATGTCGAGAATAATACCAATACTGGATAAGGGGTGATCGTTCCCTTATTCAGGTCTAAATTACGATCTGTGGATGAGTGAATTAAATGCATGAATGAAATACGCCACGTAAAAAGGGTTGTGACGTGTGAGTAGCCAAGTCATATTCTTTGCCCTAGTTGGCGCTACTGACAAAACAAGAGACGCTCACTCGGCTTAAATCACTGGCAGATAACTGTCAGTAGCTTGTAAAGTGCCATAAGTCACAACAATTCCGTCAAGTAAAAAGAGTTATAACGTGTGTGTAACTAAGTCTTACTCTTGACCCTAGAAGATGCAACTGAAAAAAAAAAATAAAGAGATACACCCTTGGCGTAAAATCACTGACATCTAAAATCAGTGGGCTCGTCAATGAAAAGTACTATTAGAAACAACAACAATATTAAAAACATTATTTCCATTGGTTGGGACATAAGAAATTCTGTATTTAAAGCCATGTCTGGTAATTGATGACGAAATTAAAATTTGCTCAAATATTCTTCTTTTAAATAGATAAGAATTCTTAACAATTTAAGCAATGAAAACGTTTGAAGACAAAATAAAAGTTTGAAGTCCGAATGATGCTAGGCTCCAGAAATTAAATTAAAATAACCCACCTGGGGAAAAAAATTTCTTGTTTATTATGATTGACCAGTTGTTAAATATATGAGTGATACCATTACTGTTTATTTATGATATCAAGAGGATAAAATATTTTAAAAGTAGAATAAAAGTAAGATTTTTTCTAATTGAAACTTTTTTTTAATTTTTGGTTTTTGTTGTTATTGAAGGTGGTATATGAACTTTCTTTTTAATTTCAATAATTTTCTTACAAATTTAACGACTATGTACTTTTAAATTTGTCTCAAAAATCTTGACCGTGGCTTTTATTCCTTAAATATTGATCATAGATATATACTGTAAATTACAAAGTTGCGTAAAAAAAGATGCAAAATGTTATGAAATGGATTAAAATTTTCAGGGGATTAAACTTTAAAAAATACAAAATTTAAATCTTTATACGGACGCCGTTCAAAAAAATTCCCAATGAGTAAAATGTACCCCATCTTATAAGGTCATGTACAAAATTTCAGCAATTTATCATAAAAAGTCTCAAAGATATGAAACTACATAGATGATGACTTAAACCACTTTTCATGCCTGGATATGAGTTCGCAAAGCGGAAAAATCATGTCGGATGTTCGTGTTTTGGTGGTCATACACAAATTAACAAAGAAAGTAATGATTGTATAAATCAATAATAATTTGCTATTTATTGGTTCAAAAGTATTAAAAATGTGTAGAAATAATAAGTTAAAGGAAGGATTACATAAAGAAAATATAACATAAGGAAATATTACTTTAATGAAAGATTACATAAGATTTCTTACATTTTTCAATTTGTTTTTAAAACTAAAGATATAAAGCATATTTTATTTCCTTATGATGCATTCCTGCGTCGCGTCATCAGCACTGAAGCTGCAAACATTTGCATTTTAATTTGTGATTGACCCCTCACCAACTTCGTTTTAACATATCTTTGAGAATTTTCATGATTACATTCTGAAATTTTGTACATAACCTTATTAGAGGATGGGGCACATTTTACACTCTGGGGAATTTTTTTGTACGGGGTCCGTACAAAAATTTAAATTTTGTATTTTTTAATGTTTAATCCCAGAAAATCGATTTAATCGATTTCATAACATTTTGCACCTTTTTTACGCAACTTTGTAATTTAAAGTATATGTCTGTGATCAATATTTAAGGAATAAAAGTCGTAGTCACGGGTTTTGAGACACCCTGTATAAGTTACATTAACACAATCTGTTTTACCCCTATTGGTGTCTGTGGGCACTATTAACTCTATGAAATGAAAATGAAAAAAAAAATTCAAAATACATTTAAAATATATATGCATTTTTTTGAGAAATCGTCTGCAAATAGAAAATTAAAATATCTGTTAAAACCTTGGCATAATTGAAAGGATGTGTTTTTCAATTTTAAGATGATGTAAATATAATTTTTGTACCCTAATATTTTCGAATGTTGTACCGCAAAACACCAATGTTACGCTTAAATTTTAATTAACTAAGATTTCTAAAATCATTACTCCGAAGTGAACATTTACACACATAAAAATATTTACATATATAGATCAAATTTGGTAGTTGTAGGTCAAAAGGTCAGGACTGTAAGCACCAATACACATTCAGCTTAACTATGAGAAAAAATAACAAAGGCAATAATGAATTTTTACATTGAAGATTCTATCATGAAGATGAAATGTATATTACATGTAGAATAGTATATTACGGTATCTAATATAATGTTTTCCTGTCCCCGGATAGTCCATCTGAATATTTATTGAAGAATATTTCTGATCAAGAATTTCTGTCAAGGATTTCTTCGTGGATCATCTTTCTTTGAGAATTCTTATACGACCTCTCTCATCCGAAGTAATCATGTGCTGGTGACTCCCTCTAGATGCTAAATATTATCAAAAGGATGAAGAGCCCTGTTATGGAAATAAATTCATAGATAGATTTATTAACTAAAAAATGTGTTAAAATCACCAAATTTGAAATAAAACAATACCCAGAAAAAATTCTTTAATGGTTTTTGAAAATTTATTAAAGAAATTGATGAAATATTAGCTTAAAATCGTTTAACCCTTTGACGCGCGATGGTATCACAGCGAAGCCACCACTTTTTAAAAATGATTTCTAAATGCGCGGTGGTTTCTGATCGAAACCAAAGGCTCTAAAATAATATTCTAACTTTAATAATTGCCTGTAGATGTCAGCCCGCTAGTTAATATCCCGCTTACGTACAAAAAAATGCGTTATTTTTAACCCTTTAAAGCGCACAAACGTAAAATTTTTGAATTTTTAAAAATTATGTAATTTATTTACATTCTTAGGGTTGGGAAGAGAAGATAACTTTAAAAAGATTTATAGTAGACTACACAAAGGAGCGTTCACTAGAGTACCACTGCGCACCTACGACATATTCTTCTGATGAATAATTTCTACTTTTTAATTCGTTTTGTAACAAAAGTATTAATTATTTATTAATTGAAATACTAAAATATACAACATTAAAATCGAAAACTACTTATGCAATCTTACAACATGAAAAAAAAGTTATAAAAGATAAATAAACAATTTTAATAACAAGTAATCCTCAAATAAAGCTAACAATGGCAAGTTCTTTACGTGGCATTTAGACTTTAAATACGATCAACACTATATTCAAGTTATGAAGAAACATAATACTTAAATTAACCATTTAAAAATTAAGAAAATTATACTTTATTAGAAAATATATTTAACATCCACATAATATGGTTGCTTACTAAAATAAGAAGAATACAACTGAAAAGTGAAAATTTTAACCATCCTATTCGTAAAAATCTTACACCCATAAAACACAAAATTCCTCACCCATAAAACACATGGTAAAACCCTCATAAATTATCAGCCACTTGACTAAGAGAGTGAGGGGAAGAAAAACAAATCAGCATCGCTAACGCGTTTTAAGTGGTAGAGAATCTCATGCCATAGGTTCGCTGTGGTACGTTTTTGAAACCATCTAAAAAGATGCCAAGTATGAAGAATTTTTCTTTCCCTATTTGATTTGAAAAAAATGTATATGTTTTAGACAGTTTTCATACAACAAATTTATGAATAAATATCGAGCTTGTTTGTTTTTTGCTTGCGAAAAAAAAATTGAATGTATTGAGAAAAGGCATCAATAAATATCGTAACCAAGAAAATGATAGGTGAAATGTTTACTTCATTTGAATTGTAAATAATTTCTTTGCTTTCGTTTTAGTTATCTTGAAGGCCTTATAAACTGGCAATATGTAGAAATATTTTTAAATAACCACAAACCGTTAAATTTTATCATTAGATTTACATTCTAAAATTAAGAAATATTTAAGTAAAACTTGTATGTTAAAAAAATAAAAACCACGTTGACCAAGTTAGCTAGTAAAAAAAGGCAGATTTTCCAACTGTTGCAACAAAACGTTCTCTCTCACCTCAAAAAAAACTCATAAATTATTTGCTCATGAAGATTAACTCTTTATTGCAAAGTAATATAACCAAAAATATTCAAAATATCAAAATTGGATTGCATAAAATTCTTAAACTTAAAAGTCTGAAAAAATATTTACAATTTCATAATATGTAAATAACTGGTCCAAAGTTGTCACTTTATATTTTTAAATCAAATATAATATAAAATTTAGATGTAAAAATTATTTGAAATAGAGATAAATGCAGATTTCATTAAAATTTTTAAAAGCAATTTTTATTTACTTTTGACCGCCCGAATGACTGAAGTTCATTACCAGAAATGATTGTTTATTAAGTTCAAAACAAACGCGCTGATTAAAATTTATAAATAATTTGTAAGAGTTAAAACAAGCAAAAATGACATCTTCTCAGAAACTCCAAAATTGCCTCAATTTATTTTATACATTAAACTTCTTAAAATAAAACAGTTTATCAAAAATGAGGAATATTTTTTTTAATTCCTTCCATTATCTCGAAAAAAAATTACATTTTCCAAACGATATTTTAACAACAAAAACAAATGATATTTGAAACTATTTTAACATTTGGGGAAATATATTAACTTCTTAGATGAAGTAAAAAAAAGCAATGGAATGGATTTTAATTAGACGCGAAAATGAGATATAGCACTCCTATAAATAGTTTTCTAGGAATAAATATATTAACATGAATGCTATTTGTAAACACTTCACATTTTCTATATGCATAACATTATTATTTGTGTTATTAGGTACATTTTTTATATTTTATTCTAATATATTTATTTAGTACAGTTGCTTTTATGTGTTTTAACACTTCACATTTTCTATATGTGCATCATTATTATTTGTATTCTACATTTTTTTTTTTATATTTTATTCTAATTTTTTTTATTTAGTACAGTTATTTTTATGTGTTTTTATTTTCAGCACGGTATTTTGTATCAGAAACTTCATATAATTTAGATTTATTTGTTGTATTTAAATTATCTATATATATATTGTTACGGATTTTCCTCTATCACTATCAATCCGTCGGGTTCGTTTACTTGTGTGTATTTAGTGGTTGTGTATGGTATGAAGATAATACAACACAATGATCAGTCCTTTCAGTAGACGAGCACACAACACGTTTATTGACACTACGACACACAGGACAGCACAAAGACGACCACTACATACAGCATGGAGAAGACAATTATCTTCAGCCGAGACGTGCACACAGCAGCACACAACAAGACTCTACTGCAGACAGTAGCACACAGCTTAGTTCACTAGTTCAACACTAGCTTGACATCGTCGCTGCTCTGCTAATCTCTGGAAGACCAGTTGTTAACCGTCGATTACGATTACTCTACTCTGGCAGCTGCCGACTGCCTCCTTTTATAGGTCTCAGGAGGCGGGGCTAGAAGCCTCTCAACCAATCAGGAACTTTCGAGGCGTATTTCGGTTCCCAATGGACGGATCGGGAAACTTCTCGATGTTTCGGGTATAATCTATTTTGACGTCAAAGTCGCCAAGCTCCACGACCTCCGACGCGACACCCAGACTCCGTCCAATACAGATGTCTGTAAAACAGTCTTTCTGATGATGAAACCAACAATGCTGGGAAGCAGTATTACAGATTCGTAACAATATCTTTTTGGTATAAAAATGGATAGATTTTATTTTTTAATCCTGGAATTTCTTGTATATGTATCATTTGATTACTTAGCATTTTCATTTTCGTTAAGAAATAAATATGATTTGAAATTTATGCCACGATTATTTGCTGAATTTATATTGTACTTCAAATGTGATTTGTTCAAAATCCACAGCTGTTTTGAGAGTACAGGTATTTTGTTCTTTCAAATTCTGAGATATGTCTATTATACATATTAATGACTAATCAATATATGTAGTAATATGTACATACATTTATAATACATTTAAAAAAAGTGGTCATACAACGGGGAAAATATCCTATCCTCTCTTGTAACCATAAGATTTAACTTTGAGATAAAATTTCGTTCTTAATAAAAAAATCATATTAAATACGATATACTTTATTTTTGATTTTTAATCAGTATTGATTCCAGCCTATATAATATGCAGAAAATTAAATATGCATTAATAAAAGAAAGAATAACTATTCATTGCCTTGAATATCTTTGTCAGATAAGTTTCAAATCATCGGATGCATATGTTCACATAACAATATGAAACAATTTTCTTAATCATTTTTATCGAACAATTACCACAGGGACAATATTTATTCGTTGCTCTCTAAAATTTCTTTACTTTCTAATTAAAAAATAAATCAATACAAAGTGAAATATAATACTCATATGAAACAAAGATTAATAAAAAACAAATAATCCTTTCCCTAAATTTATCCGTTATGACTTCAGTTCAATATCGTGCAATTGAAATAAAGAAGAATATTGACACTTAACAGCTTTTAATTTTAAACGTTACAACAAACGATTTTTTTTTAAAAAGTTTCTTTATAAGTGGGAGCATTAGCTACAAAATAACTTCCAAAAACATGAATTCTTATTGAACTTATCTTTCACTTTATCTTTTTTTCCTCTCCTAAAATGTTTTTTTTTCTTTGGGACATTCTTTATTTTAATATTAATATTCAAATAAACATCTTTACATAGATTCAGGGACTTCACTATCCATTTTCCCAGAATCCTTGATAAACCATAACTATTGGAGGGGGATTTTATTTCACATATACTTTTGTTCGATTTTAAACTGAATTGGTTGAGAGAGATTGGGAGCGAGAGTGTGATCGGAAGAGGGGAAAATCGTCTGCAAAACTTCACGGCGGAAAATAAACATGACAACAAAAGATTCCCATCGCTGTTTACATATGGGAAGTTATTTTTTTTATTTTCCTTATTGCTTCCGTTTTAAGAAAAAATAATCCTTTTTTTTATACATTAGTGGCAAATATTTATCTTTTTTTGATAGAAATCAATGCAATTTTTATGTTTTCTTTATGGATTTAAATTCGATGGTGAACATTTTGGATCTCTTTTACTTTCGTTGCAGTGAAACTTGAACTCTTTATATCTATTGATTGTGGAATTTTTTTAGAATTCTTCACTAATTCTATGCTTTTTACTATTAAATACCACTACTTTATAAAATTGTAATGATTAGTAAGTATCAGAAATATTTTATTTAAATTGTTTTATAGAATTCAATAATAAAAACTTTCTTCTAAATTTTTGATTTAAATTATACAGGATGAAAGGATGAAGTATTGTGTTTTGGTTCTCTTAATGTATAATAATCCTGAAATACTTTTGTAAAATGCATAGATCATGTCATAATAGCATCTCTTAAGATGTTGTTTATAATATTACTTTATTACCTTAGATTAAAATGTTATTATATTACTTTATTATCTTTAATTAAGATGTTTATTATATTACCTGATTATCTATACTTATAATAAAGCTGAATGTGTGTGTGTGTGTGTTGGCGCTCTACAGGCCAGACCATTCAACTTACAGCTACCAAATTTGGCACGTGTATACCTTCGAAGCCGGAAATGTGAATCTGGAGGTTATTTTTTCGAATTTTTAAATAGAATTTTATTTATTTAAAAAATAAGCGAAATTTTGACGTGTTTCTGCTATAACTTCCGAAAATATTACCGCACAAAAAAGATTTTTACATGAAGTTAAAGATCAAAAATTTATCTTTTATGATATCAATGTTTTAACCTTCAAATTAAATTTCCATTTTTAACGAATTTTTAAATAAATATTTGTACTATATTTTTCAACAATTTTTTTCGTACAAAATAAAAATAAAATTTAAGCTGCACGAGAACGTTTCGCATTCATGGGAAAAAATTAGCTTTTTTCAAAGTGTTGGCATCACATTGATTAAAGCTCCAACTAAAAATAAATTAAATCGTTTTGGAATTTAAATCTGCAAAAATATAATTTTCGGCACGTGTCAGTAGGAAATGAAACAAACATGAAATATTATTTTTTCTAAAAAATGAATTCAAGAAAAAATATTTTATGATCTCTTACACTCTCTATATTATTAATCCAATAAATCAGTTTTATTTTAAGGCAAGTTTTGTTTAATATGAACAGGATATCCATTCAAATCAAGGCACACAGCTAATTTGTAAACCTTTAGAAAGACACAGATATGCTAAAATGGTCTAAATGGAAAATTATTATATTTTATGTAACTTGATTCAAAAAATGCTCTAATAAATAACGAATTTTTGATTTTACATAAAGCTTCTTCTGTGGAAATCACGATTAACAAAATGTTCTTGAAACACTAATAATTTAAATAAAAAGAGTTAATTTCCAATCAACTAAATTAATCACTTAAACTGACTGATTAATAAAAATTTGAATATCACTATTCAATAAAAAAAGGATAATTTTAGATTTTCCATCGATCATTTCAAAGAAAATACGCCAATCAGTGCCAAAATATTTCTTGGAATATGATACCTTACTGCATTAAATTTAGACTTCATAATTTTTGAAAAATATTTATAGGCCGGAACAAAATATTATTATTGATTTCATTTCAATCCTTTTGAAAGCAAAACTAAAAAATGAATTTTATGCTGAATCTGAGAAGTTTTTGTTGAATTATTCTTTGAGATATTACATAAATTATGAAAAATATTTTGTGGTTCACATAAAATTTAAATACCAAGCGATTCTGTTTGCAATACTCATATTCAATAATAATAAATAAATAACAATAACGATGATAAATAAAATAAAACGCTTGGTTTTATTAAAAAATATCTTTATATTATTTGCAATTTCATCATTTCCACTTTAAATTAAAGTTGAAGTTTTACCGGAAATGACAACAAATTAGCAAAATATATATAGTAAGTTGAACGAAATGATCTTAACAACAGTATAAGTTTCGTATGACTATCAAATTTGAAGATTAAAAATCTTTTGTTTGAGAATCTATTAAGAGACCAGTTACTTAAAATATTTAATTGAAAATTGTAGCGAGCGGTAATACTGGCGAACCGACTTGTCGCCAAAGGCGGCTAGTCTTTAATAAAGGTAAGATGCTATTTATAATTCTTTTAAGATGTTGCTTATTATATTATATGATTACCTTTAATGAAGGTAAGATGTTGTTCATAATTCTCTTAGATGTTGTTTATAATAATAGTACTTGATAACCATTAATTAAGATGTTGTTTATAACATTATATATACTTATCTGGAGATACTGTCTATAATATTGTTTGATTACCTTAATTCTACTTTGCAAAAGAACATAATCAAAAAGTTAATGCAAATAAAAGGAATGGAAATTGCTATTTCATACACAATATTATCAGAGCTGATGAATTTAATTTTGAAAATGACGCCAATTTTTAAAATGTTTACAAATGTTAAAATTTTAATATTAAAATTAATGTGAGCACAATAAATTAAAATGTTAATAGAACAAATTAAACATTTTCTCAAATAATTTAATATCTAAAGCAACCAGAAGGAATTAATGAAATAGAGTTATTAAATTTTTTCCCAGATTATATAACATTATATACATGACACATAGCTTTTAATCTTTTAAAATAAACTTATTTTTTATAATCTCACTAAGTTATTACTAATGAAACTACTGTTGATTTTGGTTGGATAAATATGAAATATATTTTGAGAATTTAATATTTAAAGCAATGCTATAATTTGTAGAGCAAAAAATAAATATTTTGTTTTGCTTTTAAATTTTGTGAATGTTTATGAAAACTTTTAACTCTTTTTTTTTCTTTACTGAGAGACTGCTTTTAAACAAAGCTGCTTGAAATACAACAGGATATACTTCGGATCAAGCATCAGAAGAAACAGCTGCAATTAGCATGATAATATAATTTCTGGATGAATTATTGCTTGACAGAATCTGTAGTTGGGACGAATGTCTTCCATATTCTACAGAGGATTAGGCCTGCATGTATCGCTATATTCGAAAATGTGTAATGGATGTAAAAATGTTCATTGGGATTTCGTAAATATACGTTAGATGGTTTTTGACTCTTAAGACATTAATTGTCGTGGCAGCGATGTCTGAAAAGGTAAACATTTAGGCCAAAATTTTACATCAAATTGAAAGATTATAGATGTTAAGATATTTAGATACGAGCAGAAACTTCGAGAAAATATACTTAGTAGTAGTTATAGGGTGAAATAAAGGAAAACATTATTGAAATCACAAATGTTCTTTTTTAACTTGGAAAGAAGTTGAAAAAATATAGAAAAGTAAAATGAAAAGAGAACGAATAAAAGAAAGAAAAACATCCGATATTGTATGCAAAATTTAATATGCTCTTCCATAACAATAAATACAAATTATATGATAGTTTTTATTTACTTTCAAAAAATTTTAATAATTTGATTGTGATTGATTCTTTGCAAAATCAAGATATATAAATGATAGTTAAAGTAAAATTTATCTATTTATTTGTAAGCAAAAGATAATTCTGGATTGAATTGATTGAACTACCAGATAAATAAAGGATGTAAGGTTTCTTAGAATAATAAGGGCAAAGCTTCTAAAATGGACATTTGATGATTAAATTTTTAAAAAAACGAGAAAAAGAAGGATTTTTACTGTCCGTGGAAGGAAATCGCATGAAAATCAATAGTATGGTATCGAGTTGATTAGTCAATATTCTTTTAAATTCAAATTTCTTGAAAAATTTAAGACAACAATGGTTTAAACAGGCAATTCTTCAGAACACAATTCAAATATATTTTAAACTCAAATTTCTTCGTGTGGTCCGGTCAAATATCTTTATAAAATTAAATTTCTGCATGATATTATTATAATGCCCAGCATAAATTTGAGTTGTTACTTACTTTAAGGTCATAATTAGCCTTCCTTCTTATTAGTATAAGAGGTGGAATTTTATATTGTTATCATAAAAAAAAATCTGCCTCGAGATTTTGACGAATCTTCACTTTTCAGACTTCTCAGAGACCAAGAAGTATATTTCTCTATCTATGTCTGTCAGTCTGCGAGTACAGTAACTCAAGAAGACATTGAGTTACAGAGATGAAATATTAATTAGCATCAATTTGTCTATTTCCGTCCAACTTTTGTTCACAATCAAATAGTCCAAATAAATTTCAGAAGTTTTGATTTCAATTTTTAATGAAAGCATTTTCGTTTGTACGAATGTGGCAACTTCACAGAAACTCAAATATAAACAACTTATATAAGTAAAATTTATTTTAAATTTTTTTGCTGTTTTTGATGTTAGTATTTTCTTTTTGTTCCGAACATTGCACCTTCCATTTCCATTTAAATTATTTTAATATGAAATAAATAAAATTTCCTCATAAAGGTGAGGAAAATGCTGTCTTATTATTCGTCTTTTGGACAAATTGAAGTAAAATTTATTAATCATGAATTTGTTGTGTTAGAATCAGCACAATTTAATTAATTTCTCTTTTGTACAACTTGTAATTTTAAAATGAAACTTAGGAATAAAAACAAAAATTCTTTTAAATGAAAAAAAAGGATGAATGGTAGTTAAAAAAAATGCATATCATTTTTTTCAAATTTGCACTTCAAAGATTATAATTTTAATTTGAAATAAAAACAGTGTATTACCAATTGTTTATTTTACATTAATATGATTCATTGCATGGTAAATTAAATCTACAAACAATAAAAGCTGAAAAAATTGCCCATTCTTAAAAAAAAATAATTCCATTTTGGAACAATAATTACATGCCTTCCATAACATTGGTCATATTTTTGAAACTTTTGTTTCACCCATATAAGTATATATAATTTTCTATATGCAAGAGTACTGCATTTAAGTACTGAAATTTCATATCATAAGATCAAGAAGTACATTTCATATTTAAAAAATATATTTCTCAGTAATTTCAAAATAAAGTCAAATTAAATTTTAAAGTTGAAGAAATATAAAACTCATGAATTCTATTTATATAGCTAAAAATACTGATAATAGCTTCTAAAAGCTTTGAATTCAAGTAATCTAAATTTGTATGTAAAAATTATATCCTTAGGTTATTTTAATATTTTTAACCAACTTAGGAATAGCATAAGGCCATAACTTATCAGAATATTAAATTTTATTTCACACTTTCTATTATAGCATTTAACAGAAAGTTATGCTTTTTTTAAGATGAATAAATATTATTGTTGTGATTTATCGCACAAGTTCGCTGATAGATATCTGTCAGCGATTTAAGCCTAGTGAGTCTTGTTTTTTCAGTTGCGCAAACTAGAGCAAGAGTACAGCATAGCTACTTCATGCGTCATATTCGCTTGCACAACTCCTTTTTACAGAGGGGCACATTCATACACCTCACAGATAGAACACAGAAGAAGAACAACCATGCCCGCACCGGGACTCGAACCCGGGACGCCCAGATCACGGTGAAGACGTGCTACCCTATGCCAGGACGCCGGCTGAAGATATGTAGCAGGCATATAAGAATAATAGGATTATTTTTCTTGTATTGGAGAACTTTTAAAAAATTTGCTACTTTCTTTTCATCTTTTTAATCTTTAAAACTTTTTTATTGTAAAATCTTTAATAGTATTCATAAAATGGTCAAGGATGCTATAATTTTTATAAAAATGTAATTTATATCAATATTTTCGTTGTAATTTATTAAATTAAGCTCAAAACTCCTTTTAAATTTCACAGTTTTTTATTAAAAAAAACCCCTAGGAATCATAAATTCTCATATTTACCAAAATTATAAGGTTAAATACTTTGTATATCTTCATGTGCATGTATATTCCATATACGAAATGTTAAAATGAGATACAGGCACTTATATGCAAAAAGAAAAACCTAAAAATTCAAAGACATTTTCGCATTTTTTATAGCAATGAAAAACTGTGATCGTTAAATTTGAATTCTAATAAAATAAGTCAATAAATAAAATAAAAAAATTTAAAATATACCAGCCATTCCTCAATAAAAGCAATAGAAATCAAAATAATGCTAAACAAAACGACTATGTTTTAAGGTAATTTTCTTGAAAACAATTATTACGTTGAAAATTGAAAGGACATTTCTGCTATTTTAAGGTGAAGTTGTTGAATTCAACATAATAATTGTTTTAAATTAAAAGGAGTGACCTTAATTTTTTCATATATTTAGTCGTATGATTTATATTTCCTTTTGCTTTAATATTTGAAGATAATAGCATATACATTTGAATTTCTTCTAGGTACCCAATAATCACTCACAAAGGATAACAGGTAAGTAAAGTTCATAATACAAATAAAAAAATATATGTGCAAAATACTTTAATCTAAGAAAATTGCAATTAAACATAATAACAAAAAGTGGTAAAATAACAATTCCAACAGGTGTTTACAAAAGTTCATTATGGTTTAAAGTGAAAAAAATGCCTGCACTAGAATATAGAGCGTAAGCAACACTAATTAAAATTTTTCATCTAAAACAAACAGTTCTGATGTAACTTTTGCTAACTGTATATTAATCTACAATATTATAAAAGCTAGAAAAATAAATAAATCTTTCGGTTTCGTTTTTAAATAGAGGAATGTTTTTTCCTTCAAATGTCTATTTCGTTTTCACTCTCCATGAAAAACATTCCACAAAAGATACATTTTTTTATTCACTTTTAATATAGATTTTTTTTATTAGAACAGAAGTTCTGTGTATGAAAATGAGCAGACGATCCAAATGATAACTTAGACTTCAAAAATCGCATTGAATTGGAAATAACTTTGCAGACGACATTTTCAGTATTCACTTCATGGTTCTCTGATATTTTTGTTAGATAGATAATATTTGAAGGAAGTTGTCACATTGGAGAAAGAAATTCATTTTGACAAATATAATTTTTATATGATAAAAATCTATAGTTTGACTTGATATTTTTGAAACGGATTTTACAAAAATCGTTACAAATGGTCTATAGAATGTAACGTTGAATTAGAACTAACAAATTTGACAAGTGTCTATTATTCATTCAGTGCATGCTTACTTTAATTAGATATATAAAAAAATTACTTGAGTTTTAGTTAATTAATAGATATTCATAAGTTTTTCTAAGAAACTCTCATTACAATTTATGCGACAAAATCTTTTTTTACTTTCAGACCGTTATGACCTTCCATACAATCGTTACGAAATATTAGAATTTGGGATGAATATTAATTTTTTTTACTGAATCTATCGTATAACCTTGACGAGTTATTTGGCAACTAATCTGCCGCATACTGATCCGAAAATAAAATTTGTGTTTGAGACGTGTATTTATTCAACCGATTAAAAAAATCGGCAGAAAATTGCACTTGTAGTCACAAAATCCCATACCAAATTTGATATACTTAAGTCATTGCGTTTTTGAATTAACGCTGTTACATATCTCTGAAAGTACAGACCGACAGACAGTCAACCTATAATTGGATTTTGCTCAAACTTTGACAAATGTCTACACTATGGATGTATATGGATTACACATCCAGCTCTTTCTTTTATAATTATCGAGTGAACTTAAATTCAGATAGACGGAATACTGCTAAACCTATTTTACTCAAATTTCGATAGAAATCGGTAAAGATTTAGTGAAAACCGTATACCAAATTTCAACTATATAGATCACAGTGTTTTTAATGATATCTTTTTCCAAAAATGTGTTTTTTGAACTCAGTTAGGTATAAAATGCTTAGATTCGTCAAAGTCTCGAGTTCAAATTATTTTGATTGAACAAATGTTACTCAAAATGTGATAGAAATCTTCTAATTTGGTGTAAGGACGCTATACCAAATTTCAGTAGTTCAGCTCAAAGTGTTATTGAATTATCATTGTCACAGATAGACAGACAGATGGACATTTTTAAAAAAATATATTTTTCCAACTCAGAGATTTCTAAAACGTTTAGATTCTTCAAATTCTCTAGTTTAAATCTTTTAACGATTACTTTTACCTTCATGTCCCCTTTCCTTACATAAATGCAAAAGACAAAAATCCCTTTCAAGGATGTTCCCC
>JAPMOR010013459.1:120177-130688 GCA_026543865.1 Argiope aurantia
GTTTTTCTGATGTGAAGCATTCCCAAAAATCCCTTTATAAATCCCTTTCCTTACATAAATGCCAACTCGAAAACATACCACGTATACTTTCTCTATAATACGTATATGAGAAAGCAAAAAAGATACACATCATGTATCATTACTGTATTCATTTATTTCAAACAATATGAATAATAAACAGCATCTCTTTCAGTAAATAATTCCACCAATTTTTTTTTTACTATAAACGAACAGAAAATCTTTATCTTCAATTCCAATACTATGCATCTAAGTAAGAAAAGAAACCTTACAAACAAAGCTCTTTGTCCAAAAAGCAGTAAGCCATAGCCGCAGCCATCCCAAAAGACATCATTAATTGACTTACCGGCACGGATAAAGTTACCAGAAGGCCTTTAATTCATTTCCGCATCACCATTAGTGACGCCCTAACATTTTAGAGGGAAGAAAAGGGAAATAGCTCATAATAGCTGAGGTAAAGACTCTAGACGAAGTATCTTTATTTTTGCCAAATCACCTCCAGAAAGCCTCCATCGTATACCAAATTAGCCTTAAGTAGTAAAAGGACATGGATGTCTTCATGGATCTGAAATTATTAAACAGTATTTCTTCATTTTCTGACACGTTTTCGTCGATAAATGTCAAAGATGGTACATCATTTCAGTTGGTTTTCAGAGGGTATTTCATTATTAATAGGAAATTCGAACTATTTGAAAACGAAATGACATGATGGCTGATATATGTGTCACCATTACTGCTATTTGTTTTTAGTTATTTCTTTCATTTGAAGTGAGTTAAAACTAAGCGAGGCTAATTTGGAATCAACTTGTATTTCAGACTTGAAAGCAGTTAATTAAAATAATTCCTTTTTCAGAAAAGCATTCATTAGGTGCTTAAATGTACATTATATTTAAGAAGAATAAATACTGTTTCAGTTTTGTTTTGAGATAATGTTGCTTAATTGACGTTCACGTTGAGATGACGTTGCTTAGTTGGTTAACCAGATAGTTTCATTTATCAGTAAAGAACTGTGAATGCTCATTATAACTGCCTGTCTTTGTTTGAAATAAATATACTCTTGTAGATCATGATGATGATGGATATGAAGTGGAAATAAAACAATGGTAGCTTTCAACTTTCTTCTCACAATTCGAGTTAAATATAATATGTCTTGCTCCCAATAGAAAACAAATTAACATGAAATACTTTTAATTTGACAATAGGTTTTCAGAATTTTTCCCTGACTTTTCATCCTTTCCTATTCCTTACTGCTATGTATTAAAATTCTTATAATAAATCAAGTTTAAGAAAATATTTTAGCCGAATTGTTTTTATTATTCAAATATGTAAACTACTTTTTGTTCTCTTTTTTTCGAAGATAGTTAGCTAATTTTTATGAAAAATTGCTGTGATTTTATAATATACCTATATTTTTGTTCTGTATTTTTTTAAAAAAAAATAATACGATTATGTCATTAGTTCGTTTAATCAAATATTTCCCAATATTTTATCCTTAATATTTCTCTATTATGAGTTGTTCGACAATTTAAAACAAAATAAAAGAAAGTCAAGTTATTAAACATTTATTTTAAAAGCAATATTTAATAACCGATTAATACCCTTTGCAATGTATTGTAGAGATTATAACGAATTGTTCAATTTCAGATTTATATAGTATGAAGCCTTTAAAATGTGTTACTGTTGAATTATACATAAGGTGACTAATAAAATATTTTTAAGTCAATTAAATTCAAAATGACGTCTTTTATAGACAGAGAAGCAAGGTGCATGAAGACATCTGTATTAAAAGCAAGCTGTAATAAAGACACTGTGCTGAATTAATTGAGGCACGTTACAGCACCCCCTAGTGGCGGAATAAGGGTTACAAAAATTAACTAAAAAATAAAGAATATCAGCAAAAACATTTAGTAAAAGAAATGTATGCCATACCATAATAAAATCAAAGGAAATATTTTCATAGAGTTGTCAGTAAAGTTAATGGAGATATTTAAGAATAAAAATATGATTTTTTTTTGTGATTTGAAGAGGATTCGTTTAAACAGTATTATCCGATATTTTTATTTTTTTCCAGTTAAACATAAGCAACAGGCAAAGTGAAACTTAAGCAGCGAAGAAAGTATTGAATAATACAAATATAGTGCTCGTTAGAGTATTTGGAAATATTTAAAGAACACTTATTAATATTTTAAAATCTTTTTATATAACAGAATCTTTATCGATATTCATGGTCGGTTATAGCTATTTCATTATTCATACAAATATAAATTACATAAAAGTAAATATTTAAAATAATTTTGATTATGTTTGATATTTCACAAATACAGAAATTACTTTTTTTCTAATTGAAAGAATTTTTTTGCATAAAAACTGAAATCAAAATATGAATATATATATGTATGTAATTTTTCAGTATTATGTGGCAAAGGCGTGACATACGCACACAAAAGCACACACACACACACAACACCGTTTCATGCCCCTGCAACCATAACCCTCTGGTTATTTAAACAGTGTAATGGGTATGAAATGGGGGAGACATGGATCGACACTCCTGTCCTATACATCCCTGGGAATATTGTTCGAAGTCTAACATTTATTGATTGAAATTTGGTTAGGGGATTTTGATATTGCCTAAAAGAAAGCCGAAAGCAATGAAATGTTTGAAATAAAAAATGAGAAGTAGCTTTGACGTGTAAAGCAAACCATCTGAGATAAACCGAAAACTTGTGCTCTTTTACATAAACAGACTTACAGTTTGTTTTACAATTACAAAATTCAGACAAAAAATTATAAAAATATTAACGAAAAATTAGAAATGGGAACAGAAATAAAAATAACAAACACGGAACAGCACAAAAAAATGCAAATACAAATAAATGGTATGTACAAACACAAGAATAACAGAAAATAAATATATGGATGTATAGATAGTACTACTCTTGAGAATAGCATTCTTGAAATCTAAACAGATCTTGATGTTCTTCGAGATGACGAATCAATCTCCGAATTCAGATCCTGGATCCTTTTGAGGAGGCAACGCTACAGAACCGAACGCGTTCTAGTTCAGATGTTGGCTTGCTCATATGGAAGGAAAAAGTCAGCATACATTCTGTTGCGTAGTGGATCGGCGTGGCATCGAGATTTCCACAAGGGCAGAATGTATTAGGGAACAGATTGAAAAGCTCAAGATATGAGGGGAATAGCCCGTGGAATGTGAAGAAAAGAATATCGTCCCTTTTCCAGTTACTTGGTTGAAGGGAGATTTTGGGGAGAATATTGAATGTTGATCGCCCCGTATCTCCATCTTCCAACCCTTTTGCCACTCTTCCATCATTTTCTTCTTAAAGAACTATTTTAGATAGGATTTTGGTACCTTAGTGTGACAGTGTTCCATGTTTGATTCTGCGGCTTCCTTAGCTAGCCTGCCGGCTTCTTTATTTCCCTCATACCCAACGTGAGCTTTAATCCAGGAAACTTTGATTTGCCTATGTTGGATCAGATTTTTGCAGATGGCCCTCGTAACTGGATTTTGGTTTTTGAAGTTAGCTGCCGCTTGCACGCTGGCTTGGTTAACAACTAATATTGTGGTGTGTTTTGGAGGGAGGTTAGTAGCCTATTATGTGGGTTGTTTAAGGGCTAAAAGTTCAGCTTGAAATACTGTTAAAATTATGCATTTTTGCTGACCATCTATGTAAAATATTATGGTTTTCCATGACACAAAAAGCAGCGTCAACTCCGTCTTGGAACTATCAGTGTGGAAACGAACTTCCTCGGAGATGTACCCACATCTTCAATGGAAATCTGATCTTGAATGGATTCTTGTGATGGGTGAGAAGCCCAGCCTGTTTCACATTTTTCAACAACTTTCGGTTTGATCATTGTGAGGATCTCTGGAAGGGAAATGTTGAGTCTATTAATTGATGTATATCTGGCTTCTTGCTGGAGCTTGAGATGAAATGAGGATAACTTGAAGTGTTGATGTTGGTGACGTTATGTACATATTCCATTTATAGCTAATTAAGTACCTAAATATCCTTTATATTTAATAATTTCTATTATATCATTCTATCTCCATTAATAAAGAAGAAGACGCTTTGTGTGTCTGTCTTGGCTATGTATAAAAGAAAACCTTTTTAGATCCAGTGCTCATAATTTTTAAAAAGAAATTCTATTGGAGGTGGTAATATGCAATTCGGAGAAACAGTTTGAGAAATTTCAGAAAAAAAATATATATAAAATTTAAGCATTTTTTAAAGATAACTCCCTAAAATATTACATAACTAAAATAATTTTTATAAATTTTATATTTTTTTAGAAGTCAAAATATTTTTATTTTAATGGTACCAATTTTATTGACACGGAAACTTTTCCCTGAATGTTAAAAGTTTTTTCTAAAACACAAGGCTACAATTATAGATAACATTTTTGCGCTAGAATTAAAAATATTTTTATGGTTTCATCAAACATTTAATGATTTCAATTTCTTCCATTACTAGATGTCAGGGAAGAAAAAGTTTTTTAAATATTTGTATGTTTTTACACGATGAAGAAACCCATCAAACACAGAAAAAGTTACAAGATGATTGAACGAGACAATTGCGTTTACAAGCGCTCTATTAGGTTGATTTTTATGCACAATAAATAAAACAGAGGCATTAGTGCCAAACTACATAATTTTAATTTCTGCTACAATATAAAGCTTGAAATTATTATCTGGTATTTGTCTTAACCATTAAATAGGGACGTGCGATCTGTGAGACCGCCACAAGCAATGGATTTTTGGTCACCCTTATTCCATTTTTAGCTCAATTAAATGGATTGTTCCTGTAGCTTCCTGTTTTGTGACCTTCAATACACGTGCACTTTTTTAACCGATTTAAGCGGAGGCTTTGAGGCTTTTTTAAATAATTCAGTCATTTCTTTGAGCGTGGTCTCTAAGACCGCACCACCCTGTTAGTGTCCCAGTAATAAACAAGATTTAGCAGATAACTATAAAACTTGGGCCCCGAAATGTCATCCTATTTACTGATCCTATTATGAAGCAGTGCTCCAGACACACTTAAAGGAAGCAGAAAGTGATTTTAGTGATAAGGATAATTGTACAGAGGAATATTTCGATGAAAGTTCGCATTCAACTGATTCTGATATGTACGTTGAAACATAATTAATTTTTCTAGTGATAATGTATTTTAAAGAATTTATAAAACATATTAATATACCAAAAGATATATATGCAGAATTTATAGGTGGATTTTTATAGTAGTTCTAAACCTGTATGTTTAAAATGCCCTTGAAAACCGTGCTATGAAAATCACAGAAGCCGATAAAAAAAGGACCAATTTTTCCCATTGTCATTTTTTTTCAATAATTGTTGAATTTTACATTATATTGTTTTCCATATACCTTCATATACTGTAAAAATAAATATGATTTAAAAAGTAAAAACAAATATATTTTTTCAAGAATATTATTTATTGTAACATGTAATTTAAGAAGAAAATGTATGTTCCAACACATCTACTTTTTTCAATGATAATATATTTGGAAAAATTTCCAAAACATGTCTATATATCAAGAAAAATATCTGCAAAATATATTGGCAGATTTTCATCCTAATACATTCATTAAAAAATTTAATTTGAGTGTAATTGAAATGCGGTCTCGTAGACCGCATCTCCTCAGATAAGTCCTAAAATTTCACGTCCCCAGTTAAGGGTGAAATATTAAAAAATGCGTAAGATATTTAATTGAAAGAAAATGCTACCAACAATAGTGTTTTTTTAGGTGTTCGCTAAAGGCTTCTGGGTTTTAATAAAAATGAAAGAATTTTCAGAGAACAAAGAATTCTTCAAAATATAATAAACCAGGTAATCGATATTCTGGTCGATCACTTAATGTCTGCATTTTATCTCAGGCATGTGTTTCAACACCATCTATACTTAATTATATTTTTGACTGAAACAAAGGTGTTCCCAGCTGTCCGAATCTATGATATATGTCTCTGTGGATTGCTTTAGTTTTAAATCCCTTCATAGAATTCAATAAATTCTCAACTGCTTATATTGTTTTCCAGCGCATTTTCTGCATAAATGTTATCAGTATTCTGCTTCCACGCTAATTTTTACAAATAATTCAGAATCAAATGAACATGACAGTTGTGGCAGCATGCTTCTTTTTCATACACTGAGTTATCGTTTGCACATTTGATGCTCATTTGTGCAGTGTAATTAGTGGCAATTTTCTGTACTCTTCTAAAAATTTCGTCTTCTACTTAATAAAATATAAATTTATTTTTGATACCAATGGTATGAGAGAGTCGTGAAAAGCTTATAAGCCAGATAACAGCATACCCACACGAGTAGTTACTTTTGTCTTGTGGTCTTGTTCTGGGCTGCGAACCACAAGTCCCATGTCCTACCCTCGCTCATAACAATCCGCTACATTGGTGACCTCGGACGATGAATCTTCAACATTCATACAGCTGTTATGGCGTCATATACCAACAACAACCCAAAGTCCTCAGATTCACTTGACGCAACAGCAACCACTCACCCACACAGGCTCGCCATAATGCTTGGCGCTGCTCAATCGTTAGACTCAACAGCTAATAAATCGCCACACAACAGCCATATCGTTCTTCTCACCTCCGACTCACTGGAGGGAGAATACTGTGGTGAAGAGCTTATAAGCCAGTTAACAGCTACGAGACGTGAGTATAAATTTTGTCTTGTGGTCTTGTTACTCGGCCGGGAACAACAAGGTCCCAGGTTCTGTCCTCGCTCATAACAGTCAGCTACATTAGGATCAAACTCAAATGAATTTGGCAGCAGTATAAAGATAATTACTACTTTTCGTCCATTTCAGGAAAGTTTTCAAATTGGCTATTATAAATTGCTATTTTATTTCAGTATCTTCACCTTTCTCTTTATTTGCCGGATTCATATAATTATAACAAAATGTAAGACATTTATGTATTATATATTATATCAGGTTTCTTGAAGAATGGTAAAAACTTTATGAACCGGTATAAAAACTGATAAAACTAAGGATATTTATTTCATAAAAGGTCACAATAGATTTGAGGAAGTTGTTTTGGCTAGGATAGAACTCGCAACGTTAGGGTTTGCAGGCGAGTAACAAGATCACTAGACAAAAGTGTTAGCCACAGTCCAGACGTTATTATCTGGCTTATAAGCTTCACCACAGATTCATATCAAACTCTTATTTTGTTCGAAAACTAGTGGAATCGATAATTAATGTTGAACATCAGAATTGATATTTGAAAATAAACTCCGTTTCAGGCTTATTTGACATATTTAAGAGAAATAACACTTTGAGGAGAAAATCATTTTTTTCTTTTAGTTGATAGATATTCTAAGTTATCCCACAAGAACTTTAATATAGATAGATAATCAAGTCCATTCCTCCGATGGACATTCCGGACGATGAAGCTTCAACCTTCGCACAGTTGTTGTGGCGCCATCTACCCACAGCAACCCAAAGTCATCAAACTCACTTGGCCCAACAGCATCAGCAACCATACACCCACACACGCTCGCCATAACGCTTGTCGCTACTCAAATGGGTACACACACATTAGACTGACAGCTAATACATCACCACACAACAGCCATATCGTTCGTCTCACCTCCGACTCACTGGAGGGAGCTCACTGTGCCAAAAAGCTTATAAGCCAGATAACAGCTACGAAACGCTTGTAATTACTTTTGTCTTGTGGTCTTGCTATTCGCCTGTGAACCACAAGGTTCCAGGTTCTATTCTCGCTCGTAATAAATCCGCTGCAAGAGATTTAATGACAATTTCTGACTATCACAATCGAATGCTCCTTCTCTTAGAATTTTATTCATTTTGCATCTCCTAAAAGCTCTTAAATATTTTTTGGGGTTCTGAAGCACATAAATATTTTTGAAAGAAAGAACAGATTCAATTTCAAAATCTGCAATAACATTTTTTTGCATAAAACGTCCGTCTTGTGACATTAAGAGGTCCTTTGACATTTATATATTTTTTCTACATGGTCGAAGGCAAGAAATCTACAGATAATCGTCCGTACCGTAGATTTGAGGCCTGTCCTTATGAAGCGCGAGATAGATGTCTGACGGATTCGTCTCCATGTAGGACATACTCAATTCACCCATAAACGTCTCACATGTAGTAACAAAATTCTCCTACTAATATGTAATATTTGCCACGTTGTTTTCAGCGTTTTAATTGGATGTCAACCGCTCATTCTTCTCGTGATCCTTTTTTTTTCAATCCCTACTATTAGCTCACATTCTCTCTATATATATCTTGTTCAAATTTTCAATCGTTAATAAAATACTTTTTATTCATCCACTCAAGTTCAAATAACATTTTTTTAAACTTGTGGATGGCACTTGATGTCAATACAGTTTTTTTCCAAATATTAATTAATTACTTAAATTTGTCCAGTAATTTCTATTTGGTCCCCAAAGTCGCCAAATCTGTAGCCCTGTCACCAAATGGTCGTCAATTTCTTTTTTGCCACTTAATATTGTAATTCTGTCATATGTATATACATATTTATATTAATTGTAATTATTTAATAAAAAGTAACTATTTTTTGTTGTTGACCTAAGTAGGAATTGACTTAATTTTTTTTATATATTACTTGTTTTACCTCTTTAACTTTACAAGATCTGGTGGATGAAAAAAATATTCCAGAAATGAAAAAAAAAAATGTTTTTAAGTTTTTAAACGCCATTCGCCTTTTATACTTTAAATCGGTTGCCTTGAACTCATGTTTGTGTTTATGATCTTTTTTGCATTTCTTCATTTTTTTGCCTTTTTATTATTTTTTCTTATTAAGAATAAGTTAATTAAGTCTTAAGTTATTCTTTCATATTAAGAATCTAAAATTTCACAGCGTTGGCCATTTATATTTGAATATTATTGCTTTATGTGTTTTTGATGATTTTCCTCCTATTATATTTTAATTAGTGCATTTTTTACATCTATTTTAAGAGCTTGTCAATTTTTTGGTACATTATAACCAAATATGGCTCTTTCGCCGAGAGTCCAAATAACCTAACCTAAGCTAACCACATTATGTCAAACCACACAATTTAAGATCCGCGCATGCATGCACATAAACCTCATGTTTTTGTTTAAAATTGATGACATTTTGTATACCAAAGCTAATCGTAATATTTGATAGAAACCTTTCGAATAACTCTTAATGCATAGAAAATCCGATCAAATATATTGTTAATGTAATTCCATTAAAAATTCTATCATATAAATGTTAAAAATTTATGTCCTGATTACTTTAATAATGATAAATTAAATTTTTCACATTTTGATCATTTCCCTTTAAAACTCTACAGGCGAAGCAAATATGAGATGATATAGAATAGAAAATTTAAATTTAGAAGGAAAATTTTCTATTTCTATTAATTTACAATCGTTCTCTGAATTCAGGTGCTAAAAATGTGTAAAGGATTCAAAGATGATAATTGAATTTAGATGTGTAAAGGATAAAAAAAAACTATTGAAAAGTTAAAAATCTTTCGAAGTCTTATTTTAAAGGAGTAAATTTGATACCAGACTTTCAATTTCCTCAAATTTTCTTCGTTTGAATATTTTTGAAGCATTTAGCTTTGTTCGATTGATGGAGTGACTGAAAATTTAGATAAAGAAATATTAGATCTTTAAAAATACTTGATTATCAACAGGCCAATCCAGGATTCAGTATTTTAATAAGAATGAATGATCATTTAAGAGTATTTGCTCTGTAACAAGGTAGTTATTTCTTTCAAGTACTTTGATTCTGCATTGGATGTTTGTAAAAGATGCTATTTTGCAATGCTGTATAAGAGACAATTTATTACATTAATTCTTTTTTGATTTAGTGATTATCCTTTTAAATAATATATTTTCTATTTAAATTGTTAGTTCAAATTCATATTACATCAATTTATTACATTTAAGTTTCAAAATTTAAGAACATTATGAGTTTGAGACATATAAAATAATAAGGCTACAACATTTCCTTAAACGAAACTTTCTTTCAGCTATGATGATTTTAAAATAATCGAAGCAGACACTAATAAAAATCATTTCTCTAATGTGTGCGAGAATTCAAAACAATCTCATTTGCTGTAAATATCTCGGGAATTAAGAAAAAAGACTTCCAATTTTGTAAATCATAAAGATGCCTTATATAACAAAATGTATTTTCTTTACATTATTTTTGATTTATGGCGCCATTTATTTTCATTACATACATAGCAATATTTGTCATTTGTGTCACTTATTCAGATTGAATATATTACAATATATGTCATCCCATTAGGAAGTTCATTGTATTATATAAAAGAGACAAAGAAATAATCTTTATTTTTATTCAGTATTGTTTATGTTACAATATTGGATATCTGACAAGTTGAAAAGATGAGAAAGATGTTCTTTATATGCTAACAGGATTGTGGCAATCGGTTTTGAGAAAAAAA
>JAPMOR010013462.1:0-41030 GCA_026543865.1 Argiope aurantia
TATATATATATATATATGATAATAATAATATAATTTTTTATACTTTCATTTTCAATTTTTCCAGCTGGCAATAAAAGTTTTTGAGTTTGAAATTTTTTGAAATGAACACAACCACAAACCAGAAACTGAATATTCCGCCCCGCAGGAATCTGAATGACCGAACTGCCGCAACAGCAACACTAGCGGGAACTGTGGTTGAATCCTAAGGGTCATCACCGGCCACGGTACAACCCTTCCCTAAGAAAGTACATCTCGTCATCGATGTGAGGACCCAGATCCCCACCTTTTCGTGTACCCACAAGGGTGCACCCACACCTGACCTGAAGCTTCTAATCCATAATTACGAGGTATCACCTTGTGGGATGATTTTAAAATGAAAAAAACAAACATCGTTTTTCTAAAAAATTAACGATTGTGAAATATAATAATTGCGTGATCATTCCAAACCAGTTTTAAACGGATTTTCATACATAAAAAATATTTCTGTCCCCGAGAAAAAGTTTTGGAGCTCGACTGATTTTAAGATGGGGGAAAAAAAAAACAAAAAAAAAAAACATCGTTTTTCTAACTATCGACGCATGCGTAATCTGATAGTCACGTGATTATTTCAAACCGGTTTAAACTGATTAATGACTTAAATTATTTAAGACAAAAAAATAACTTAAAAATAATAATGTTCTCACGTGATAACTTGGAAACTTTCGATAGCAGACTTCAATTTTATGTATTTATTTTTTTAAAACATTATGAGATCATGAATGTGTATATGCAGAAAATACTTTGATACTTTTCTTGATTTAAAAGAAATTATGCATTTCGGAAACATAAGTATAAGAAAGATTAAAATTTTTCTTTTGTAACTACAATTTTACGAGTAGATTGATATTAACTACCGATAAGAATGATAGTTCATAATGTAATTGCCCGTGAACTCTTTCCCCCCGATTCTTAAGTAATTTGACTTTTAATACGAAAAGTACTTAGAATAAAGTGACGATGTTTATATTTTTGGATGCACAATAATTGATTCTTTATAAACGAGTAGTCATTCTCGTGGACACAAATATAGAATTGAAGTATTTAGTAGGAATGCACGCATGACAATATATGAGTTTATTTATTTTCGAATACACCAATTGGGATGCCTTCACTATCAAGTGCGCTTTACACAATTTTTTTAAGAATTCAATCATGTTTGTAAAGGTAGAAAATTGTAAGTAATTTTTCATTCTCTGATTGATGAGCTAAAGTTTTGAAAATTTGTACATTTACGTACTCTCGATGTACGATTGGCGAAATTTGATATATGATCTTTATATCCAATTTTGAGCAAATTCCGATCAGAACAAGTCTGTCTGTCCCACTGTTCGAATATAAATTAACGATTACTCAAAGAAAGCTAGATTAATAAAATGCGATATACAGATTTAACATCTATAGTGTAGAAAGTTATCAATTTGTAAGCCAAATCCAACAAGATGTTGACGATCTGTCTGTCTGCATGTTCAGAAACATGTTAATGTTATAAATCCAAAACGCAATGACTTAAAAATATATTAATTTTGGTATGAGGTTTTGTGATGATAAGCAGGATTTTGTGTCAAATTTTCGTTTCAATCGGTTCTAAAAAAAGGCGTCTAAAACACAAATTCAGCTTCAGATGCTATTTACTGCAAACCAGGGATTATTCGTCGAAAACCTCGCCAAGGATGACACGATAGATTTAGTATAAATGTTTATTTCACGCCAAAGGTTAATATTTCTTAACTATAATATGCCAAGGCCATGCAAAACCTTAATTAGAGAGCATGCGAGCATTTTGAGTACCACTCTCGAAGTTTTCATCTGTCATTGCACGTTCATTTTCATCCGTCATCCATCAGAAAAATTATTAGCTTCATATCACTAAGGGGCTTTAGAAACTTGAAAGATCTTTTATATCCCTCTTAGTGTTTGCAGCCTTTATATCCCTTTTAAAAGTTTATTTCTTTTCCCTCTTCATGGCATTGTAAACTTGTTAATGCGGTTCCCAGATATCATTATACCCACTACCTCTGAAAGACGACTAAAAGCATTTGTCTAGGTTAATGGAGTGTGTTCGAGAGTAACCTCTTAACCTCCAACACCGTTCCCTTTTTCTTTATTTAAGGACCCTATCAGTGATCCGAGTCGTAATGGCCTGCTTTCAAAAGCAGCTGTTAGTGATCAATATGAAAAGAGTATGGTTTGATTTGTACCGAGTTCTGTAATTTCTTTCTGCAGATAAAAAAAAAGCGTAAGCAGGAAGAACGAAGACAAAACGTAAGTGTTGACAAAGAAGCTTTTCTCCTAAAAGTGTAGTTTTCATTAAACGGCATCTCTTTGAAAACAACGGATTCCAATGGACTCTGAGATATTCCAAATTGTTTGGGTGGGCATTAGATGCTTTAGTGTATATATGATTTAGAAATGCACCAAAGCCTCAATTTTTATCATAATTATTACGTAATAATAGTTTTTCGATATTTGTAGACTCTTATTCTTCCATTTTAAACGTTTGAAATCTGCTCAACATTGTTTGTTTGTTGTTGACATTTTTGAGTTGTTTACATTTTGTAATATTATTTTATCCAGCTTGTTTCATCTTAGTCAGAGTAAAAATTTTTTTATTGTTGTTTATGTTTACTTTCTCGTATACATAGTATATAGGAAGTATTGCAATCGTTGAAAACTTCTAAGTTGAGATTTTTAACGAATATCCATGTTTTAAACCTCCCTGAGTTCGAAAAACACATTTTTGGAAAATGCCTGTTTGGCTCTCTCTCTATCTCTGTCTGGGATAAAGATAACTCAAAAACGCTTTGAGCTAAAAAGATGTAATTTGATACACAATCTTTATCTTATTTTATGTATACAGTCTTATTTATACATTATTTTACAGTATTAGTTATACAGTCTTTGCAGAAATTTGATATACAGTACCAACAAATTTATGGATTTCTTACAGATTTTGAACTAAATGCGCTCAGAGGAAGTCTATGCACCCGTCTATCTGAATATAAGTTATAAGTTAACTGCAGAACGAAGAAAGATAGATAAAATTTGGAACAAAGATTTAAAATTTATAATGTAAATGCCTATCAAATTTTGATCCAAATCCATTAAGATATTAACCATTTGTTTGTCTGTACTTTCAGGAACATGTAAAAGCGATAATTCAAAAACAAAATGACAAATATATGAAATTAGGTATGAGAGTTTTTAACTACAAGTACAGTTTTGTGTTAAAATTTTGTTTCAATCGGTTTAGAAAGAGGAATCTAAAACATAAATTTGATTTTTGGGTACTATTAACTGCATGCCAGGGATTAATCGCCAAAACACTCGCCAAAGATAACAAGATAGAAAATGCTAAATTAAGTGAGAAGTTGATATTTGATAACTATTGTATGCCAGTGCATAGTAAGGCCTTCTCTGGCATGACAAATTCATTATAAGAGACCATTAAAATTGATTATAATGCTGCTTTATTAAACTAGTTTCATTTTAGTAAGAGAAGACATTTTTATTGTTATTTTTTTATTTATTTCTTTATATGTTAGGTTTGGAAACTGAAATGAATTGAGTAATGGTTTCCAATGGCTTCATTGCCTAGAGACAAGTTCTATGTATATATGTTTTGTTGTTTTTTAACAGCGCCGTTACCTAGCAACTGTTTCTATGTATATATGTTTTATTATCTTTAAATAGCGCTGTTGCCTAGCAACTGTTTCCATGTATATATGCCTTGTTGTTTTTTAAAATAAAGCTGTACTGTTCTGTTCTGTTTTTTAGTAAGCATTGCGTCTTTTTATAGAATCGTCAACCGTAAAGGCATCAGCTACATGCAAGAGCTCTATTAAAGAGGAGAAGCTATATTTGAATGAATTGTTTTTTCTTTGAAGAAATATTTTCATTTAAAATGTTAGGGTTTGTATATATGTTGTTTTGAAGGCAATAAACTACTATTATAATATTTTTCTAATCAGCAGTTAGACAATTTAATTAAATTTTCGTTTTCGTTAGGACACTTGGAGGGTTCAAATGTTAAAATTTTATTTTTATAAATCTTTACGAGTAATCTATCTAGTTCGAATTATTTTCTAATTCTTTACATCTTTCTTATTCAAGAAAATAAAAACTGATCAGCATGCCTCTTACCCTATTCTGCTTATAATTATTTTGAATACTAAATATTGTTCTCATCTTCTCCGAACATTTATTAGCTATAACGACTAACTTTTCGCTTTTTTTCTCCCTTCTTAAACTCTTTTTTTCGTCTTGTTTTTTGTCTGAGACAGATAATGGAAGTCTGGGAACTTAAAAAGGAAAGTAAATCTGCCGTATAAAGCTTGCTATTATGTGCGAAAATGCAAGATGGTAGAAATCCTTACAGGATAAACCTTCTGGAAGGAAATGGGAATTCACAATCGATTCTAGAAATAATGTCTTCGGAATCGAAGGACGATGTTATGTGAAACAGGATTTGCAAGATTTGAGAATATTTTAATATTATACTGATAAATACCATAAAAGACTGTGCTATTAATACTACTTATACTATTAAAGACTGTCCCCAAAAAATAACTAAATAAATGTTTCAAAATATGAATTTTATTATTTTGATTCATTCAATAAAATGAATATAATTTTGAAATTTATGCCAGAAAATAAAGTTCATTGAATATATAATGAAATATTAATTAAAAATTTAGAAACTCAAAAGAGAAAATTCAGTTGTAGAATTTGAATTACGAAGAAAGTGCTTCGGTGATGATAACAATAAGGAGATACATCACTGTGATTGGAATAAAATATTTTAGGAAATAATTGATATTTTTGAGAAATAACAAATTATCGATGTCATTCAATAAAATAATTTAATATGAAAGGAAAATACTACAGGTTTTCTATATGCTTCAAAGCACACAATATAAGCAAACATATAGCAATATGCATAATTAGGGACAGAGGATTTATAAAGAAATCAATCACTATAGCAATAAGTGACAGGACCTTCATTTATTATTTTATACATTTTTTTATAAAACTTAAAGGTAAATATGATTTCTTAAAGAAAAATATTGCATTCTAAAACCCTAGCCAAATCTGCATATGTTTCTACAATTAATATCTAATAATTTAAAATATGTCCTAAATGGTCGCAATGATTTATAGTAATTGATTTCAGAAAAATAAGACATATTGACATCACACATTGAATACTCTAACCCGTTCTGAGGCGTAATGACAAAATCTAAATACACGACAGCATTATCGTGAACTGAGGTTGAATCCAAAGGGCCATAACCCAGCCAAGGTTCAAAATTTCCTGTTGGAAGCACGTCCTGTCATCAGTAGGAGGTAATCGACCCAACATTATTTTCGGTTCTCTCCTTCCCAGGTGGGAAAATCTACCACCATGCTGGAAGCTGGATTGAAAACAAAATTCAATTTCGATCAACAATTATGATGCCAAAACCGTATGCAAAGTTTCATTCATTTCCTGGTTATAGCTTAACATACAGCTTTCATATATAAGAAAGACAAGCGAGCGACTTTATTCCAAAATGGGATAGAAATCTATAGTTAATAAAATATATTGCATCTATCTATATTGTGGCGTATTTTAATTGGTTATTGGACTTTTGAACAAATTAATTAAAATATGAATTAATTCAATTATCGGCAGGCAGTAAATATTTCAATCGATACGCTACAAAATTTCATACATTTGTACAATTTTAGTAATTAAACAATTTGCCACATTTCATTTATTTTGGATAGGTAATATTTTTTATACAGTATATTCTTATGCATATGAATGAACATACAGATGCATTTTTTGGTGGACAGATTTCAACCAAATTTTAGCTTAGGAAATGATAGCAGAAAAATTTAACTGATCGAACTTTTTGATATACACTTTCCTGAGACAGATATTAGTGTAAAGGCATAAAGAGCAGACAAATCAGAGATAGTATACTGAATACTAGTTCTTCAATCTTCCCAATCAGACATGAAAACTTCTTGATTCAGACACAGAGAGAGACATACAGATATAATTCCAGAAATGATGTTTTCGGACTTCGTAATGTCTAAATTTTGTAGAAAACTATATATTGGAATACCATTCTTTTCATCACTAATATTTTAAGAGAAAACTTAGCAAAGAAAATGAATTATCACAATAAGTAGAAATCTAGGTAAATATTAAATTTAATAAAGAATTACTCTTAATGAAATTGTATGAACCATGACAGATTCACCGTAATAAAAATGAAAATATAAATAGCTCATTTCAAATGCATAAAATCGTCATGGATTTTTTATGCGCAGACCTAAAGTTAGAGAAGTATTTTACAAAAAAAGAAAAAGAAAAGAATGTTTATCTAGTGTTTGTCAAGAGTATCTGAATTCCCCAGAGACATTATGCATTGGAATTTTATTCTTTTACAACGTTATTATTTCTTCTTCTTTTTATTTAAGAAATTAATCCTAGAAAATAAATTATCATAACCGGAACTAGAAATCTAGGTAGATATCTATTTTAATTAAATTTTACCATATCTATATTTGAAAGATATCAAATGCATAAAAAATAAATGTACTAAAGCAGTCGAAAGCAACTATTGCAGGACACCTGCTGATACGCAAAAACGTTCAAAAATATTTTGAGCTTTACATTCAAAATCCATTATTTACATGTAGAATTTTCTAAGGATAAAAGCATGTCTGAAAAGTAATGACGGACAATAAACTGACATGATGGCCTGAGCTGATAGTCACTCTTGTATCCTTTTCATGGAATTCTGTTGAGGGATAAGTAAGGATTGGTTTCCATGGAAACTGGAAAAAGTTGACACTTTTGAAAAATATACTGAGATTATAGGAAATTTGCCATGAATCTACTAGAAGAAAAGTTTTTGTGAAGGATCCTATTACTTTTTATAGAAAGAAGAAAAGAAAAAATAAATAAACTATAGATTTCAAAGTGCTGTGTTTTGCTATCGAAAATTCAACAGAGGATGGTTTTTTTTTGCATCTCAATGAAATGATTTCTTGAATAGCAATAGGCTTTAACCATATTTGTAACTTTACGAATTATTATGATGAATTAGAATTCTCTAAAAAGTGGAAAGAATGTCTGGAGGTTCAGTTGGAGTTCTGTCGGAAAACTTTTGAATGCTGAAGCATGATTTTCTTCTTATTTTTGAGATGCTATTATTCGGAGAAATATTGAGAAACTGACAATAGTACACTGCAGATAATTCATAGTCATTTGCCATTTCATAACAGATATCAAATTATCATAATTTTAAACAAGCAATTCTTGTTTATTTATAAATTTATTTCGTGTATCTAGTCTTACGATTTGGATTAAATTTTTCATTTAGATAAGGTCTTGATTTTTAAATTTATCTTTGTGGGTGTCTTTCCTGTACAATATATATATATATATATATATATATATATATATTAGAGCCCTTTAACCCTTTTCTCTTTGCTCTCATGCAGATAATGTCATATAGCGCCATCTCGCAAATTTTTGTGATATTTGCATTGTTGCCATAGGATGATAATCTAATCTATTGGTACCCCAAGATTTTGTAAGATGGCGCTGTATGACTTTATCCGAATACGCAAACATTCATTTCACATCCAGTTGCAACAATGCAGTTATTGTGTTAACCAATAAACTCGTTGTACGAGTAACATTAACGTATCTAAATATTTTCTCCAAAAACACACACATTTTACAAAAATGAAAAAAAAATGTCGAGTTAAGTTTGGTCTCCCAAACCCTTGCAATGCAATTATAGAAAAAAAGTGCTAAAGTACAGTTTGCTAAATTTGAATTGAATTATTTTGTTATATTATTTTCAAAGCAATAAAGGTAAATACAGCATTTTAAAAAGTGATTAAAAGTTTGTAAGCAGATGAGAATATTGGTATTTGTCTAAAAGGACTCAGATTAATATTATAGATTTTTATTTATTTATTTGTTGTTTGTAATTCCAAAACAAGCAAAACTTCAAAAGGTGAGTTTAAAATTATAAACGAAGAATAATGCGAATAGAGTTAAAATTATCTACTTACAATAAATTAAAGAACTTATAAAACTAATTCATAGTATTCCACATAAGATAGAATTTGAAAAAAACCCCAATACATTTTTTTAAATAACACCACTGATGTTAAATATTCTTCTGTAAGCATAGATTTCCCGAGATAATTTTTTAAAATGATAAATGGAAATATATAACTTAAAATAAAAATGTGCCAATAATCAAAGATGGATAAATCATGAAATAGTTATAAGAAATATTTCAACATTAATTTTGAAAAATAGGAAACATCTTGAATAAATATTTTTGTTTGTTTAACGCTTTTAATAGTATAGCAAATAAAATAACTTAGAATTTCACAAAAAAAAATGTATTTGAGCTCGACGGATTTACCAATTGAAGTTTGCCAAGAATAAAAATGTCGTCTGTAAATATCAACATCAAAGAACAAACATCTCTTTTTCTACACATTTCAAGCATTTCTTTAATTCATTGCAGGTCTATAAAATGTCTCCAAAGATGAAAGTTCGTGCCGATATCGACATTTGTCGAATAAAAAGAACGTGCTGTTGAAGGATAAGTAGGGATTGGTTACCATGGAATCATGAAGAAGACGACACTATTGAAAATTTCAGATGAAAAATATTCCATGATTGTTTGTAGTAGAATTATAGGAAACAGTTTTTAAGATCAGTCTTTAGGTAGAAAACAGAAGAATTAATAGATGAAATTAGATAATTTTATTTTCCTCTTCAAACTATGGAAAACAAACCACTCTAAATTTTGCTGTAAATTTTTTTTTTGCTCGTTTATTTTTTTCAAGCTTCGGCGCTTTGTTTTAGATAGTATAGACCATAAATGGAGGCTATCATCTCCAAGTGGTTTAATCCCCTTTCCAAGAAAATTTAGGTATCCCGCTATTAGCACTCTGAAGTGTAAAAGGTGTAAGATTAAAAGAGCTTTGAAATTGGTTTCAAGTGTTTTGTTGTTGAAAAATAATAGAAGTTCGGAACTAACACTTAAGAAAGCTTTACAAGAATAAGAGCAGAGGGAAACAAAAAATATGTTCCTTTTGCATCTTGAGAAAATATTTAAGGGTAGACTTTTTGAAATATGGAACTTCTATTAGAGATTATTGCGTATGTATTAGAACATTGCACATCAAACAGTTATTTTGACACTTTGCTGGCGAGGTTACTCGTGTTTTGTGTGCCATTTGTAATAAATAAATCTTAGAGGCCATCTGGTGTAAGAAATCGTAACTATTCTGTATATTTCTTTATCTATAATCAAAGTATTAAACTCGATTTCTTTCACGTTTGTCCTGCTTATGAATTAAAGAGATGCGAACTTAAATTTGTTTTATTGAGTAATATTTTGGAATGACAAAATCCTATTATTTATGTTTATACTTTCTTTCATAAGTAGATTTTTTCGGTGTACAGTATAACTACTTTTGTTCGTTTTTGCAAATAATTATAAAATCTGTGAAAGAAATATTAAGAAATAAAATCGCTTTTCTTAGTGTTGAAAAGTGTTTCATTGAGCGAATCCGTCTTTATCGTCATTATCAGGCTAGTGCTGATATAGAAAGCTATATAGAATTAATGATCTTTATATTTTTGAAACTCAGAAATGAAAAGTAGATATATACTTTCAAAAACACTGTCCCAATTCGAAATACTTAGAGTTGAAAGTAATACTGTAGATATATCACTTATCATTATGTTTTCGAAGTATTATAGTCAGTGTATAATAAGCAGAAAAATATAGTTACATCACAATTCGTACGCAATATGATAACTACAATGACAAATGAACATAGAATCAACTGTAGACTTTTAAAGTAAATATTAAATGCACATGCCACCTAAAATTCAAAATGGTTAGCTTGTTCTTATTCATTTTTGTTAATATTCAGCTCACGTTTTACAATGCAATTTTATAGTAAACTTAAATTCCATTAAATGAACATTCTATCCTTTTCCTATATTATTTATTTGAAATGTGTCACCTGGAAGGTCGTCATTTATTCTTTCAAACCCATCTTCTATTGTGAAAATTACTTGCGCCGGCAATCCTGTACTATACCAAAAGTTTGTGAAAAGGCATTAAAATTTAATCAATTCAAACTTATGTCCTAATTTAATTTCGATATTAAAAAGGATGCATTCCTTGAAATAAATTCGAAAAGGTTTAACCCTTAACTGGGGAGGTGCTGTCTATGAGACCGCATTTCTTTTAGACTCAAATTAAATTTTCTAATGAATGTATAAGTATGAAAAACTGCCAATATATTTTGCAGATATTTTTCTTGATATAAAGATATGTTTTAGAAATTTTTCAAAATATATTGTCATTGAAAAAAGTAAATGCGTTGGAACATACATTTTCTTCTCAAATTACATATTACAATAAATAATATTCTTGAAAAAGTATATTACTTTTTACTTTTTAAATCATATTTATTTTTAGAGTATATGAAGGTATATAGAAGACAATATAATGTAAAATTCAACAATTATAGGAAAAAAATGACAATGGGTAAAATTGGCGCTTATTTTATTGGCTTGTGTGACTTTCATAGCACGGTTTTCTAGGGCATTTTAAACATATATGTTAAGAACTATTATAAAAATTAACCTATAAATTCTGTATATATATATCTCTTGGTATATTAATATATTTTATAAATGTTTCAAAATATATTATCACTAGAAAAATTGATTATGTTTGAACATGCATATCAAAATCAGTTCAATGCGAACTTTCATCGAAAAACTCTTCTGTACAATTATCCTTATCACTAAAATCACTTTCTGCTTCATTTAAAAGTGTCTGGAGCACTGCTTCATAATAGGATCAGTAAACTAGATGATATTTCGGGCCCAAGTTTTTAGCGCCATTTGCTAAGCCTTGTTTATCACTGGGACACTAACAGGGAGTGCGGTGTTAGAGACCGCGGTCAAAGAAATAACTGAATTGAAAAGCATCCGCTGTAATCGGTTGAAAAAGTGCACGTGTATTGAAGGTGACAAAACAGGAAGCTACAGGGTCAATCTATTCAATTTAGCTAAAAATAGAATAGGGGTGATAGAAAATTCATTGCTAGCGGTCTCACAGACCGCACGTCTCCAGTTAAGGGTTAAACATCTTTCCTTAACAATTTCCCCAGCAACACAATGATAGCTTTCAACCGTATACAGACGTATGTAGTTCGAAACAATATTTCCAGTTATTTCAATTACCAAATAATCCAACAATTTCATATTTCACGGTAGTTTAAATTAATTCAAAATAATCTCAAGTGCAGTGCAATGTAGTAATAATTTTCCTTCGCAGCTCGAAAAAGAATAATATCAAATTCAGTCAAAATATGCCGTTTATCTCAAATAAACATTATGGTACTTTAAATGTTATCTTAAATCACCGTTATGGTACTCTTCTAATGTTTCTTAATTAGATACAATTTACTAAATGGGATTTCAAAATTGAATAACTCATCTCGTTAAAGAAAATATAATAGGTACATTATGTTACATTCAATAGAGCCGAGTGATTCTTTTATGACACCATTAAACTATCCTATAAACTATGGTGAAAGTGTCATAAATCTCAATAATTGCGATCCTTCCTAAGATCCTTCTTATGAAGATAGAAGAATGTTAGTTGCAATTTATTTTCTGATAGATATTAGAATATGGGAAATATATGAATGTAGGTTGTTATTTATTTTATAATAAAGATTGTATTTGGAAATAGACGAATGTGAATGAATTCGTTTTGTTTTATACTTTTTTCAATGCATAAATTAATAATCAAGAAATTCATAATCAGGTCAATTTAATGGTATTATTAAAGCTAGCTTCATTTATAATATTATTCGATTTTATTTTTTAATGTTTAATTTTTTGCATTAACCCTACAACTGTTTATCCAGCGATTTCCGTGGTTTGACAATCAGTCCATTTTCTATTGAATCCTGCGTTTTCGTTTCCTTTATTTATTTTTACGTTTATAGATTTTTATTATATCATATTTTTATTATGTAACATACAGTATAAGTTCACTTTGCTTGAAAAATATTTGTACTTATTTGCAAACGTCGCATCTAAAAACTGAGTTTAAACAATTACGCATTTAAAGGCCTGAAAGGACCGGCTTTCTCTTACCACAATGCAAATGATGTCCTCTAAAAATATAGACATACTTATTATTTAGTTAAAATATTACAAAATGTATCTCAGTTTTTGAGATGATTTTTAGTTTAATATATTAATAAATAACGTATTCCTTGATGATTTATGGTGTAATCATCTGCAAAATGTTTTCACTTCATATTTGTCAAGACATCTAAAATATACAATTTCGTTTCATTTTCTGCAGCTTTATGTTCACTCTAATTAAGATTTGGAATTTTTACTTGTAGTTTATGTACTTTTTTTCGACATCCCCCCTCCCGATAAGATAAAGATTAAAAAATAAAATACACGTTAAAAAAGATGAAACTTTAGTTCTCAACATTATTAAAATTTACACATTTGAAAGAAAAATACTAAATTTAAAACACTTCCTTTATTCATGACTGAAATTTTCCATTCATATATTTCTGGATTTTATGTATTTTGTTTATGTCAAAGGAAGTACATTAAAAGGCAAAGGTGAAATTTTAAACAATTTCTTTTTATGATAAAAAGACAAATAAAAGAAAGTATTTCTGTGATGAAGAATTTTTTTTATTTGTTTCATTGCCTTTTCAATAAAATAATATGTCAATTTTTTAATTCTCACTCGGCTTAAATTGCTGACCGATAACTGACTTGTAAAGTGCTATAAGTGACAACACACAACAATACAGCATAAATTTAAATCTTACGTGACAACTATACTCCTTTCAACCTTTCTGACAGGACATATTAAGAAAAAAAAATTTTTACGTAGTTGTGCTTTTGATAATTTTCTATTTCGAAAATATCTCGCTATACAAATGAAATTTTCATAATTCTTTAGTGGATATTAAATAAGGATAAATGGTAATTGAAACTTTATTCTATTTAATTTATTAAGTTTTTTCTTTAAAATTAAATTATACTTCCTGAGAGAATATAGAATATGTATGGAGAAAAATGATTAAAAAAATATAAATAATGAATAAAAAAGTAAAATTTTTCGTTGGTTTTCAGACTCGAACTTAAGACTACCAACACGATACAGAAGGCTACATGGCATTCTATCCACCAGGCCACACATCACTCGAGAAACGCAGCAGTTTAAAACTCTTAATACCATTTATCAAGTTTCAAATGTGATGGAAATTTGGTTCTAAATGCACAATACTAAACATACGGATGATCTCTGCGCATATGCATGACATGGACACTTCAAATTTATAGATATTTTGAAGTTATATTTTATATTTGGAAGTATGAAAATTGGTCGCATTCGTAGTAACTATAAAATATGTATGGAGGAAAATAATAAATAAATATAAATAATGAATAAAAAAGTAAAATTATTCGTACTGGTAGTTTATATAGGTTTATATCTTACACTGCAAGAATTTATTAGAGAAAATTAAGTTAAAGGATATAAACTTTTCACATTTTAACATGAATTCTGTACACTTCACTGTGGTATATTAAATAAACATTAGGTATAACCTGAAATCATTTTACGAATCCTGTAGCGGATTGTTATGAGCGAGGGTAGAAACTGGGATCTTGTGGTTCGCTGCCGAGTAACAAGACCAGAAGACGAAAATAAAACTCGTGTCTCGTAGCTGTTATCTAGCTTATATGCTTTCACCACTCCATTAAGTTGGAGGTGAGAAGAACGATATGGCTGTTGAGTGGTGATGTATTTAGCTGTTGAGTCTAATGCGCCTGTACCCATCTGAGAAGCGCAAAACGGCATGGCGAGCGTGTGTGGGTGCTGTACCTGATGCTGTTGTGCCAAGTGAGTCTGACGACTTTGGGTTGCTGTGGGTAGATGGCGCCCCAACAGCTGTACGAAGGTTGAAGGTTCATCGTTCTAGGTCACCAATGCAGCGTATTGGGTTGAGCGAGGATAGAACCTGGTACCTTGTGGTTCGCATTGAAGCCGAGTAGCAAGACCACAAGACAAAAGTAACACTCATGTCTCGTATCTGTTATCTGACTTATAAGCTTTCATCCCAATCCTGTACGTACTGTGCAATTATAATCAGGAACAGCGGCAACAAGTGAGGTCCGTTAAACACTGATGAAACGATGAAGAACGAGCAGAACGCTGCTTCTTTCCTGTCAAAATTTGTATTTTATTCCCGATACGTAAGAGGATCGTAGCAGATGCCCGCTTCCAATGCCTTGACAATGTTGCCAATTGAATGCTTTTTCTTCCCCAATTAATTACTATAAAGAAAAGTAGGTCGGATAGTCACGAACTGGATACTCGGGAATGTACTGCTCTTATTCAAGTAATTTAGGGGTTATTCCTTACTTATTTATAAATGTTATTAAATATATATTTCGACCTACAAGTTAAATATTTAAAACTAGTACAGTTTTAGAAATGTGTCCTTCCTCTTTATATAAATTCCGTATAAATTTCTTATTAGCTCGGTCAATATTAATTCTGGAAAGAATATACCAGATTATGAAACGTCAAAATTATTTTTCCCAATGAAATAAATTAATGAAATTTCTTACTGTATACTATGGTAGTATTTAAATTCAGCTTAATATGTACTAAAAGCAAATAATTTATTCAATAAAATAAAATAATTCCAATGAAAAATTTCGATATTATATTAACATAATTGTTTAGTGTTGTATTTGTGACTAACGTAGAATAGAAATTACAATATTATAATAAAAGCATAAATGATTAAAATTACATAAGCTATTTTTTTTAATGTTGAGTAATTTGAGAACTCATTCTAGACATTTTTTTCTATATATTATAAAATTTTATGCAATAAAATTCAGTAGAAAGAAATTAAATTAATAGTCACATTTTTTAAAAAAATATTTTGTTAGGAAAATTTATGAAATTTTGAAAATTTGATTTAGAAATGAACAGTTTTAAAACTTTTGCAAATATATTAAGTCACTTATTATTCTCCCTATAAAGTATTTGGATAGTTTCAAAGAATTTTATTTGAATTACTCAGTAACTACTCCGGAAGTCTTTTCTACGAATTGCATTAATTTAATAAGTTACTCGAGAAAAAGTTCTTTTACTTTCGTTCAATTTGGAATTATTCTTTAAAAAAGAATCATTGCATACTAGGCATACTTCTATTTATTCATCTTTTATGCATAACTAGGAAAAAAATTCAAATAAGCTTCTGGCACTCTGAATCTATTTTACAAACGCGAAATAAAATTTCAAAGCATATAAATGAAGTATTTTAGTTTCTGAAAATTTTTTCAAGTTTCCACTTTTTTTCGGATTGTTTAATTTTTGTTGATGTTGAATGGAAACTTTTATAACTTTTTTTATGTTTTTATTTCTTATTATTTCTTTTTAAAGTTTAATTTAGAAAATTTAAGATCCAATTATTTTCTAAAACTTAATGTAAAAAGGTAATTACGCCTTATAATAGAGTCTTAAAATAAAGATCTTATTTATAAATATATTTGATTGAAAATACTTCTCATTTTTATCCAATTATGAGATATCGTATATAAGTGTAAAAGCCGGAAAATATAATGGGAAATTAGAAGAGTATCGTTGTTTTTTTAATTCGAGACTATAAAAGATGATTTAAGTATATTGAAAATTTTGAATTGATTTTGTTTCGATGTAAATATTTAAAAATGTAAATATTATTCTAATTTTAATAATCATCACCAACTGGATTGATTAAAAGTTCAACGTAGAGAAGCGCATCCCAATTTCCAAAACCTACAATGGAAGTACATTTGTCAAAAAATTTTCTAAATGTTGAATGGTCATTTTTAAAAATTATTCAGGCACTATTATTTTTCAGAGAATTCTTATAAATTTGCCAATAATATATCGGAGTTAATTCGTGATCATTTGCAATTTCATAACAGGTATGAAATTATTGCAGCAGAATTATAGAAAATGTACAGTTTGCTAAATTTGAATTGAATTATTTTATTACAATACTTTCAAGGCAATAAAGTTCATTAGAATTTTTAAAATATTCAATTTAAAATATGTAATTTGACAAAAATATTTAAATTTGTCTAATAGGGCTCATATTAGTATTAAAGATTATTATTTATTTATTTGTATATTTTTCGATAATGTCAAAACAAATTAAACTTTGAAAAGTGCATTTAAAATTATTAAAAATGCTAGAATTATGCGACAAAAGTTTAAATTATCTGCTAATAACCAATTAAAGAACAATAAGAATATTAATAGCATTTACTTAAGACGGAGTCTAAAAAAAACCGATACATTGAAAAAAAATTAGTCCACCGATGTTAAATATTCTTTGGCAAGAATCGATTTCAAGCAATAACGTTTTTAAATGATGAATGAAAATATATAACTTAAAAGAAAAATAATAAATGTCAATAATCATTAGATCAAAGATGGACCAATCGAAAAATTGTTACCAGAAATAATTCATGTTTTTGAAAAATAGAAAATATCTTGAATAAATATTTTTGTTTGTCTAATACTTTTGATAGCATAGCAGATAATATAATTTAGAATTTCACAAAAAAAAAATGTATTTGAAGTCGACGGATTACCTATAGAAGTTTGGAAATAATAAATATTTAGTTTGTAAATATCAACATCAAAGAACAAAGCATTTCTTAGATTCATAGTAGGACTGTAAAATGCCTCCAAAGATGAACGTTCGTGCAAATATTGACATTTGTTGAATATAAAAACGTGCTGTTGAATGATTAGCAGGGATTAGTTACCATGGAAGCATGAAAGTGGCGATATTAATGAAAATCTGAGACGAAAAAATATTCCCAAGATTGTTTGTAGTGGAATTATAGGAAACATTTTTTGCGATCAGCATTTCAATAGAAGACAGAAGAATTAACTACAGAATTTGGAGAATTTTATTTTCCTCTTCAAACTGTGGAAAACAAATCAATCTAACTTATTCAAGCATTGGCGTTTTGTTCTAGATAGTGAAGAACTTAAACCTAAGCTTTCGTTTCCAAATTGATTAATCTAGGCCAGAAATTTTAGATGTTCCGATATTAGCAACTTCTGAAGTGTGGAAACTTTAAAAGAATAAGTGTTTGTAAGGGTTTTCAGAGTGTCTTGCTGTTGAAAAATAGCAGAAGATCCATACCAACAATTAAAAGAGTTTTACTATATTAAGCATAGAGGGACAGAAAGATATTCTTTTTGCATTTTGAGAAAACATTGAAGGCAGATATTTTGAAATATGGGACTTATGGAAAAAGAGATCATTGCATATCTATTTGGGCAATAAATGATTCTTTAGCACTTAGCTGACAGATGAAGCGGTTACTCATGTTTTATACGCCATCTGTAAAAGATTGATCATCGTGCCATCTAGTGTAAGGAATTGTAGCTATTTCATATATTTTGTTATATTACGTTATCAATAATCAAGTATTAAACTCGATTTCTTTCACGTTTGCCCTGTTTATCGAGTTTAATGTGATGTGAACTTATTAATAATTTGGAATGACAAAACGTGTTAATCATGCTAATTCTATCTTCATTAGTAGAACCTTTTGACATACTGTAAAAGTACATTTTTTAATTTTTGCAAGCAATTATAAAACTTGTGGATGAAATATTAAGATATAAAATCACTTGGCATAAAATAAATAATATTGGCATAAAAAATAACGGTTTCATTGTCCAAAACAGTATTAATCGTCACTATAGAGTTAATACACACACAAAAAACTGTACAAAATAAAAGTTTATACTCAGAAAAATAAAGTAAATGTCTATTTTCAAAAATAGTGTTACAATTCGAAATTAATCAGTTTTTCTCTTTAAAAAACAGATTTGCTTGAACAATATATTTAAATTAAAAAATATTTTTTCTAACCGTTTAAATAAACATTTATTTTCTAAAAAAACCTGATGCTGGTATAAATCATTGAAAGTATCATTTGTAACATTGGAAGATTTCATAAATAATTATTTCTGAAAACTTTGCCTGCGAAGATATTGCCGCATTGAAGAAAGACAGCCGAATCTCCATGGCCGAATGGTCATGGCACTGGTCTCATGATCAAGAGACCTGGGTTCGAATCCCGTGAGACAATGCGATTAATAGTATATGTAAATGCTTGATTTTTTGTTTTCCTTTATTTCATGTTCCAGAAGATACTGGACATTTCTTTAGTTTACCAGACAAGTGTTCTGGACTTTTCTTACTGTCTCCAGAAGAGTATTATGGAACTTTCTCTGCTTGTATAAAAGCAAAAGATTTGCCAGTTACTGTGTTCTGAGTTCAGTTAATAAATTGATTTAGCTCTACCTCTTGTGTGTGTCATTGAGTTCTATACAATAGTTCTACGTGATAATATTTGCTGAAACAGAAAATGTTTTACCAATACTTTTCATACTCGGATACTAAAACCCACCCCAATTTTGCATTCTCACATTCTATTGAGAAAATTACTCGTACAGTCATACTTGTATAACAATAAAAGAAAACATTCAAAGTTATACAATTCAAACTCATTTTCTTACTTAATTAAGATATTTAAGTGAGTTGCATTTATTGAAATAAATTCTAAGAGGTTTAAATATCCTTCCCTAAGAAGAATATGCATTTCCATAGCAACACAATGACAGTTCTCAAGAAGATAGAAGTATGTAGTCCAAAATAATAGTACCAATTATCCATCCCACTTACTAAACCACTCAACAATTTCACATTCCATGACTGTTTTAAATTAACTCAAAATATTCACAAGTGAAGTGGAATGTAGTGAGAATTACACCAAATTCAGCCCGATTATGATATTTATCTTAAATAAAAATTATGGTACTTTATACGATATTAAATCACCGTTATGGCACACTTTCAGCTTCTTAATTAGATACATTTTACTAAATGGGATTTCAAGATAGAATAACTCATCTCGTTAAAGGAAATATAAGAGGTACATTATGTGACATTGAATAGGGCGAAGTGATTCTTTTATGACACCATTAAACTACTATATAAACTAAGGTGAAAGTGTCATAAATCTCAATAATTGCCTTCGTTTCTAGGTTTTATCACTAGATACTGAAGAATATGAAGATAGAAGAATGTTAATTGAAATTTATTTTCTGATCGAGATTGGAATATGGGGATATATGGTATTGGTTTGTTATTTGTTTTTAATGGGGATTGTATTTGGAAATAGACGAATGTAATTGAACACATTTTGTTTTAGATTTTTATATTATTTTTGTGATTTTTTTCAATGTATAGATTAAAAACTAAGCAATTCCTAATTCGACAAATTTAATGGAATTATTAAAGTTAGCTTCATTTATTACATTATTCTATTTTATTTTTTAATGTTTAATTTTTTGCATTAACCCTATAGCTGCTTATCTGCGATTTCCGCGGGTTGACAATCAGTCCATTTTCTATATATACAGACCATAGCGAATTAAATGAAGAAAAATAATTAATCCTTTCAGTATATAATCAATCATTACATAATGGAAACCTAACGTAAGAATATGAAAAATTCGAGACACTTTGGAAATGAGTGGTATATTTAGTGTAATTCTGTATTAAGACTAAAATATTTAATTCATTCAAATCTATAATAATAGGTCAAATAATAATCCTTTCGTAAAGTATCTCAAACGGCATACACTAAGAACAATAGATTTTTGGAAATGGGATCATAGGAGGAAAGCCTAATGTATACCTACAACAGACCCATCTCCCAACTCGTTTTGTGGCCGCGATGTACTGGTGGTAAGGTCTCGGCTTGTGAACCGTGGGGTTACAGGCTCGAGACCCGATTCCACCGAAGAACCGTCGTGAAAGGGGGTCTGTTGCAATCCCTTATGCCAAACGTCCTCCCGCTGGTGTGGCGTGGCGTGGAGAGGGGGGGCTCAGCTCAGGTGTCGTCCTCGTCATCTGACTGCGATTCAAAATTACGAGGTCTGTCCCAAAATAGCCCTAGTGTTGCTTTACAACGGGGCGTTGAAATAACTAAACTAAACTAAAACCAACTCATTTTGTCTGAAAGTCTCTACACAAGAACATAATGAGAAAAGTTAGCACTAGCATTGATTTAGAGAATAGATTTCTGCTCAAGTGTTGGAAATAGAGATCCATAACTTATGTTCACAGTTGCAGCATATCTTATGTATATATTTTAATTATATTATTTTCTTTATTTCTCAAATCATTTATGCTATAATATACAAACCGTTGCATGTCACATTTTATGTAAGTACGGCAATAGAAATATCATGCGATATTTATGTTTGAATTAGGAAGTATGAAAGCCGGATAAGCATATTTCCTATTACAAACATAAATATCTCATGATATTGGTGTTGGCATTCGAAAAAAAAAGGAATAATTATTAAATAAATGAATTATATTCATATGTATAAGTATATATGCATGTATAAATAATAGCTTCTAAGAGTCTCTATATGCATCTGACCAATTCATAAACTATAAATTGAAATACTAAAACTTTCGTTATGAATTTTACTAAAATTCTGTCAAACAATAAATTTTTCCTGAAATCCTAATTCAAACAAATGATTCTCAAAACACCATTCAGAATTTTATCATGAACAAGGAAGTCATCAACGCTTCTATTACGATGATATAGTATATAGAATAGCATATAGAATAAAAGCCAATTGTGAACTTAAATCACATTTATACTCATTTAAACTAGATACAGCGCCAGAGTGTATTATTCATATTAATTTTAATGATTTCGAATAATATTTCTTGTACTTTATACAAAATGACGCAGGGACAGTTTTGAGACATCAATATCTGCTTCAGAATTATATCTCTCAATTCTTCAGTGTCCTAATCCAATCAACAATTTCATATTAATGTCTAAGATAATATAGAATTCGTACTCGAAACACATAACAGTAATTTCCGATTGTCACTCTTAAAGAATGATATCAAATTTTGCATCGTTAAAGGACACTTATCTTAAATCTTCCTTATTGTCCACTAATCTTTTCTGTCCTTTAATTTAATGCATTTCTAAATGGAAATGCACCATGGGATACCTTATCTCGTAAGAGGAAATATGAGAGTTCATTAGGTTATTTTAAAGAGAGCCAAGTGACTCTTTTATGACGCCTCTAAAAGCTACATAAACTTTGTAAAGGATCATAAATCTGAATAATTCTGATGATCCTGGATTTTATCACTTATCCTTTGAAGATAAAGAGCGAAGGTTATGCAACCATAGGGATATGGAAAATTAAGAACTGCAATTTATTATTGATTTATTTTAAAAAGGTTTCGACGGTAATTTGATGTGCAATTTTTTGATTCTAAATTTTATAATAATGTTGATGATGAGATAGATTAAAACTGATGTTTTCTCTATTAATTCAAAGTAAACTAACACGTTTTTGTATTTTTAATTTTTTAAAAAGTTTCAGATGTTTTATATTAAAATTTGTATAATTCCATTTGAGAAAATGTTTAATCTGATTAAAAAAATCACTAAATGGGTATATGTGTCCTTGTATATTAAATTTATAAGCTATATAAAAAATTTAATACCTCCTAATTGAAGAATTGCTTGAAGAACTGCAAAAATTAACAAATAACCCTTCTCCCGACTTATGCAAGTATTTTGAGGTCATTTCTTACTTATTTGTGCATATTTTTTACTAATTTATATTTCGTCTTGCAAGTTCAATATATAAATCTACTACAGTCTTTCAAATGTGACCTTCATCTTTATAAAAACTCCATGTCACTTTTTTATTATACTAGACAGTATTCATTTTGGAAAGAATATTCCAGATTATGAAACATCAAAATCCCCACTAAATTAATTTAGTGAAATTTCTCAGTGATATGATAGCTTTTGATTCATATGATAGCTTTAATTCAACTCGATATGCTGAACAGGCAATTGATTAATTCAGTAAAACCAAATACATTTATTGAAAAATTTAAACATTATATTATGCGTAATTGAGTTGTCTTGTATTTGCTGCTTTGAAAGTTTAGATGTTTTATATTAACATTTGTATAATTACATATGCACAACAGTCTGATTTTCTGATAACTTAATCACTAAATGCGTTTATATGTGTCCTCAAATATGAAATACCTAAGCTATATAAAAAATATTTAATACTTCCTGATTGATTTAAGAACTGGCAATAATTTACAGATATAATTCCTTCACCCTTATTCAAATAATTTGGGGGATATTTATTTCTTATTTATAATTGATATTAAATATAAGTTTCGCCTTCAGGTTCAATACTTGAAACTTCTACAGTTTCACAATTGTGTCCTTCATCTTTATAATATCTCCATATAAACTTCTTTTTAGCACGGTTAGTATTAGTTTTGGAAAAATATATATCAGATTATGAATTTCAAAATCATTTTTCCCAACTAAATTTATTTAGTAAAATTTCTTTATACTATAACAGCATTTAAATTCATCTTGATATGTAGTATAAGCAAATAATTTATTCAATATTATAAAATTGAACATTTAAATACTATACTTTATTATGTTTTCTCTTATTTGCTGCCAATGCCGCATAGAAATTGAAACATTATAATAAATGCATAAATAATTAAACTTTCAAATGCTGTGTTTTTTAAATGCTGAGTAATTCGAGAAGTTATTCTAGACATTTTTCTGTAAACGAAAAAGTTTTATGCAATAAATTTCAATAAAAAGATATTAAACTAGGCAAGTTTTCAAAAAATATATTTTGTTAGGGAAATTTATGAAATTGCAAAAATTCTAATTCATAATGAATAGTTTTAAGACTTTTGCAAATAAATTAATTCAATTACTTTTCTCCCTATTAAGTATCTGAATAGTGTCTAAGAATTTTATATGAATAACTCAGTAACTACTCTGGAACTCTTATCTACGAATTGCACTAATATAACAAGTACTTGAAAAAATGTTCATTTACTTTCGCTCAATTTGGAATTATTCTTTTAAAAAAAAGAAACATTGCATCCCAGGAAGATTTCAATTTTATTCATTTTTTATCCATATCTAGAAAAAAAAGTTGAATAAGTTTCTGGCAATTTGAACTTATTTTACAAATACGAAATAAAATTTCAAAGCATATAAATGAAGTTTTTTAGTTTCTGAAAATTTTTTCAAATTTCTGCTTTCTTTTGGATTGTTTAATTTTGGCTGATGTTAAAAGGAAAATTTTATAACTTTTTTGAGGTTTCTATTTTTTATCCTTTCTTTTTAAAGCCTTCCTTAAGAAAATATAAGATTTCAATTTTTTTAATTGAAATTTTATGTAAAAACGCAATTATAGCTAATAATATATTTTTAAAATAAGGATCTTTCTTTATAAATATGTGGAAATGCAAATATATCTCATAGTTCTCTAACTCTAAGATATAAAATATAACTATAAAAGTTTGGAAAATATAGTGGATAATTTAACGCAGGACGTAACTTTTACGACACTTTAATAAGATGATGAAAGTTTATTTAAAATTTTGAATTAATTTTGTTTTCGTTGGAAATATATAAAATTCGAAACATTATTCTAAGATCAGTAATCTCTTTGTTCGCCGATAGATGTCAGACTAACTGACATTTGGAATGATAAAGGCACTAGAGTATAGAAAGTTCGTTAATAAAAATCGTCTTTATAGCAAAAAATGTGTGCTTTTTTTACACTTCTGAAGAAAATTATTAGCAATTATATATGGAGCTATTTTTTTAAAAATCTCTTTATTGGATTAAAATGCAAACAATTACAAAATAGCAAACAATCTAGTGTAAAAGCTCATGATCAGAAATGGAAAGTTCTATAAAAATGGGAAATGTAAACAATAGGGGACAATAAATCACATATTTTAACAAATAAATGCAAGACGAATGACTTTAATGATACAAATAGAAAGGATAAAACATTTTGATAAGGAAGATTTTCTAAAAATGGTTTCAATATGTGATCCTAATTCAGGGCATAAAAGACCCCGTAACATTCGTTTTTAGTCCTTTAATATTCACCTCTGACCCTCTTATTTAATATTAAATATCAAAACAAAGCACTAAAGCCATTTAGTACTCATTAAATTTAACCCAAAATTATGCAAACAACTAATATTCCACAATTGTAAAATCTGAACTCGTCACCATCTCCACACTTCACAGTGACTCTCTCCATCAATACCAACCAATTTGAGGCTAGATATAGTTGCCAATACGAAACCTATCAATCGCGACCCTGCAAATCATTCCATCTTTGGAGACCAACACTTTCCCAGGATTCTTAACTCAATTCGTGACATTCCACCAAAAGCAAAGATACTTTGCAGTCATACACATGAGGGAGAAAGTCCCCTGACCTGGTACGGGAGCTCCGGCAAGTTACTAATGAACCTGAAGGAATTCTCAATTGTGAATAACAAATAGGCAGTAAAATATTTATATTTGGCTTTTTCTACAGAAATCATATAACAAAAACTCGAAGCTTAACAATATTCTTCAGTATACGGTGGCAGGATTCTTTGGGGAGAAAAAGAATGTAAAGGCTTGGTTTGGGAAACTTTTTACATTCCAAGCATACATTTCGTAGAGACGATGGGTTATACACCGACAGCTAGATTTTTACTCTTGTATCATTTCTTCCATACTCAGATTTATTACTTACATAATAAGAATTCATAATCATCTTTGTATGTCGCATTTATACATATGAATTTTGATGGTATAAGACAACTAGCGTCATCTGTCTCCACTCTGGGTAACAATATTCCCATCCACAATTTCTACTTTCCAGATACTGCTGTTTGTAAACTTTTTTTGGATCACCTCTCGCACTTTACAGCTATCTTTACTAGATCTTACCGCGATAAAATATTTTACAGCTATCTTTATTTATTGTTAGGGACCCATACATTAAATTATAATGAATAAATGTAAAATTTATGATCTCAAAAATTGATAATTTGCTATTTTATAAATTGATATTTTTTTTCTGTTAAAACACTTCTTATTTTAAAATTTATCAATAAATATTTTGACAACATTTAGAGCTGAATAAAGGTAGACAATATTGGGTACATTTAATGATATATAAAATATTCTTTGTGACATTTCTGAAAAGTTTCTTGCCAATTTTAATTAGCCAAATAAGCAACCAATACGCTATTTTGAGTTAAAATAAAATGGAGAGGTCAGAAATGACACGAAGCACGTATAAACTTGGGGGAAAAAGCACTGAACGAAAAAGTATCTAAGAGAATAAAAATCAAGGTCAAAGAATGACGAATTCTGGAAATGCACTCATCCATCGTTCAAGAGGACGATGCGCTCATAGAATCGTTCAAGAGAACTGAACGAACGGGGTACTAAAACGAAGAGTAAACAAGATCATTAATATAACGATAGAGACAGGAATTTCTTGTGACATATCTTATTTACTTTAAATCTACACCCCTATTCAGTTTGCATATTTTTTTTTATCTAAAATATATTATCTGACATGAGATTCAATTGGCAATTTTTACTTCATACATGCGATATTGTTATCGACTATTTGAAACTTGCAAAATGATCCAAATAGCAAAAACATTGTATACGATTTCTGCTATATTTTATTCATATTGCACAACATTCAAAATATTGTGCATTGTTTTTCTATACGGTAAGAAAATACCATAAAAATGTCATACGGTATTTTTGTGTGATTGGACATCTTGTCAGAAAAAAGAGGAAATATTTGAAGCATGACAAAAATTTTTTTTTGCTTTTCTGACACTCCGTTGTCTTTACTGATTGAGTTTTCTTTTTTTCCTGGATTTTATTTAACTGTCGTTTCACCGCCTTTATAAATTAAGAGTAAAATCTGCATTCAAATAAAAAGAAGTAAGCCTTTTGGCTTTGGAAGCTTTCAAAAATATGGCGTAAAAATTTTTAATTTGATTTTAACAGTAAATTTCTAAGTGTTATTTTTCACATATCCTATACCCCAGCTCGGATCGTTGGGACTCATATATAGGCAAACTTATTTCCCAACCACATAAAATTTTAATTTATGACAACAAAACAATTTAGTATTCTTAATTAAGGATTTTTCTTATAAAAATTATAAATTCACCATTCCTTAAACTGTAAATTCCTTCATAGAAAAAATTAAAACATAAATATATTCAGCGTATTTAAAAAGTAAGCAGTTATATGCCACAATTTTTGAACATTCACACTAACTTGCTTTCACAACTGAAATCTTTACTTGAAGTATAGACTTTCTTTTCGATGAAAAATATAAGAAAAAAAATCACAAATTAAAAAGAAGTTCAAGAAGAATGAAACTTTTTCCTCAATACCATTAAAAGTCAAAACCGTCTGGAAGAGAGTAGAAAATTTGAAACTTCTTTCGAATCTCAAATACTCCTTTGATACACTTTTGAACTTTATTTGACTTACGCGAAAGAAGAAAAGTCTGGTGCGTAAGTGCTTGGTCCTTATTTCCTTTTTCTTTTTATGTAAAAAGATGAATAAAATGGAAGCATTCCTGTGGTGAACTAATTTTTTTTCTATACTGTCTTCCATTTCAGCTAAGATATTTCAGATAAAATGTCTCGTGTTTCTACGAAACTTTGAATACTTTTAGTTCAGTTTATTTATTCAACTATACTTTAAGTTCACTTTCAGTCCTAAACATTTCTTGAAAATTTCATTAAAAATAATTTAATTAGTATTGAAAATACTGTGTTAATGGCGGATAATTTATTCCGATAAAATAATTTTGAGAAAAACTCATTTAAAGTTTGTAGTTACCATAAAACAAATTTTCCTAAGAAAATAATCTTAAATTCTCCCCTCTTATAAGTGAAGTTTCTTCATAAGTAAAGTTCATACATTGAAATTTTTTTTTAGCTGGACTCGCATAATGCTTTCTATGGCTTTTTCTTTCCATCTGTATTTGGTAATAAATGTCCTTTTGAATTAAAGTTATGTTCACAATGAAAAAGCTTTAGATGTTTTTGCGTCTAAATGCCGATATTTACTTGCAAATTATTTAGCATACTTAATATAGCAGTTCAGTTTTCAATAAAATTAGGGATAGTTTAATTAAATGTTATTTAGGGACTATATTTTAGAATTAAAACCATTAAAGCTATCGTTTCGTTGACAGTGACGTTCAATCGTTTCGTTGACAGTGATGCGCTGTTGGTAAAGTCTAGTGTTTGGGACCGTAGGTTATCAGGTTCGAGACGTGATTCGACTGAAGAAATGTGTGTAAGCATACTTGATGTTCGGGCAATCCGTTCAAATCCGCTCAGGTTTCTTCCCCGTCATGTGACGGGTAAGAAACCCGAGTTTTGCTTCGATTCAGAAATTTTAGATCCATTAAAAAAAGCCTTAGTGTTGCTTTAAAAGGAGACTCTAATATGACTAATCACTTGATATCTGAGGTCAATCCCTGTATGCTGTTCTTCAGCAACATTTGATTACAAAATTGTATCTGGTGTGACTTTATAAAGTTTAAAATGTTTTGAAAAATACTAATGGCATTTTCCAAGAAATGCTTCTCCTGTGTCTTTAAATATTGATAGTTGCACCAGCTATTGGCTGCTGCTGGATATAGCGCATGAAAAAAAAAATTAGCATTGAAAGCAATGAATGAAAGCTGCAATGATTCCAGATTGCATGATTTTAAGGTTATCGGGATCGCTTCAAATTGGAATCCCATATTATTTTTGCAATTTGTTCCTTTATGGGATTTTGAAGTATTTTTCTTGAAATTGAAATAAAGACTACAATATGTACAAATGCTCGCGAGTGAGAAGATGTTGCCAATTAATATCTTGGAACTTAGAAAATAGATAAAATAATTTTTAATCTTACACTAACAACATAATAAAAATAATATTTGTTATTTAAAATTAAGAATCAACCATAGTTTCTCCACAAAACTTTCTCGCACATTTTCTAACAAACTCGTCGTGGCAGAGAACGCCTTACATGATATTGGGGTACAGTAGTTTGGACATATTAACTTTTTTGAGCGAATTTTACATTTTTTCTGAATCTATCGTGTCATTCTTGGTGAGTTATTTGACGATTAATCTTTGGCATGCGTTAATAGCATCCAAAAATAGAATTCGAGTTTCAGACGCGTTTCTTCTCAACCGAGTGACACAAAACTGACACAAAGCTGCACTTATAGTGACAAAATTCTATATCCAGTTTGATATATTTAAGCTAATTCTATATCCAATTTGCTATATTTAAGCTAACTCTATATCCAATTTGCTATATTTAAGCTAACTCTATATTCAGTTTGATATATTTAAGCTAATTCTATATCCAATTTGCTATATTTAAGCTAATTCTATATTCAGTTTGATATATTTAAGCTATTAAGTTTTTTCAATAATTGTGCTTGCATATTTCTGAAAGTATGGACCGACAGACAGTCAATCCATAATTAGATTGGGTACAAAATTTTATAGGTGTCTACATAAGGGACGTTAAACCTGTGTACGAATTTTATCTTTCTAATTCTCGTTGTTTTGCAATTATCAGTTAACAAATATTCAAACAGTGAGACAAACGAACATTTTCAAATTAGATTTTACTCAAATTTGCTAGAAACCTGCAAACTTCATGCAACGTTCATGTAACAAATTTCATCCGTCTAGCTGAAAGCTTTTTTGAATTATCTTTGTCATAGACAGATAGATGAACATTTTCCAAAATTGTGCTTTTGGAACTCATGAAGATCTGAAACGTGGCGATTCGTCAAAGTATCGGGTTCCAATTTTTGACGATTACTATATTTTTTTTCTATACTACGTATACGAGAAAGTAGAAACGGTAAAATATGAGAAATCGCTTTTTACAGGGATTTCCGGTTGTTACTTCTTTCGTATATGAATTGTAGATAAAGTATCAGAATCGTCCAAAAATACGAACTCGACATTTTGACGAATATGCAATTTATACACATCCCTAATTTCGAAAAACACATTTTTGAAAATATTTGTATGTCTGTCTGTGACAAAAGTAGCACAGAATTGTTTTGAGCTATACGTAGTATACTGTCTTAACATAAAAGCTATAAATTTCTATCAAATTTTGTGCATAATCTATTTAGAGGAAATCTGTCTGTCCGGCTGTTAGAATATATGGTAAAACGATAACTGCAAAACGAAGAGAGCTAGATATTTAAAATTCTATACACATATATAGTATCTATAATTTAGAACTTAGTAAATTTAAGTCCATTTCAAGAAGGGATTGACCGTATGTCGGTCTGTACTTTCCAAACATGTGGATATCGATCATTCAAAAATGCAACAACTTAAATAAATAAAATTTGATGTAGGATTGTGTAATTAAAAGTGCAATTCTGAGTCAAATTTTTGTTTTAATCGATTAGAAGAAACACGTACTATACATGGATTAAATTCTGATGATTAATTCCTGTCAGGGATTATTCAACGAAAAATTCGCCCAGGATAACTCAATAGATTAAATAGAAATGCTAAATTCACGCCAAAGGTTAATATTTCGTACCATTGTACGTCAATACCATGCAAGGCTTTCTCTGGAATAACAGATTTATTGGAGAATATGCGAGAAAGTTTTGGCAAGATCAGTCCTGTTGATCAAATTAGCTATTTCTGGGTTTCTGGGTGACATAAAATGAAAAGAAAAATGGTTGTTAGAAGACACATTTTTGATTGAAAGGAGTTTTTGTAAAAATATTTTTGATCGACATAGTCGAAAAATACCACTTTCAACATACAGGGTGTTTCAGTGAACCGTTTCAGAACTTCTAAGAGGGGTAGGGTACATCCGGACGAACCAAAATCATATACCCATGGGCAGTCAGAAATGCTTTCCTGACGTGGTAGATGGCGTTGGGCGAAAAGTTCGAGCTTTCGTGCAGGGAATCTTCATTTTGCACAAGAACGGCAAGTTACTAGGATGGATGACTGCACGATCGCAGAGTTAACCGACATGTATTTAGCGTGCGGGGCTGCAAATTGCAGTGGGCCAGCCGCACAGCGTTTGTACGCGGAACGATATCCGACGAGGCGTATTCCCAGTCATAATTTCTTTGCAAGGCTGCACCAGAAGTTAGCTGAGACAGGTTCATTAGAAAGAGCTCATAGGGACAGGGTAAGAACAACACGGACTGCAGACGCCGAACAGAATGTTCTGCAGCATGTACAGGGGAATTCAAGAACGAGTATACGAAGTGTAGCAAACGCAGTCGGGGTTTCCCATTGCAGCGTTTGGAGGATTCTCCGAGCAGAAGACATGCATCCGTTTCACGTGCAGCATGTCCAGACAAAGAAACCGAAGGATTATGTACCTCGTATTGCTTTCGCACAGTGGTACCTGGGAAAATGTGCTACAAATCCCGTTTTTCCTGCTGAAGTGTTGTTTACCGATGAGTCATCCTTCACAAGGGAAGGAATTTTCAACACGCATAACGATCATATCTGGTCGATCGAGAACCCGCATGCAATACGACGTCGTGCAGCACAGAATCGATTTTCGGTCAATGTATGGGCCGGTATTGTGGGAGATCACCTTATCGGACCTTACCTGTTACCGAGTCGTCTAACCGGACCTACGTACTTGCTCTTTTCTGCAGCAAGTATTGCCCCAACTTTTGAGAGATGAACAGATTCCTGCATCGACGCAACAGACCATGTGGTTCCAACACGATGGAGCCCCTGCCTATTATAGTGGAGATGTTCGTAACTACATGGATGTCACATTTGGTCAACGGTGGATCGGACGTGGAGGTCCCTGCGTTGGCCTGCTCGGTAACCCGACTTATCATGTCTTGATTTTTATTTCTGGGGTCATATGATATTACTAGTTTATGACACCCCTGTTGACACTGCTGAGGAGCTCTTTGCAAGAATTGCAGTAGCTGCCGGAGAGATTCGAGATATGCCTGGAGTATTCCAGAATGTTCGGATGTCCATGCATCGGAGATGTGAGGCGTGCATTGCAGCCTGTGGAAGAAACTTCGAACACTTACTTTAATCCATGTACCTTTTGCTTCTTTTCATGTATTATTAAAACTATTTCTCATTTACGGTCTCTTTTCTTTATGGTGCTTCTGTGTACAACACCGCTTCAGGAGTGCATTTCCGACCCCACATTGCTCTATGATTTCGAGTTGTCAGGATGTACCCTACCCCTCTTAGAAGTTCTGAAATGGTTCACTGAAACACCCTGTATATGGTCATCTTAATATAAACAAAAGTCTGTACAGTTATACATGTATAAAAGGATATTTCATATCTTCTCTTGAAACAACAGGATCGAATTCAATTAATTTTCCGCACTTCTTATTTACAAACAAGGGAAAAAAATATTGCACATTTTCAGAAATTCCAAAATTAATTAGGTATTCAATTAATCAGAAATTATGAAAATCTTCGCATTTTTTCAAAGATAATTTTTCTTATTCTCATAATTTATTTTGCCCTATAATCACCAGGACAACGCCCTATAATTAATTTATAAGTTATCACAAAATAATCACAATCACTAAGTGTGCGTCATATTATGAAAGATTTTATTGAAACGTTAAAGTGAAAAATGTTTCTATTCTATGAGATTAGATATTCAAACAGGTTATCTTATATAAATTAATTATAATATTTTTGAACGTTATTGCGTGAATAATTTTGTGAATACTGCAGTGACATTTCCGTGAATAATATGCTTCAAGTTCTCAACATCTGCTTCAAAATAACATATTACTGGACATTTAGTTACTTGTTGATATTCTAATTAAAACATCAACACAACAATTCACTGATCTTCAAATTAACATTAGCTACATAAGTCACATAAGTCAGTTGCATTAATTTCTGATTGAATATCGTAAAGAATGATATTAAATTCTGCATCGCTAAAGACACTTATCTCAAATCATCCTGATTGTCCTCTAATATTTGCTGGCATTTAATTTAATACATTACTAAATAGAAATGCGTCATGGAATACCTTATCTCTTAAGAGGAAATATGAAGCTTGCTTTATGTTGCTCTGAATTGCTGTCTTGTGTCTGTGGAAGTGATTCTTTTATGACACTATTAAAACCTAAATAAACTAGCTAAAAGTGCCATAGATCTAAATGACACTGATAATCCTCGGTTTTATTTTTAGTTGTTGAGAGACGAAGAAAAAAATTGAGAGACATTGAGGAGATAGTAAATGATAATTGTAATTTAGCTATTGAATCGATTAAGTTAATTTGATGAGAAATGTATTGATATTTTTAATACAAAATGGGAAATTTCATTTCAGCGTTGATTTAATAAAAATATATTCGAATGAAAATTTTCATTTTTATATTTTTCTTCTAATGTTGAAAGTTTATTAAGATTATATAATTTAAAGGACAAATTTTCTTTATTTATCGTTGCTATGAAAGTACATTTTCAAAATTTTAACTATGCAAAAAATTTAAAAGAATTTGTTTTGTTTTGATTTTTTTTTACAAATAGCTTATATAGGAAGAGGACATGGGTTCAATTCGATTGTACACAAAACCACAGTCACCTATTTCAACATCTAGATGAGAAACCGAACACTAACACAGTATATTAATTAGAATATAAAAGAAAAAAAAATGCTACCAGAATTTTTTAAGAGCATAGAATGAAAAGTTTATACTAATATAGGATTTCAGACTTTAATATAAATATATATAAAAGCAATGTTCATATATACTCGATATACTAAAAAGCTACTGGACAGATTTTATTCAAATTTTGCATATAAATGTATCGAGGCACTAAAATATCTCTGAAAGTTTACCCGCCAATTAATCGTTAACAATTAATTCATTTAAAAGAACTTCTTTAATTGTCAAACATGCTTTCTATGACCTATTCCAGTAATAATAATAGTTATTTAAACAAGCGATTTATTGAAATATCATCATCATAAAATTTCAGCCTTACATAGTTGCATATTTGTGTATTTGAAATTAATGACAAATAATGATGCCATCATTAAAATCATATTAAAATTGATCGGAATTTTATTCATTGGACACTTTTTTTAATAATTATTAATTCAAAAATAATTTCTTAAATATGCTAAAAACATTAATTTTCTATAAAATGAAGTGCTGTATGAAATAAAAGAATCGTCTGAGAATATTTGGAAAGATAAAATAATTCTTTTTAAAAAAAAATTCATTGCGGAAAGATATGAATTCTAAAAACAGGAAGAAACTTTCAAGCCATTAAACTATCTCAAAAATTTGCCTAAATGTATTGCTCAAAAGAAATTTGAATTTCATGAAGTAATTTAATTTAAAACGTTATTTGAATTTCTGTAACTGGAGTTGAACTCTTAATATAGAGTTTGTATTAATATAATAAGCAGTTTTGTAAGGAAAAGTAGAAAAAAATATACCCGGGATATTTTACTTTCCTTGAAATTTTTATTCAAGAAGAAAAATAGGTTACTACATTCCAGAAGTGCTTCCATTTTATGCATTTTTCTTTCATAACCATAAAAAAAAAATATTAGAATCTTGCAGACTGAATCCTCATTTTTTTTTTCATAAATGAAATGAAATTCAAAAGCAAAGAAATGGAACATTTCGGATTCTGTATTTTTTTTTTCTATTTCTCTTTAATTGTGTGATTCTTAATGATACTGAAGATAAAGTTTCAGTACTATTGAACTTCTTTAAGTTTTTGAATTTTATTTAGGTCTATGGGTAAAAAACAACAACAATGCAATGAATTGATGCAGACTGAATGTTCGAGGATGACAAATTAAATTATTTCTTTGGATGTAAAGCATATTCAGGATTTCGAACATACTCATCGAAGTGTAATGCTCTTACTTGTCTTGCAACCAAGACTGCTTACTGCAGCGCCCTCAAACGGTCAAATGTAAAAAGCATATAAATCCATGCATACGTCATCGCTAAGATGCTCCCATGGAATCACATGCTTCCAATTCACTGGAGGAGAAAATCTTTATTTACCAGCTTCACCAACATATGATCAAAACGTTGAAATGGAGAAACTAAAACTAAAATTTTAATTCGTAACTCAAAAAATCTATATTTAATCCTCTGCAAGTGTTTGTAAAGATGTGATTCATTTTTAGTGGATGTATATACTTCTATTATGTACATTATCTCATGATGAGGACGAAATAATTAAATTTAAGTCTACTTAGGAAAGAGGATGAAATAAAGAAGGAATTCAAAAATGGCACAATGACTAATGAAAATGACCAATTATTTTGTAATTTACAAAGCATCACAGAGTTTCATAAGACTGATTGGGCTGTATCAACATATGATGATATGGAGTTTATAAAAACAGTTAATTAAAAATTTTCTTATAATTATCTTGTAAACAACTAAACATTTCATTAAACTAAGAAGCATTTAAATTTCATATAATAATATATATGGTAGTTTTAAAATGTCACTTTAATTTGTTTTCTTGCAACATAAAATTATTTGGCCGTATTTTAATTTAAACAATCTGCACCAATTTCGACTTTATTTATTTTAATGAGAAATGAAATCACAACTACAAGTTGTGTTCAAATGAAAAGGTATGAAACGACACTGTAGGTATAAATGTAAACTTTATTCAAAGTTTACAACATAGGCCTACCTACAACGATCCCATTGATTAACGAGCAGAAGGATTCCTTGTTCCCAGAATTCCTGTGGCCATGACGAGACCCAGTCCTTCACAGTGTAATTGAATTCGCCGTTCCGAGTTGAAGCGCTTCCATTTCAGATGTTTTTTCAGGGAACCAAACACATGAAAATCGCAGGGTGACATGCTCGAGCTGTTGGGCAGATGGTCCAGCTGCTCCCACTTGCACTTGGCAGTTCCGCGTGTGTGACCCTGGAGACATGTGGACACGCTTTATCATGGAGCATAACCACATTCCCGTGAATAGCCCCAGTCTTTCGTTCTTGATGGAGCTGTATAGTCTTCACAGTACAGTCTTACAGCTGTATAGTCTTCACAGTACACATCGGAGTTAATAGTTCTTCCCTTCTCGAGGAATTATACAAGTAGAGGACCTTGGACGGAGCTCTTTATGCTCTCTCCAGCGCATGCGGATGCCCGCGCATGCGCCGAGCTCCAAAACTTTTTTTGCCAGCTAGAAAATATATATATAACTTTCAACTTTCGATGCCTTCCCTCGTTTTCGCGTTCATTCTTATTTCCTTCTCTATGCCTTTTCGGACGATAACTTCTTACAACCCTACCCTTTATTGGCCAGACAGGGGAATCAGGTACATGGCGCACATTCACGTTAAGTTATAACTTTTTGTTGACAAATCACCAAATGTGAATTTCTTATTTTTGAATAACTCTGAACGCGAAAAATTGATGCCTCGAATTGGATAAATCGCCAATTTTCTGTCCATGAGTTTTGAGGCTTCAAAAACCCCAAACCAAAACAGCATCATTGACTCACGTGATAAAATTGGTGAGAAAATATTGTAACTATACTCGACGTGAAGGGTGACAGCGCACTATTCAAAAGCCACTGCATTTAAATCGTAACATTTCTAATCACAGAAGTATTTTTAAAGATACAAATAATCACAGCTAAGAGAATGTTCCAGGAGATTTCAATGTCTTTCGTATGTAATAATTTTGGGAATTTAATACTTATACTTAGTTTCATCCAATTTCTATGACAGGCTTGAATCTAAACGTCCTTCAAAAAATTCTCGGTTTCCATGAGAGGCACTGATTGCTATATAAATGGTTATAACAATTAGCATTTAATATTTTCCAACATGCATTAAGAGATTGAAGTTTTTGTAAAATTCTAGAAAAATAATTATTCCTCAATGTATAATTTGTGTTTTGACGTTTGCGGCTAGCAACTGTAGTAACACTTACGAGGAACGGATTTCATTCTTGAATTTAATTGGATAAAAATGATTATAGCTGAAATATGTCAGCCGAGGCGTGAAAGCTTTCAGCGCCATCTGTTATTTATTTTCTAAAACATAAACGGCAGTTCATTAAAAACTTTATTGTAAGCTTTTTTGATGGAGACAGTTTTTTTTTATCAGATTTACCACGCACAGCGTTATGATATGGAAAACTAAATTTGAAAAAATTTTTAACAAATAATCGGCGGATTACATACAGGAAACGGTATAATCAGTGTTTTGTCGTCTATCTCAAAGGATTAACATTGTCAAATCTTTATCATTTTCAAGATTTTTTTCTCTGAAGGTATAATTGAAAGTTTTATTTTGTTTTAAGGATGTGACAACGTTCAGTATGTAATTTTTGAAAACATTCTAAAATAGTTATATTTTTGAATTTTTGTATTAAAAAAAGATTTAAAAAACATCTTTGAAACCAAAATATAACAGTTAAGTTGCAAAGGTGTTTTTGCAAAAAATTGAACAAAAAATGTCTGGAAAGATATATGAAGTCAAATTCTTCTATTTTAGAGGATTATCAAATTTTGCTGATTCTTAAAGAAAAAAAATTCTTAATTTCTGTCTATTTTATAAATATTGGGGTACGACTCATATATAACACGAAATTAAAATATTTTTTTTTCACATTCTGAAACTCGAAAATAACTATAGAATATTTTTAAATGAATAGATTATTTATTCTCCAATTCGAGAACTAAGAGCACATTGAAAAATTATTATACCAAATTGAGACAAAAAATTAAATTTTAGGTTATGAAGATTTTAGATTTTTTTTAAACATCAGATTTTAATTTATGAATCTTTTTAAAAGAAAACTCTATCGAATACGTCAATGCAGATATAAAAAAGCTGGGTAATTCCCCAAAAAATTGACTTAGAAATAAAATTTTAAAGGTTTTATATAGAAACCAATTCAAACATTAAGAATATTAAATAAAAATATATTCGTAATTTCACAAAAATATCCATTTTCCAACTTAGTCAATTTCAACCTTAAAAACAGTTTCGTCTACCTTGACTGTTGAAACTATTATGTGAGGTTTTTTCCATATCTCAATAAATCATTTGTCCATAAATGTTCAATATTTACTTCTGTTTAAAAACTGAGATAATATGGAAGCTATCAAGACAGTGAAACGATTCTCTACTGGTGTCTATAAAGTATAGTGGACATTTTCCCAATGTTATCAATAAGTCTGTATGATGGTTTTATAAAAGTCAATCTTTGAAAACTGTTTACCAACAGCAGAAATCTTTGCAGGATTCTAGTGAAATATCACATATAGTAGATGTTATTTTTTGAGTTATCGCGAACCTCAAAAAGACAGCAGAGAATAAAAAGTCATGCTTCGAAACGAGCACTATCTTTCTATACCATATAAGACGCGAATCATAAAAAGTATGAAATATATTCTCTTTGACAATATCCAGATACATTTTTCATTTTGACGAATTCTTTACATCCATTTTCAAGATACTATTCTGTGGCATTTATTATGAGATAAGTCTCTCTAAAAAACAAAAGAGAGTCTAAAAAATTCTCATGAAGTATTCGAACCGGAAAAAAAAGAAAAGAAACTATTTTCGCTTCTCACAAGAACAAATCTTTCCTGGAATAAGAGGAAAAAGTTATATCTTTACTGTTTGATTCATTTTGACTTTTCTCCGATTTTTCTTATCTTTAACTTTTTAGGGTGAAATTGTTTTTACAGTTGTCGATAAAAAGAAAAGACGGATGCTAGATGTCATCGACGTATTTCGAGTGTATTTATCATGTTAGGATGTGTCGAATGAGAAATAGAGTTTCAATATTACATTCTGAATTATGAGAATAGCATACGAGATTCAAATGTAATCTTAAAAATTACCTCAATACTTGCAACAGCATGTATGTATATATGAAACTAAAAAAATTATGTTTCAAGACACAAATAAAAAGTTTTAACGACCAGATTTCAGAAACTATTTTGGAAATCTACACGGTATTCAGCAAAGAGCAACCTGATTTCAAAATTAAAAATTTCGAAAATTAAGATCAATAAAGGAATGAAACAAACGGTATGTTTAATGTGAAAGCTGTAAAAATTAATATACATAAATTTGAAAATTAGTTATAAAAGCTGCTAACAGATGGCGCTGAGCAATTAATAATCAAATATAGCAAACTGAGGAATAAAATTAAGAATTGAAATTCGTAAAAATACATCTAAATGTATTTTAACGGTAAAAAATAATTGAAATTAAAAGTTTGAAAACATATATGTTCAATTTCTGCATTTGTCTTAAAAGTTTAAAATATTTTTAAGATATGGTAAGAACTGGCATTTCAAGCATTAATAGAATTATTTGAGAAATCACGATTGTTCATTTAGTTAAAATTAAAAAAAATCTTGAATGTTTTAAATCCTCTTATAATCTCTTTTGTTCTTCGTAAACAACTATTGTTTTTAAAAAAATAATTACTTCAAGATAAATTGCTTTAGAAATTTGTTTGATTTTTTGCAATAAAGTATTTTTTCTTATTTCAAAAGAAATGCTTACAAGCCATTATTTTCGAAATAATTTATTCATCTAGATATTTAAAGAGATTAAAATTTATTATTTTAAAGTTTTGGTGAACTAAAAACGATAAGTCGCGTGGTAATCTGCTTGATGAAACCGTGACTTCTCTCAATATGACACTAACTCTAACTTTGACAAAAATTAGGTTTTACAGAGTTGAACAATTTTTTTCATCTAAGAGTTTTCATGGTAAAATAAATATAAAAATATCTTGTATGAAAATCTAAAAAAAGAAAAGAAAAAGAATACGAAATCAGTGGTAATAGAAAATGTCAATCAATATTTAAAATTATTTGTTTCTAATTAAAAAAAATCCTCACATAAAAAAAGTTTCTTTTTTTCGTATGTGTAGGTAATAAATCCAGGAAATAAATTTTTGCAATCTGAAAATTAATATAAAATAAGTAATTCAATAAAATTTTGATGCCTGAATTTAATTCCATTTCTGATTATTTACTGTGTTATAATAATTACTATAACGACGGATTAATTTTATGAAATTTGAGTCCTTTTACGAAACTTCAATAGATGAAACAAATATCAATAAATTAGAAAATAATTGACTTAAACAAATGAAATTTAGTTTTCTGGAATAAATTTTGATGTAATTTGTAAATATGATGATGGAAATTGTTGCTGGCATTGGAAATTTTGAGGTTTGTTCTAATTTCAGTACATAGGCTTCCTTATTAAATTTTTTATTCAAAATCTTGAAGAATGCTTTAATTTCTTTTGAATGTAATTTTTCGAATACAGTTTTTAAGATTGTATCATAAATTGTTCCAGGATATAGCTGATATATAATTTTTCGTGACTACACATTCTATTTTCACATACAGAAGAGCATACGAAATCTGATTAATGCTATTGAATAAATATAATTTTGGTAAATTATCATTGAATAATCATTAATATTTGTTAGATCATGGAAATTCATATTAATGAATAGTTACGCGAAAGTAATAAAAACGTAGAATACAAAACTAAGAAATGCCTTTGCTACGGATACACTTCAATTCCATACTAAGTCCGTAAATTCACCGGGTTCCTTGTAGCGTGTGTATGCGTGAAAACAATCAGCAGACCTCAGTAGAAAACAACGGCAACGTTTATTAACGACAGGGCACTAATACAAAGACGACAAATACACAGGCGAAACGAACACAGGATAGCGCACTACAGTAAACAGTAGCCTACAAGTAGTAATCGACCACAGCACACAAAGTGGCCAGACAGAATTCAGAGAAGGAGGGATTTCACTTAGCGTCACTCTACGGCCTCGCCAAACGTCTACAATTCTCCACTGCCTCCTCGCTTTAGCTGTATCCAACTGCCGACTCGCTACTATACGACTGGCTACTCCACACATGACATGATGTTGCTTTTACAATAAACACCAGGATTCGACACACCACTTAGTTTAACAATCGCTTGAGCTCCACACAGTGCTTCGGCCGCGGTGGCCGGGTGGTAAGGTCTCGGCTTCGGAACCGGAGGGTTTCAGGTTCGAGACCCGATTCCACCGAAGAACCGTCGTGTAAGGGGATCTATTGCACGTTAAATCCGTTCTGACCAAACGTCCTCCCGCTGGTGTGGTGTGGTGTGGAGAGGGGGGTGCCAGCTCAGGTGTCGTCCTCGTCATCTGACCGCGGTTCAAAATTACGAGGTCCGTCCTAAAATAGCCCAAGTGTTGCTTCAAACGGGACGTTAATATAACTAAACCAAACCAATCCACACAGTGCTGGACTATTCCGCCTTTGCTTTGTTATCTTTTCGACAACTCGTTTCACGACTTCAATTCCAACTGACTGCAGTTTGAGACTGCTGACCTTTTATAGTTCCCGGGAGGCGGACCGAAAAGGTTCCGGGCCAATCAGGCGTATTCCAGTTACTTTTGAATGAATGGTTAAAATTCTCGAAGTTTCCAGCAATATCTATTTTTTCGCTAAAATCGCCAAATTCATCGCCAAGTAGTAATTTGGTTCAAATGGTAGCCAAGTCTGTCACCAAGCTCTGAAATCACTGACGCAACACCGATCAGCACCCAACAGAGCTGTTCGTAAAATGGTCTTTCCAGTGATTGAAATAACTCTGCTGGGAAGCAACATTACAGGTTTGTAACACTATTTTATTTATGATATGCCAGGATAAAGCTAATAATTTTTTTCCCATATTATATCTCTAGAAATGTAGTTAATGCTACTGAATGAATATATTTTAGTTACTAAATCATTGAATAATTATTTAATTGAATAATTAGTTTTTACATTTAAT
>JAPMOR010013467.1:0-42279 GCA_026543865.1 Argiope aurantia
AGTGTCTTTTTAAACCCGATTTTCTTAAAAATGCTTTACTACATATGCCACATGCATGCAGTTTATATTTCTCTTTCATATGTATCCATAAATGTATATGTAAATTAAAGCGTACAGAAAATGTTTTATTACAAGCGATACAGGATACAAGCGCAAATGTTCCTTTAAATTCAAATTGTCATCAAATTCTTTACTACATATGTCACATGAAAAAGGTTTCTAATTCGTATGTTTTCGTAAATGCGGCATTGCAGGAAGGACTTTATTACATATGTCACATGTAAATGGCTCCTCATTTGTATGTGCCCGTACATGTACTTCGAAATAAAGCTGTTGAGAAAATACTTTATTACAAATATTGCATGTGTAAGGTTTCTCTTTTTCATGGATCAACAGATGTACCTTTCAATTCTCTTTTTTGAAGAAACGCTTTAGTGCAAATGTCGCATACAAACGGTTTTTCCTTCGTGTGAGTTCGTAAATTTGATTTTAAATTGGAGTTGTCAGCAAATGTTTTATTACACTCATCACAAACAAAAGATTTATCCTCAGAATGCGTAATTAAGTGACTATTTAAATCCGCCTTTTTGGAAAAGAATTTATTACATACTTTATAGGCAAACTTCTCTTTCCTGTGGCTTCGTAAATGCGCTTGTAAATGCAGCTTTCCATTAAAGGCTTTATTACATATGCCACATGTAAATAGCTCCTCATTTGTGTGCACCCTTATATGTGCTTCGAAATAACGCTGTTGAGAAAACGCTTTATTGCAAATATCGCATGTGTAAGGTTTCTCCTTTGTATGAATCACCATATGTACTTCTAAACTTTGTTTCTGAGTAAAAGCTTTATTGTAAATGTCATATGCAAACGGTTTCTCATTCGTGTGAGTTCGAAAATGTCGCTTTAAATTGGAATTGTCAGCAAATGCTTTATTACATAAATCACAAGCAAATGTCCCTTTAACGGATAGCAGTCAGAAAATACCTTATTACATACATTACAAACAAAAGATTTCTCCCCCGAATACGTAAGTAAGTGTCTATTTAAACCTGACTTTTTGAAAAAGAGTTTATTACATACTTCACATGCAAACCGCTTCTCTTTTGTGTGGATTCGTAAATGTGCATGTAAATGCAGCTTTCTAGTAAAGGCTTTATTACATTTGTCACATATAAATGGCTTCTCATCTGTAAGCGCCCGTTCATGTGCTTCGAAATAACGCTGTTGAGAAAACGCTTTATTGCAAATGTTGTCTGTGTAGGGTTTCTCTTTAGCATGAATCACCATATGTACTTTTAAATTATTTTTTTGAGAAAAATCTTTATTGCAAATGCCGTATGCAAACGGTTTCTCATTCGTATGAGTTCGAAAATGTCGCTTTAAATTGGAATTATCAGCAAATGCTTTATTACACACATCACAAGCAAAAGGCTTCTCATTCGCATGGGTCCATAAATGTCTCTTTAACGGATAGCGGTTAGAAAATACTTTATTACATACATCACAAACAAAAGGTTTATCTCTAGAATGCGTAAGTAAGTGTCTATTTAAACCCGACTTTTTGAAAAAGAATTTATTACATTCTTCACATGCAAACAGCTTCTCTTTTGTGTGCGTTTGTAAATGCGCCTGTAAATGCAGCTTTCCAGTAAAAGTTTTTTTTTACATATGTCGTATGGAAATGGCTCCTCATTTGTATGCGTCATTGTATGTGCTTCTAAATACCGCCGTTGAGAAAACGCTTTATTGCAAATGTCGCAGGCGAAAGGCTTGTCTTCTTTATTAGTAAGTAACTGTGTCTCTAATTGCTGATGCTGAGAAAATGTTAACTACATAAATCATAACCGGATGACTTCTTCATTGCGTATGTAACTATATACGTATTTCTTTAGGAAAAAATTTCCATAACCTGAGGCAAAAGCGAGCAATTATCTTTTAGAGTCAGTTAATAAACGAAATTAAAAAAAACGTTTATGTAAATTATTTGTTGTGGTGCATACAATGTACACATGAGCTGTCTATTTAGTCAAAAGATACGTTTTTGAATTTTTATACTATGATTCATTACATTAATCCTGAGTATAATATCTCACACTTGTGGTTGCGTATGAAAATATTCAAAAATGTATTTCAATAGGCTATGCAATTTTAATATTTATCGAAAATTTTAAACACACCTACTGGAGAAATGATTCTTTTCTATTTCACAACGCTGGATTTCATTTAAGAAATGTCATATGCTGCAGCTTATATTTGTAAATCTTTGAAAAGTCACACATTTTTATCACAGGTACTTGTCAGAGGAAAGAAGTGGCGATACTAATCTTTTCAGGTAACTCTTCGAACACCACTAAAATCTAAACAGGGGGAAAAAAAATGGATAATAATATTATTTGAGACTCAGAAGTTCTGCTATTTCTCAAAAATATTGAAAGTTGAAAATAGATTGATAATGTTTCAAGTTATGAGTTTGCTCACATACACTTCAATCAGAAAGGAATGTCCTAAATTTAAAAAGCTCCAACTTAACAAAAAACGTATTTCTATAACTTAATTGTGATTTTTTATGATTTGACAGTGCATCCATTTTTGCTAAAAAGAGTTTTCACTTCCATTCCTGCCCCCCTCAGATTTATACAAAAAATATTCTGGTTAAACAATGTGATTCACCAAAATCTTTTTCAACGTTCAATTTTTTTTATCATAATTAGCTACTTAAAAATTAAAAAAAATAGTTATAATTATATATAGAAAAAGAAACTCAAATACTGAGGAGCCCAGAAATCACGAAAGTAAACAACCCGGATGATATGTCATGAAACAAGAATTCTCTGAAATGCAAAATAAAATATTTACCAGTAAATGGCAATGCAAAATCTGCTTTGAACAAAATGAGGTTCTGGTTTTGTAAATGGCGAAGGCTGCTATGTAGTAATAGTGAGTAGACTTTTGTCAGTTTCAGATATAATATAATTATTAATATGTATTAAATTCTTGTGAATACATTATTAAAGTAATACATGCACAATGAATAACGTAACACATCTATGCATTCATGCATTATTTGAAATACTTTTTCATATCCTTTTCGAGGACTTTTTATATTTATTATATTCCACAATTTGTTGATTATCTCATTGAATTCGTTTTATAGCAAACAGAGTCACTCAACCTTCTTAAAGCTTTGGCATTTGTCATAATATTTTAGGTAGATTCCTATTGATATATATATACACTGGTGTGCAAAACTTAAGCAACAGGTATGTTTTTTGCCATAATTTCACGAGAAATCATCTGAGAGACATGAAATTCAGAAATGAGATTCAGCACTTTGTTCTGAAAGAATGACGAAAGCATAGTTGCGCAGAAATGAATACAATGCATACAATATGGAATCAAACAAAAAAAGGCTTTTTATTGAACTCATAGTATCGTTACACATGATTGTCTGTCCAAGAGGAAGAACAGAAAGCAGATGTTCCTTAGTATGGGATATGCCCTCCCCTTACTGCAATGGTTGCTTCGCACCGTCTCTACATACTCAGCACCAGATTGTCCAACAATTCTTGAGGTAAGAGTGCCCATTCCTCAATCAGTATCTGTTTAAGTTGTCGGGTGTTCCCAGGAGGATGCAATCGTGCCGCAAAGCGTCTCCCCAAAGCATCCCCCACATGTTCTATCGGATTTAAATCAGGGGAGCACGCCGGCCAATCCATTCGAGTGATATCTTCTATTTCCAGGAGCTCCTCAACATCATGAATCCTGTGTGGTCGTGCATTGTCATCCATAAAAACGAAGTCTGATCCAATGGCACCTCGGAACAGACGCACATGGGGAAGGATCACCTCCTGAAAATAGCGATCTCCAGTTACAGAACCTCTGTCGAAAACGTGGAGCTCAGTCCGCCCGTTCATCATAATGCCTCCCCAGACGACAACTCCAGGACCACCGAAGAGGTCTCTTTCCGTGATGTTATTGGGATGAAACCGTGTCCCGACCTCTCTCCAAATCAACATCGCTTGTGGCACTAAAACGACTCTCATCTGTAAAGAGGACATGACTTCATTGATGAAATGTCCAGTTTTTGTGCTCCCTGCACCACTCTAAACGGTGCCGCCGGTGGGAAACTGTCAAAGGGATGCAGCATTCAGGACGGCGGGCGAATAGGCCACCTTTGTGAAGGCGTCTGGACACAGTAAAACGCGACACTTGTCGCCCCGTTGCTGCATACAGTTGCTGAGCAATGGCGCTTGCTGACTGGTTTCGGGTTCTTTTCGCCTGCAGAATGATATGTCGGTCATCCACTGCAGTTGTTTTCCTGGGGCGGCCACCACCAACCTTTCTCATAGCTGTACCTGTGGTTTGGAAGGCTTTCCAAGCGCGCAAAACGACACTTTTGTTGATTCCGAACTCTTCAGCTACACTGGTCACACTACGGCGCTCCTCCAGCTTTCCGATCATTCTTCCACGTGTGAAATTGTCCAGGTGATTTCTGCTAGCCATATTTCACGAATTAACTCACGTGCACTTGCAGCGAATGTCTTTAATTGCGTCTCCGTCCTTCCTTTTATTGTAGTGTTGAGCTGCACGCGCCTTCCGCACGTGTTTTGCATACGCTCACGTCGCCTGTGACGTTTTGTTCCTGATATTTGCATACGCATGACCTTTCTCTTGAATTACGTGTTCATTATACTGATCGCAAGAACTCCTTTTCTGCAATTTCATGGCTATCTGCTTAAAATTTGCATTGTTGCTTAAGTTTTGCACACCAATGTATATATATATAACACCTTGCCCATTTCATCTAGTGCAAGCACGAAAAGATGATATAAATTTATAAATGTTACGAATCTATACTTGTAGAAATAGTAGAAAAGTCAGTGCGCAGTTATAACAGAAACAAATTGTAACCTGATAGCATGTTGTACTGAGTTCTAAAATTAAGTTTAGATTTAGATAAATTTTTCAATTGTATATTATTTTGGCCTCTTTTTCTCATGTATGATCCAAGTATTCCTCTTTTTAATGACAGAAAAGAAAATCAAGGCATTCTGGGATAAAATAAATGAATATTATTCTAATAAATTTGTTCTGAATATTTAATGTAATTTAAAAAATGTAATAATATTATTTTGATCACTGTAATTCTTTGTTTTGATTTCATTTTCATGCAATATTTGTTATGATATTTTGGTTTTGATGTTCTTGATATATATATAAATATATAGGTTACATTTATTGCATAGAAAGGCTCATTTTTTATTTTTGTTGGATAAATGTTTTTTTTTTTTTTTTCATCACATATTTTTATAGACCGCGGTTCAAAATTACGAGGTCCGTCCCAAAATAGCCCAAGTGTTGCTTCAAACGGGACGTTAATCTAACTAAACTAACTAAACTAAACTAAACACATATTTTTAAAAAATATATTGTTACTGTATCTAAATAATTCAGTGGTTATTTTTAAATGTATTCAGTATCTGTCTCACAGAAGGAATGAGATAACATGCCTGTTCATACCAGGTGGCAAGGATAATACATTCTTAAAATTAAATTTTTCTGTCGACATTAGAAGAATTACGTCTCATTTAAAGCTGAGGAAGGATTGCTAACTATTAAAAAGTGAATATACTAAAATACTTTGAAGAAAGTTTTTTTAACAGTAGTTAAAAAAAATAATAACTTGAAAACAGAACTTGATTTTAACAATAAATTTTATTTAAATTATAATTATACACCTTTCAAACACATAAAACTAATATATACTAAATATATCACAACTTGTACAAATGCAATATGACTTCCAAAATGATATTGAATTCTGGATATACAGAATACAAATTTAAAAAAAAAACATTCATATAATACTATTAATAATATTTGAGAGAACAATGGGTTATATATTCAAGCATAAATATGCAATGTTTAAAAAAATTATATCAATAATATTCATTGTTGCCATGGTATAATTTATTCTACTTCTCAAATATAAGCCCATATTCGAATCCTAAAGGTAAGCATAAAACTCGCATATAATTTTATATAAACCTGCTATATAATTTTATATAAACATGCATAAAATTATATAACTTGGTAAAATAATGGAAGTGACCACTTATCTCAGGTAATTTATTAGTTAAAATGAGAAATGGAATCATAATCATTTCCCCCATTTGCTTTAAAAAAAATCTTTCCAGAAAATACTTAAAGTCTTGCAAGCATACCGGTGAAAACTTCAAGTGAAATAAGCATTTATCTCAAAAAGTTTTCTAACTTAAGAAGAAGAAAACACCTAGTCAAATCAATTTTAAACTATTTTATTTTAAATTTTATCATATGTTTTGTACAAGGACATAAGATAAAATCAATTTAAGTAATTTATTTTCAAAAACATAATATATGTAAATGATACATACATAAAATACACATGATTTATTTTAAACACTTCATCACACTATAGCAGACATATAATTTCTCTTGGAAGTGTCAATAAAAGTCTGTTGAAATTTCCTAGCCTGTGAAAATATATCACCAGATTTCACAGAAATATGGTACATGCTTTTTCTTAAACATGCATAAGGAGATGTATCTTAGCAGCAGGGTAAGAAACTTTTCAATATACAAGTCACATTCAAATGACTGCTCTTTCGTATGCATCCATAAACATGGCCTTGGATGAGAATGCTAAGAAAATGTTTGTTTACAAATTCTGAATTCATACAAGTTCTCTATCATACGAGTTCGTAAATATTTTCTCATGATTTCAAATGATTTCTCATTTGTAAACATGATAAATAAATTGGGTAATTGAAAAAATACTTTAGTTCATATATCATTTAAACGGTTTCTCTTTCGTATGTGTTCGTAAATGTTTAATTAAACTCCATTTTTCAGTCATTGCCTTATTACAGATATCGCATACAAATGGTTTCTCTTTTGTATGCATTCGTAAATGTCTCTTTAAATGGGACTGCCAAGAAAATGCTCGACTGCAAATCGAACACAAATATGGCTTCTCCCCTGTATGTGTTCGTAAATGCCTATTTAAATCATCCTGTCGAGAAAAGGTTTTGCAGCAAATGTCACATGCAAACGGTTTTTCTTTCGTATGCGTAAGTAAATGATTTTTTAAAATCGATTTGGTAGAAAATGCTTTGCAACATACATCGCATGCAAAAGGTTTCTCGTTATTGTGCGTTCGTAAATGCTTTGTTAAATTCGGCAAATGAGAAAACACTTTATTGCAAATATCGCATGCATGCGGTTTCTCGTTCGTATGCGTACGTAAATGTTGTTTTAAATTCGATTTCAGTGAAAATGTTCTATTGCACGTGTGGCAAGTATGTGGTTTCTCCTGCGTATGTGTCTGTAAATGCACTCGTAAAACACTGGACACAGAAAACGCTTTATTGCAAATATCACATGCAAAAGGTTTTTCATTTGTATGTCTTCGTAAATGCACCATTAAACTGCATTTTTTAGTAAATATTTTATTACACACTTCACATGCAAATAGTTTCTTTTTCGTGTGTGTAAGTAAATGTGATTTTAAACAAGAATGCTGAGAAAAAGCTTTAGTGCAAATGCCACAAACATAAGATTTTTCTTTTGTATGAGTCGAATCTTCCTTTAAAATCTCCTGCGCAGAAAATGCTTCATCAACTAAATCATAGGCACATGAAATTTCCATTGTCTAAGCAGCGAGAAAATGAATCACAAGCAGGCAACTTTAGTTCAGTCAGAGATCGACATTTTAAAGATTCAGAATTAATAATCTTCTTGCATACTGTATAAATGTAATTTCATTTTTATACGAAAAGCTGTTCAAAAGAGGTTTTTTTTAAACGCGCTAGAAGTAAACGAGCCTTTACATGGGAATTCAGAAGCATACATTTTTCTTGTTTGTTCATGAGTAGAAAATTCAAAATGTATTTTAAGTAAAAATTAAAAATATAACATGAATCGAAGACTTTTTTTATACATACACAGGAGACATTCTTTTCTGTAACATAGAATTGGATTCCATTCAAGATATCTCATAAGTTGTAGTCAGAATAACTTTCTCACCTTAGCATCGTCACTTTCGGTCAGAAAGGTGTGGTGATGTAATCACTTTCTTTGAGAGGACACACTTCCAAACTATACCATTCATCCAAGTTCCTCAGAAAGCAACAACTAAATAAAGTAAAACAAATTACTGCAATTTTGCATTCAAACTGCTGATAATCATAAAATGTCTGCAAAAATTGAATTAGAACCATAACGCTTGCTAATAACTCTAATACACTGTGGTTAGAAAAAAAATGTCCTGCCTTTGAAAGAATACATTTCTACAACAAAACATTTCGGATTTCATTTTTATAAATCTTTTTACAGAAGATATTATAAATTTTTATTTGGTAGGTAAGATTTTCTGCAAGTAGCTTCCTTCGTCTAATTAACAACCTTCCAGTTTACTTTTATTTTTAATTCCATATTTATTCTTCTGAATTTTGAATTTAATAATAATAATACATCACACAACGCACACAGAAATCAAATTCATTCAGAAATTATACTACTTTCAAATAATAAAATAATCCTAAACATTAATGAAAAAGCGTAATTAAATGACGTCCATGAGCAAAAGTGAGAGGAAATTTAGCCAAACAAATCAACTTTACCCATCATATAATGCATTCTAATTTTTTAAACGAATTTCTAATTTTTTATATGAAAATTTACGTCAGATTGCTTATATCCAAAAATAAAGATTTTTTTTTCTTTTTGATTATCTTTATTTGAACGAATACGAAAATGTTCTTTTAAATTGTTCCACAGAGGAAATTATTTAGTACAAAGTATATCATTCATTGCAAGAATAAAGTTTGCCACTTATATATGAAAAATTGGATTTAAATAACTTTTTTAGGAAAATTGTTTAAATCTTATTTCACAAGAATAAGCAATAAAAACGAACGTGCTTATTAAATAATGCTTCAGAGCAAAATCCTTATCATATGTTTGCACTTATAAGAAAATTCTTTATTAGTAAAAAAAAAAAACTTTTATTTGTAAAATAATGCTTAAATAATAAAACTTTCCTACATACATCACGAACATCAAGAAAAGGATTTTTCACTTGTGCGAATAAAGAAATGTTTTATATATTGTATATATCACAAAAATTAGTTTTTCTTTTAAGTCAATCTAAAGATGTCTAAATAAATAAATAATAAAAAAAACGTTTCTCAGAAAACAAATCTTGCCAAAGAAATCACAAGAAGAGAATTATTTAGTTAAATGTCTTTGATAATAATAATAGTAATTCAAATCACATTCCGAAGAATAAGATTTCTTATGGGTATGTGAAGGGTCACTTTAACTATATATATATATATATATATATATTTACTGTACATTGTTTTTCTTCAGTATTAGCAAGGCAGCATTTATTAAAATTAACTCTATGATAAAATGGCCTACTATAGATAAAACATAAAAATTACATAAAAAAAAGGGCCTGTGTTACAACTCTGTATTAATATTTGAATCAATATGAAATTTTCAACAAAAATTAATTAAATGTGCTTTATTTGCTATGAAAAGTGCAATTATCTTCCATCCTAGAAATTTCTTTTGAAAATAAGTTTAAATTGGATGTGATAATTATCCAATAAAAATAGTTTCTTATTACAGAATTCAAATGTACAAATTCAGCACACTGTTTTGCTTCATTATAAATAAAATACTCTTGTCTTTGCATTAAGTCTGATAATTTGCAGAGCCCATTTGAAAAGAAAACACATTTTCTTGGCCATTTAACACCTCAACACACATTATTTAGCACAGTGAAATATTTAATCAGAGAAGAAGTTTTCCAATGAATGTAGTAAATAATGAAAGATGTTATTAAAAGAACCGATTCGGTAGTTTCAGAAATTTATCACGTATTTCCATAAATAAGTGGTCATCAATTAAAATAATAATAATTTTTTTATAAAGAATGATTATTAATAACCTAAAAAAAGGCAAAAAACTGAATAACTGACAAAAAAAAACCCTTAAGTATTTTTAAAAATCTCTCTATTTCAAATGTTTTATTACAATTTTTACATAATGCTTTGATTTCCATTTAAACATACACACATATTTTATGCGAGTTTATAACATCATGTATGTGTGTGTAGCACCCAAAGGAGTTTGATATGTAAAAGTTATCCATTCCATTTTTCAAAAAAAGAAAAAAAAATACAAGACAAATCCTTTATATAATTATATAAAATAGTACTCTATGGAGGAAAAAAAAGATTAATGAAGATGTAGATGATAACGGGCAACTAAGCAAAAGTTTGAAACTGGAATAGGAATATATGCAAATAATTTGATTTAACTTCAGATTATTCATGCCTATTTAAATTTTTTTGCTACTCCAAATTTAGCCAATCTGAAAAGAAGAAATTATACTATTTGTATAACAAATGTGTTTTTATTTAAATTTTATTTTGATATCAACAAAAATAATATTCCTAAATTAGGATTATTTTGAAAATGTTGGCACTATAAAGTTATAAAACATTTAAGAATTAAAATTTGTTATTCTTATAATAAGCAAATGTATAATGCTATTTGCAGCATTATTAAAATTATGGAAAATGAAATAAAAAATGAAATTCCAGGAAAAAAATAAATAGTAAATGTCCTTTTCAAGAAAAGTAATGAACTTTACTTATCTGATACTCCTCTAGAAATATAGAAAATGATATTATAAATAACTTTCTACGAAATTCAATCCCTACTGCATTTAATAATAGTTTAAAAAAAGTGTTACTTTCTTGAAAGGAAATTGAAACTGTCTTTATTCCACTGATACCTATTATTCTAGATAGCCCATGAGATATTACACTAACCAGGTTTTATAAGTAAATAAAAAAGATCAAACACATTTATCTTTAGCAATTTAAATATTTTTAAAAAAATGGTAATTAAAAATAGCAGGAGTTTGATTTTTTCTTCTGGATTCTTATATTTTACAAAAGTGTGCACACACACACACATACACACAAAAAATTCTTAAATAAATTCATGGCACTTTTAATGAACACTCAAATTCAAAAAATTAAGATAAGATTTTCTTATATTTTCTCAACTTATTCAATTATTTTAATTATTAGTCTTAAGGCCTGAAAAATTAGTTTTTAAAATGAATAAGCTTAAATTTTTGGCATCAAATCAAATCTCTAAAATTTTAACAATGTAGCATAAAAAATACACATAAACATAAATTATTAACAATGAAAGTATTAGAAAAAAATACATATAAATTATCTGCCTTTGAAATGAACATGAAAAACAAAGAAACTGTTCAGGCATCCAGATGGTTAATGAAATAAATACTTCAATTAAATCATTTGAATAAAGTAGCCTCATAAAATACTATTATATAATGGATATAAATATTAAATCACTTCCACTTGCGAAGAATTAGGATGAATTAAAAAAAAAGCAAATTATCTTCTCATTATATTCCTCAACATTTTTTCATAATATAAAACCTTATTAAAATTGGAATTTTGAGGAATGGAACAAGAGAAAAGGATAAAATAAGTATAATGAACAAAAACAGAAGTAAATGCTTTTATTTAAAAAAAAACTACTTTGCATAAATTTCAGTAATTTTCCTTTCAAAATTAAATTATGTATATTTTCTTCACTATGTAAGTTATTTATTCCAAAGCCAAATTTTTATTAGAATATAAATCAAAACAATAATTCCGGAGGTTATATTCTATTGATAAATAATAATGTAGTAGGGTACCATATTACTAAATATATGTGTAATTTTCTTTTATTACAAAACAACAACAACATATTTTTGATTTATAACACATTTATGATATTAATTAGCAAAAATAAAAAGGATAGATAAAGAAAGCTAACGGTGTTGGTCACTAGACGATCATTATGTGTGATTTGACAAAAATTTAGCAAAAACTTGTATTACAGTGTTTGTTTTGACTAAGTATCCTTAAACAAATTTAAATAACCAGAATAATATTTTCGAAATACAAAAATTCTCTTTGAAGGAGCCTTCTAATGAAATGCTCCTTTTCGATAAAGGAGGAGCTCTAAAACGTATACAAAGTTATTACATACAGATGTCTAATTTAGCAATATTACAAAAACCATTTCTAATAATAAATACATAAGGAAGGAAAACTAAGGACAAATTCAAGAAAGACAAGATCAATTACCTATCAATAATGCTTTGGAATTAAATATAGTAAATATTTTTAATACTAGACAATTTCTACCACTTCAAATGAGTATGTTTAATTTCTTCTGAATTCTTCTGTTTGTTTACATCATCAACGTATAGAGAAACGCGTTCAGTCTGAACGATTCACTCATTCAGATTCCCCTCACTGAAGAAATACGCAGTTACGTCATGTGAACTTAAAACCACAGTGATTACCGCTATAAACAAAAAGTAGCAAGTCTATGCGATCCTCGTTTTTGTGTGAAGAAATATTTGAGTTAAATGTTTTCAGTTAGAGATGCATAATCCACGATTTTTTGAATAACAAATAATATTGCTATTATTATTTTTAAATATGTGTTCCATATATCTGCTATTTCAATCATATTATTAATTAAAAATTATTACTTAATATTAAATATAAAATTTATTAATTGTAATTAATACTTAATTTACTAATTTAAATAACATGTGATTGAATTAATTTGTTTCAACTTACTTCTTAATTTTTTTTTCTCAACACTATTTATTTAATTTCTTTATTGGAGTGAACCATTTTCTGGAACAGGTGAATTAAAAATATATGTAATTTCTTTAAAATGTTGACTTTAGTTCTATATTCTACCAATAGTTGGCGCCAGCAGTAAACAGATTATATGTAATCAAAGTCAATCATGTCACGAGTAGGGATGACGAATATTTTACGAGCGGTTATTACGTAACCAATATCATAAAGTCACAAATACCAGTGATCAATACTTTTCAAAAAGGGGTGTGATTCAAATCCTTAATGCGATCTTACTGTTGATATTTCGATTACAGGTTTTGGATCACGATAGAAAGTAACAATCGATACGATATCACTGAAATTTAACGGAGCGGTGACTTTACTGGAAAGTAACAATCGATACCATCTGTACAATGAAAGCTCTCGAACAAAACAGAAAAGGAGAAACCTGTGAATGGATTGAAAAGTGAACGGACCGGTTATTGGAAGTATCGTATCATTGAATTGCATATCACTGAAATCTATCGGAGCGGTGACTTCACTGGAAAGTGTGAAGTCGCAGCTCCACTTCCGATATTCGCATTTGATGTACTATTCCATACAAATAATTTTTAATTGCTGTGACTTGACTTTGCATATACTCCGTTTACTGCTGGCGCCATCTATTGGTAGAATATAGAACAAAATTAAACAATTTAAAGAAATGACATATATATTTAATTAAAATTTTTCAGAAAATGGTTTACTCCAATAAAGAAATTAAATAAATAGTTTTGAAAAAAAAATCAAATTTAAGAAGTAAGCGGAAATAGATAAATTAATTCAATCACACGTTACTTAAATTAGTAAATTAAGTATTAATTACAATTAATAAATTTTATATTTAATATTAAGTAATAATTTTTAATTAATAATATGATTGAAATAGCAGATATTTGGAACAAATATTTAAAAATACAATATCAAAATTATTTGTTATTCAAAAAATCGTGGATTATGCATCTCTAGTCACGAGCAATTAAAAATGATCTGTATGGAATTTGTGCATCATCATATGCGAATATCGGAAGTCACTCCCGTAAAGTGGAGCGGTGACTTCGCACTTTCCGGTGAAATTACCGCTCCGAGAAATTTCAGTGATATACAATTCAATGATACGATAATTTCAATAACCGGTCCTTTCACTTTTCAATCCATTCACAGAATTCTTTCGAGAGCTTCCATTGGATAGATCGTATCGATTGTTACTTTCCAGTGAAGTCACCGCTCCGGCAAATTTCAGTGATATCGTATCGATTGTTACTTTCTATCGTGATCCAAACCTGTAATCGAAATATCACCAGTAAGATCGTATCAAGGATTTGAATCACACCCGTCTTTGAAAAGTGTTGATAATTTGCATTTGTGACTTTTTGATATTGGTTACGTAATAACCGCTTGTAAAATATTCGTTATCCCTATTTTTAGTGAAGCCATAAGGATAAAGGAGAAATGATTAAAAAGGGATTAATGCGAGGAATCGTCCACTTTTATGGCGACTTTTTTATCGTTTCTTACGACATTAATTATGGTACTGAAGTCAATGAGAGTGCAACAAAATTCGTATTTTGAAAGCGATTTTTCCTCTTCCCCAAAAAAGATCCAACAGATCAATTAAGTCAAACACTTAATTTTAAATTTGTAATTTTTTTTTGAGAAACTGGAACAATGATATGGAATTTTAATATTAACAGTTTAACTGTAGAACGCTTATAGTATTTGCCATAGAGGTGTTTCTGAATGCCATTCATGTATTTTTTTTCTATTTTTAGGAGAAATAAATAATAAAAAGTTAGTAATGAAAACAGCTATTCTTATTAATCTAATTCTTACTTTTTTCATCAATATGACCAATACGATTCAAATTAATGAAAGCGAAAAGCCACCAAATAACAAGCAGGATAGGAAGAGAGAAAAGCGTTTAGTTTCAGACATTTAGATGTATTTTATATTTCGATTCTGAAAGTCCATTCTATTACCTGTATTACTTATTATTATATTACATACCCATTTTAACAAATAAAAATAATCATACAATTTAAATGCAAAAAGTATTGTGAAGTTACCCTACCTCTATTTTGTCATTGCCCCGCCTTGCTGAACAATACCACACATGTCAGAGTATTCTGGTATTGATTAATTTATGATTATACAAATGTTCTTTTTTCTCCTTTTTATGTTAAAAATTTTCATTTGAAGCAAATTTTTGCTAACTGAGGGGCGCAGTATGACATCCTCCTTTCTATCTTGAAGCCAAAGGCGTAACAACAGAGGGGAGAGGTGAGGGAGATATAAAAGACCTGAGTATTATTTTCGCAAAGGAATGTGGACACATTCGTGCATTAACGCTAATTTTTTTTTAATAAAAGAAGGCGGAAAAAATATTAATAGGCCCCGAGAGCCATTTGCACTTAGAAAGTCAACGATGACGACTAGAAACGAAGAAAATCATATTGTGCCCTGACCTTGATGTATCCTCACGACGTCACTGCTTGGAAACCAGTTATCTCAGTGTGATCGTAAATGAACATCTGAAATGCGCTCGACACAAGAAGAAAAAAAAATGTTTTCAACAATTTTTTTAGTATTAATTCAATTAATTTAGTTTATTGCAAATTTAAAGACTTAAATTTAAATATCGATTGCATTTTTTTAGTAACACAAAAAATACTTACAACATTTAAAACCTACTTATTTAATGATTGCTACTAAGATAATAATTGCTTACCAGATTTTTGCATCATTTAAAATAAAATTAAATTTTGAAAAAAAAACACTGTCATTTTAAAATTTTATGGCGTTTTTAAAAGAATCTGATTTGTTGATAATTATCTAATCTCCATCAAAATTCTGTCGGTTTTAAAATAAGAATTTTACTAATTATATGAAAGGTGAATTAAGCCTAAAGCAAATTCAAAATTAAATGATTTGGAGACGAATGAATATAGAACGATGTAGTTATGGCATAGAGAGATTAATTGTCGATCGAAGTATCATTTGATTGATTTTTCTTAGTCGTCATTGATGATACGGCCATATTGAATAGTACCAGGAGAATGGTATTGTTTTTCTACATAACATCATATTTGACACTAAACATTCGCATAAATGCTCTTGTGTTTTGTTTCCAAAACGGCGGCTGGAGCTTATCTACACCATTTGCGTCTCTTATCAACCATTGATGCATGGCTTGCAGAGAAAAGATAGGAATGATGTAGGGATACCCCACAAGTGGAATTAGACTTTTCCGTGCATGGGTTTGCACTTCTGATAGGCGTTCATTAATTAGAATAAATTATTTGTCGCTTCCAAATTCTTTCTTCCTCCATTCTAGAACTTAGCATCTGATCAGAAAACATTTTTTCCCACTTTAGACGTCATTTCTGATAGCATAACGTAATATGAATTAATTACTGTAAATGAAAAAAGTGTAATTTGTCATCTGATAGATACATTCCTTAAAGAAAGCATCAATACTGACTATAGAATTCTTAAAACCCGAGTTAAATTTCCTATTCCTGTTTCCTAGCAATAATTCTGCCATTCCCACCAAATTAAAATAAATAAAATATAAGAAGTAAAAGAGAATACGATTAAAATACTATTTATTAAATACTTTTAATAAATATACATATTTTTTTTCGAAAGTTATAAAAATATTAAAGAAACTTCTTTATTAAAGAAAGTATTGCCTCAAAAATTAATGCTGAAAAATTAAATCCCGTGACAAAGAATAGCATAAACTGAATGTATTATGAGAAGTGCTTATTTGGATTACTATTGCTATAAAAACATGTGTTTTCAAAGGGTGTAGTATGAATGGGTTATTCGGAAAGTTTCTGATAGTTTGCCTTGATATTAAGCGTTGTATTCCTTCTACAGGATGCTTGAACATATTTGTAAAAACTTTTCATTATTGGGACTTTTTATAATTGGATAGTGTTGCTCTATAGCCGATTGAATTGAATAATCCCATTCGGGATCAGTTAGACTGCAAGAGTTTATAAGTTATGTGGCGTAAATAAGGTGGAAGATGCGAGACATGTGGCATGAGCATTATTATAAGCAACTTAAAAAAAAAAGACAAAAAACAAAGTTATTTTTTTAGTGTAATATATATAAAAAAAGTTCGAATCAAATCTGAATTAATACATAATTTTTTTTTACAAACTGATATTCGGTTCTGGTATAATCATCTATATTATTTATTCATTTTATTTTATTTCATTTTTACCTCATTAATAAGGCAGTCAAAATTCTGTACGGTTAAATTACATAAAGAATTAATGAAAAATTCTACCCTTCCTTTTAAAAAAATATATATAAATAAATGTGTTTAAAAAGTTTTCAGTCTGTTTTTTTTAATTTTAATTTTTAAATCCGCTTTTCGTCTTTAATCATTTCAAATTCTAAAATATGTAAAGAAGGGAGAAAAAAAAAACCTTGCAGTGTAAATTTACTTAAAACCCTGTTGTGTAAATTTACTTAAGTTAGAAACCAGAGCAGTTAACTAATAGTTTCTAAATGGGTCCCAAGGCTCCTAAGGCTGGCCTCCATGCACAACCACAGATCATGATGGTCTTCAAGAGTGTTGGAAATGGTCTAGATCGAACTTTAACTCTTCTTTCCACTGCAATTAAGGCTGACAAAATCATTATGAATCACCAGTTGCCATCAAAATAATGAAAGCATAAATTGTTTAAAGGGTGAATTTTGGTGTGATATAAATCCACTCTTCTATGTATGATTAACAAACGCTGATAATTTTCTACAAATGTGGGGTGAGGCCTTTTAAAGCTCGTTGATTCTTCCCATTTTACACAAATTTTCTGAATGTAGACCGATTTACTCCATTAGTTTTGAATGCATTATGTATGAAGTAATACATCTGCTAAAACTAGTGCCATCTGATCGGAGTTGCAACCAGATGGCACTTTATCTCATCACACATTATCTGTGAGTCGATAATTGAATCATTTATTCACTTTATGAAATTTATCATTCATTAAATTCTTTGTGAAGTGGCTTTCAAGTACTCGTTGAATCTACTCCAAGATCACCTGACTTAAATTCACTTTATTTTTATTTATAGAATGGCTTATTTACACTTATATTTAACACTTTAATGTTACAAGGGAGGAAATCAATGTATATGTACAACTGTTACTAGAACAATGGAAATATGTATAGGTGTAAATATGCATGCTTTCCAGTTTATTGTGAACTTCTAAATTAATGTAATATGTGTTAATATTTTAATAAAAGTTAATAAAGGCATCATAATTTCTTATTCTACCTTTTTAATAAGTTCCGTAATAAATGAATTATTCCAGACATTTTAAAGTCCCAATCTAACACAGTAGGATGCTCGAATAACGAGAGTCAATAGTTATGCTTTTAAATATTTCTACAAGTTTTGCAGACAGGAGCACAGTATTTTGTGAGTTTATGGTTGAATACAAGATAAAAATATTTCAACTGAAACTTTTACATTAAGTTAAAAATTTAATTCTTTTTATCATTTTACTATCGACTTTCAAATCAACTGATGTCTTTTCAATAAATTGTCAACTTATTTAAGCAACATATATTTCTAAGTAGAAATACATGCTTAACTGCATTATTTAAAGAAAGAAATATTTGTTCCATTTTTTTCAGACACCCGTAAAAGGTATATAAAGAATAGAAACTCTAAATGAGCAGTAGAGTGAACACAAGACATCATTTGTTGAATATAAATCACAATAGTTCGATTCTTGTGTTACAATAGATGAGCAACGGCATCGCACATTACTCGATTGGGCAAAGGAAGCGTCATCTCGCTTCCATATTTAGTCACGCATCAGCATCTTCTGATGACCAAATTGCACTGCAAATGGTTAAAATGACCGATCTTGTCTCAAATTGAAAATCCACTATTTGCTCGGAAATTATTTCTGAATTTTAAGAGAGCAAAATAAATATTAATAAATGCAAAAAAATTCATTAAAAGATTGATAATTTCATATTAAATAACATTAGATCCTTTTTGAATATAATATTGATAGCAATTTATTTTATTTTAAATAATTTTGCATTAAAATATTAGGGTGTACCAAATGTTTCTTTCTCATCGCGCTATGAATGGCCTTATCTGGCTCTGCTTGTGCGAACATGCAGGCTTATCTGTTATCCATCTATGTCATTGGTTTCAGTCTTATCAAAGCTTCGCCCCAAGCCGGGATTACTTTCTTTGCCCATTTGGTGGGACTGGAAATCCGTAATTTTCTAAGAGTTCCTTTCTCAAGTTGAAACAATAAATTCGACGAAATATTGTCATCCATTGGATCATTTGAAAGCTGCCATAGCAAAAAAATGGCCAGAATTAATGAACCGATGAGGCGTTGTTTTTCATCGTGACAACGCGAGACCACATAGTGCATTAGTCGGAAGAGAGAAGCTCTTACAGTTTAATTGGGATGTTTTTACGCATCCTGCATACTCTACAGATCTCTCTTCGTAATTATTTCTTTCTGTCCTTAAAAAATTCTCTCCTTGATAAGCGCTTTAAATCCATCAGGGAAATTAAAGCCCACCTCAAGGATTATTTCTTGCCCAAAACATAACAATTTAGGAAAAAAGGCATAATGAGGCTTCCTGAGAGATGGAAAAAGGTAATAGACCAAAAAGGTTCTTATATAACAAAATAAATAATATCTTAAACAGTAAATATTGTGCATTCATTTCATATTAGAAATAGGAAAGAAACTTATGGGACACCCTAATATTTATTTTTTCATTAATAATAATAAATAAAAAACCCAGAAAAGAATCATCTTTATTCAAGTTCTCAAGTATTTTTTATTAATTGCAACCTTTTGGTATTCAGAGGCTAACAGACTTTGTTGCTTTGATTATCAAATTGCTGTTAAGATTATCAAAATTTTTAAAAATTACTTTTACAGATGCATTAACGAGAAAAATCAATTTTTATCGTAATTAATGACATTAAAACAAATATCTGAAAAGTGTGAAGGGTAGATAGAGACGTTCTAAATAAAACGTAACTGTAATAAATATTTATTATGAATCTCAATTTTTGCATAATGAATATTTAAGAATATTTATTTCTTATGATTTTATTATTTCTTTGTATCCCTCTCCTAATGTACAATCACACCATCCTTTTCGAATCCAAACTGATGCATTTGGCACGAAAATTGGCTTGTTAACAGTGGCAGATTTTTGACTAAGCAGATGCCTACGAGCTCAAACAGGTAGATAAAAAATGTTATTAGCCTAACTGCCAAATAAGTGAAATCCAAGAAATACAATTAATGAATGATAAATTATAAGAATAACATTAATACTTTAAGTATAATTGGCTCCTGTCTATTTCACCACTTGTTTGTTTGTTTGTGGGGGATCCGGGGATTTTTAGCAATAAAGGCTGTCATCCCAGCGTTCAACAATATCTCCAATTAATGAATGTCAAAAAATTTCAAGTGGTGAAGGAAACTATGGAGAGACAGTTTATCTGCAAATGCTTTGTTCTTGAGTTGTTTGAAATTACAGGTTGAAAGAGAGTTGAGGCCCAACTTCGACCAGAGGCAGCGTCTGATGCTTGAGTATTTTCGGCAGTGCAGTAAGATATGATCCAAATTATTCAAAGAGTGGCTTGTTTCGCAATTTGGTTGATTCGACAGGTTAAAACGATGTAGAAGGCCAGGTGTAATGAGTGTTTTGGCAGAAATTCTAGCGCAAATAATGTCTTCTCTTCTATTTCTTGTCCATTTAGCAATATTTTTTATGTCTGGAATTTTTCCAAGAATTTCATAATATTTGCTCTGTCTATAGCTGTCTGTTGTTTTTCTTTTTGAGATTTGTTTGATGCGTGAAATGATGTCTTCCGATGCGATCCATTCAATGCATGGGCTGATTTCTGTTACTTATTTTGTGATCAAGTTCGCTTTTTCATTCCATAATATTGTCGAATGCCCTGGGATCCACAGAAAAGTAATATGTTGGTTAATCTGAGATTTTTCCACAATTTTGCCCACAATTTTATGAGTGATGGATGGGGGTTTATATGAAAATTTTTGCTGTAAGAACTGAAAGACTAACTGTAAGAAAAAGTAAAGGTTTCTCAGGAACGGAAAGATAGACCATTGCCTGGAAAACTGCAAGAGCTTCATGTTTAAAAATTGAGTTGATATTGTGGGTTCGAAAAGCAAATTGAGACAGATCCAAAATGCCGGCGATTGATGTTAAGTTTTGCGATTTCGATGTATCAGTTGCGATTATGAAACATTGTTTGAAGTCCTGTTGTAGCGTTTCTTGAAAACTGTCATTAATAGCTGAGTGTGGGAAAGATTTGTTTTGAAAAGGGTATTTTGAAATAATAATACGGCAATTTTCTCTTGGAAGTTGCAAAAAATGTTGATCAGAAATAATGCGATTCCAATTATGTTTAGATCAGAAAAAATTTTATCCAGAAAAATTTTGTCCTGTTCAATAAGAGCAAGATTAAAATGTTCTAAATCTAATTTGTAGATGGCGGAGAAGGAACTAATAGAAATCTGCTTAATGAGAAATTGTAAGATAAACGTTTGATTTTTTCACTGAGAATTTCCTGATTGGAGATGAAAAGGAGAGCTTTATTCGATGTCCACTGTGGAACACCAAGTTCAATGCGAAGTGCTTTGGTTTGAATAATATAACATGCTTTCATGCGAGTTTCTGGGAATTTGTTGATAATTTGACTGGCGTAAAAAAATAAGCTGCAAATGCTATTGTTTGTGATTGTGATTAAATCTTTTGTTCTTGGGCCATAATGTTTATATGCAAAACCCTTTAATACATTGATTTTTAAAGCTTTATTTTTAATTTCATTGAAGATCGATCCGTTTTGCTTTCTTTTTGAAAACGGAATTCCGAGGAATGTAATTGAGTTTTTCCATTGGATGATCGTTCCTGCTAGTGAGATATTTGGGTGGGTAAAATTAATTTTGTTTGAAAGATCGTCTATGTAACTTTTCTCTGCATTAACTGAAAGTTTCCAATACGTACACCATTAATGTACGTTTTCCATTGTAATTTCTTAGTAATAAGTTCAATAGACTGATGCGAGCAAAAAATAAATATGTCGTTTTCCATTGTAATTTCTTAGTAATAAGTTCAATAGACTGGTGCGAGCAAAAAATAAATATGTCGTCCGCAAAAATCAAACAATCAACTTCATTTTCAAGAGTTTAAAAAAAATCCGATATAAAAATTGCCCATAAGATTGGCGAGAGGACACTACCTTATGCTAATCTTTTGTTTGTAATTTTTATGTCGGTGAGTGTGTGTCTCCATCGCACTTGGAACTTACGGTGACTAAGGAATTGATGCAACCAAGCGCATATCTTCCCACAGATGTCCAATCCCAAGCATTTATATATCAATCCGTCAATATAAACCGAATCTTAAGCTTATGCGATATCGAGACTAATACCAATGAAATGTTTTTTTTCCCCTCTTTGCTTTTGAAATGCTGTAATATAATGAGTATGTGGCTGCCTTATTGTCCTTTATGGTAAAAAAACCAAATTGTTTTGGATGAAGTTTTTTGTTCTTTGTAAGAAAATCAGTAATTCTCTTACATAAGATACGTTCAAAGATTTTGAAAAAACAAATGTTAGAGCTATTGGCCTATATGATGTTATCTAAAGCTTGCCTTTATTTGGTTTTGGAATGGAGATAATAAATGCATGTTTCCATGTTTTGAGAACATGTGTTGTGTTAAAAATCTGTTGAAATAATTGAAGGATGTAATAATTTGCATTTTTGTTAAGTTTTTTGAAAAAGGATGCGGGAATATTGTCTGGACCTGGGGTTGTTGTTTTTGATTTTTTAATTGTGAATTGTAATTCTTCGATTTGTAGTGCTCCGTTTAATTCGCTTTCCTGATTGTCCGTAAACTGGATTGCTAATGGTTCGTGAGAACTGGAATTGTTGGCATAAAATTCTGCGAACAGATTACTTTGCACGAATGGGTTGGTGATAAAAGAATTGTTAACAGAAATGGTGTTGAAGGAGTTTTTATCTTCATATTGCTGATTCAGTTTTCTTAAAATAGAACAAATGTTCTGGGATTCCAATTAAAAGGCCCCCTCCCAGTCTGTCTTCCCTTTGAGATCTAAAGAACCTTTTTTTTTTTTTTATATAGAAACGAAAATCTTCTTCAGCATAAAGAAAAGTTTCTTGAAAAATCCAGAAATCTGAAATTGAGAAGCGAGGAATACCAAGCCAGATTTTTTTTATTCCTAATACTATTGCAATACCACTGAACAAAATGCATCCTAATAGATTAAACCAACAGAAAAGGAAAAAACAATCTACAAACTCTGCAAGAGGTCAACCAAACACCGGGGTGACGCACACACACACACAAATTCCAAGCATTTGGGAAAGATAAAACTGAAGCAGCGTTTTGCAAAGAAGAGAAACAAATAACAAGCGGGAAAAGAACAAAAGTAGCAAAAAGAAAACAAAGCGCAAAAAAAGATTATTAATCCGAAGTCCCAGCAGGGCCACCAGCGTCCCATTTACACTACTTTCATTTTGCTATAACAGTATTTCTAAACAGGTAGTGTCTGCGTAAATAACATTGCGCACAGACGCAAATGAGTCGTAATAAATAAAAATAATAATATCTTGTATTTCCACAAAATTATTAAAAAAATTAAGCTAAATCTAATGTGTGTGTGTTGGTGTTCTGTAGGCCAGACTGTGTGTCCTACAGCTACCAAATTCGGCATATGTATATCTTGGAGGTCAGAAATGTATACCTCGGAGCATTTTAAAATTTTTTTAAATTACAATCTAAATTAAATAAAAATTAAGCGAAATTTCGATAACTTTTGAAAATATTATCACACAAACACGGTTTTTACACCAAGTTAAAGTTTTAAAAAATTACCTTTTTAATCATACCAATGTTTTAACTTATAAATTAAGTTTCTATTTTCAATGAATTTTTAAAAGAATATTTTAGTTAAATTTTTCAACAATTTACTTCGCACAGAGTAAAAATATAATTTAACCTGCAAGGGCACGTTTCGCATGTATGGAAAAAAAATTATCTTTTATCAACGTATTGCCATCATATTGATAAAATCACAATTTAAAAAATAAGTAAACTGTTACTGGAAATTAATTCCAGAAAAGTATAATTTTCTGCACGCATCTGTATGAAATGAAATAAATATAAAATATACTTTTCTAAAAAATAAAAATAAAATTTTTTCTATGACTTTTTACAATGTCTATATTATTAGTTCAATTTTATTTAAGACTAAAATATACAAGATATCCACTCCAATCAGGGTCCAATAGCTATTTTGTAAACCTGTAATAATAGGTATACATCTGCTAACAAAATGGTCTATATGAAGTAAATAATTATATTTTATTTTTCAGTCATTAAATGTGCTCATGAATTGCAGATTTTAAATTTTTACATAGATCCTCTACTCTGTGAATCATATTTAACAAAATATTTTTGAGACTTTAATACTTTAAATAATAAGAGCTGCACTTCAGTCTATTAAATCAATCACTAAAACCGACGGATTTATGAAAATTTGAATTCACTATTCCATGTAAATGCACGACTTTAGATCTTTTAATTCAACATCTTAAAGAAAATACGCCAATAAGTGCCCACATTTTCTCCACAGTTGATTATTAAATGCATATCTGTTTGTGTTTGCGTGTATAAGTGTTGGCGCTCTACACGGCACACTATAAGACCTAGAGCAAACCAAACTTGGTCCCTATATACTTTTGAGGATGGGAATATGCACATCAGAGTGGTTTTTTTTAATTTTTATTAATTAAAATTTAAGCAAAATTCTAAGTTTTTCCGCAATAGCTCCCTAAAAAATTACAATACAAAACTGATTTTTACTACATCTTAAAGTTCAAAAAACAATATTTTCAATGATACCAATGTTTCAACCTATATGCATGAGAGGAGTATGAGATTGGGATTTTTAGAATCCATGGCTGTTACACCCTGTTTCCAGAAGAAGAGAGCAAAAAAATTTATATCACTAAACACAAGAGCGCGCACACGCACAAAAACAAATTGAAGTTTTAGTCAATTAACAATTATAAAGCATTTCCGCTGATGCGATTTAGCCCAAATTCGAGATTCTAATGTTGCAGTGAAAAGAAGAGGTACAATAAGACGGATTGTTTCTATTTTTAAAAAATTCAAAAAATAATATTTTAATCATATTTTCCAACAATTTATTTCGCACAAAATGAAAATAAAATTTAGCCTGCACGAGCACTTTGAGTACATGGGAAAAACTAGCTTTTATCAGAGCGTTGCATCACATTGTTTAAATCTAAAATTAAAAAAAATAAGTTAACTGTCCCGGAAATTAAATCTAGAAAAGTTTAATTTTCAGCATGTTCAGTAATATGATATTTTCTAAAATTAAATGAAAGAAAAAGTTTTATGGGATTTTCTAAAATATCATTAATTTAATAAACCGGTTTTATATAAAGCATATTCACTTTAATATATGTAGGATATCCACCCTGATTGGGGCCCAATAGCTAATTTCTAAGACTTCATTAATTTAGGTATATATCTATAAAAATGCTCTAAATAAAATAAATTACATTTTATGTAGTTTTAATTCTCATGAATTACGAATTTTAAATTTTTATACAGATCCTCAGTTTTGTGAATAATATCTAATAGAATATTCTTGAGACACTAGTATTTAAAGAAAAAACTCCACTCTTTTGCAAATTAAAACTAAATAAATTATTATTGAGAGAACTTGAATGTCTCCCTTCTATAAAAATGCGCGGTTTTAGACCATTTACCTTTTTGAAGAAAATACACCACTCAGGGCTTGGACTTTCCCCAAGTCTGATTGTCTAAAATAATGAAATTGTTGATTGTCTTAAAATAATGATATTCAAAACTTTTATCTTAATCATTTCTCCCCCCCCCCCCATTTCCTCTTTAAAAAAATATTTCTCCAAAGTACATATAGAATGTCTTGGAAATATGCCGGTGAATAATTTGAGATAAAACAACTGAAGTGAGAAATTATCTAAAAAAAGCATTCAAACTAAAAATAAAAAATAAAACTATCTTAATCATTTAGAAACTATTTTATTTTAAATATTACCACATGTTTTGAACAAGGACATAAGATAAAATCTCTGTAAGTAATTTATTTTAAAAAACATAATATACAAAAGATACACACATAAAATGCAAATGATTTATTTAAAAGCATTCACCACACCATAACTATCACAGACGTATTGCTTCTATTTGGAGTATCAATAAAAGAAAGATGAAATTTTCTTGCTCAGAAAATATTTCACCAAATTTCACAGGAATATGGTTCATGCTTTTTCTATAACATGCGTCAGGAGATGTGTCTTTGACGCAGCCAGATTAGAGACTTTTCGCTGCAAAAGTCACATTCAAATGACTGGTCTTTCGCATGCATTTGTAAATAAGCGCTTGCATGAGTATGTTAACGTTTGTTTACTAATGTATCGTACCAGTTCGTAAATGTTTTACACACGTTATACACAAATGATATATTTTTTATGCGCTAGTAAATATCTTAATAAATTTGGTAAATGAAAAGATACTTTAATTCATAGAACACAATTAAACGGTTTCTTTTTAATATGTCTTTGTAAACGTTTAATTAAACTCCCTTTTTCAGACATTGCTTTATTACAGATCTCGCATACAAATGGTCTCTCTTTCGTATGCATTCGTAAATGTCTCTTTAAATAGGACTGTCAAGAAAATGCTCGACCGCAAATCGAACACAAATATGGTTTCCCACCCATATGTGTTCGTAAATGCATATTTAAATAGTCCTGCCATGAAAAGTTTTGCTGCAAATATCACATGCAAATTGGTTTTTTTTTCTTTTTTTCGAATGCGTAAGTAAATGACTTTTTTAAATCGATTTGGTAGAAAACGTGTTGCAACAAACATCACATGCAAAAGGTTTCTCGTTATTGTGCGTTCGTAAATGCTTAATTAAATTCGGCAAATGAGAAAACACTTTATTGCAAATATCGTATGCGTACGTAAATGTTGTTTTAAATTCGACTTCAGAGAAAATGCTTTATTACACACTTCACATGTAAATGGTTTCTTTTTCGTGTGCGTCCGCAAATGACTTCATGTGGCATGCATGTGGTTTCTCTTGTGTATGTGTCTGCAAATGTACTTTTAAAATACTCAATACAGAGAACGTTTTACTGAAAATATCACATGTAAAAGGTTTTTCATTTGTATGTCTTCGTAAATGCACCATTAAACTGCATTTTTTAGTAAATATTTTATTACACACTTCACATGCAAATAGTTTCTTTTTCGTGTGTGTAAGTAAATGTGATTTTAAACAAGAATGCTGAGAAAAAGCTTTAGTGCAAATGCCACAAACATAAGATTTTTCTTTTGTATGAGTCGAATCTTCCTTTAAAATCTCCTGCGCAGAAAATGCTTCATCAACTAAATCATAGGCACATGAAATTTCCATTGTCTAAGCAGCGAGAAAATGAATCACAAGCAGGCAACTTTAGTTCAGTCAGAGATCGACATTTTAAAGATTCAGAATTAATAATCTTCTTGCATACTGTATAAATGTAATTTCATTTTTACACGAACAACTGTTCAAAAAAGCTGTTTTTAAACGTGCTAGAAGTGAACGAGCATTTACATGGGAATTCAAAAGCATACATTTTTCTTGTTTGTTCATGAGTAGAAAATTCAAAATGTATTTTAATATTTAATTAAAATACTTTTCGAATTTTCTACATACAATATAAATCGAATACTTTTTAAATAAATATACAGGGGACATTCTTTTCTATAACATGGTGTTGGATTCCATTCAAAATATCTCATAAGTTGTAGTCAGAATAACAGTTTCACCTTAGCATCGTCACTTTCGGTCAGAAAGGTGTGGTGATTCTGTAATCACTTTCCTGGACTTCGAGAGGACATCATTCATCCATATTCCTCAGAAAATAATTTCAACGTAAAATAAATTAATGCAATTTTCTATTCACAGTTGCTATAGATTAAATTAGAATCACAGTTCTTTGTAATAACTCTAATTAAATGAGATTTTAAAAAAAATTGCCCAATCTTTGAAAGAATACATCTTTACAGCAAAACATTGTGGATTTTGTTTCTTTAATTTATTTCAGAACGACATTATAAAATTTTATTTGAGAGGTAAGATTCGTTAGGTAGGTTTATTCGAGAGTTTATCAGAGTGTGATATCTGACGAGGTTTGTTTGGCGATTAATAGGTGGGATGCTGTTAATACACTAAGTGCGAGAAAACCGAATGTGTATTTCTGACGCCTTTTTTATGCTCAGTTAAAACTAAAATTTGACACAGAATTACAATAGTAAGCACAAAATTCCATATTAAATTTCATATATTTAAGCCATTTCGTTTTTAAGTCATTGTGTTTGCATGCTTGCGAAAGTATAAATTGATAGGAGCTGAATTTCTGGAAAAATTTGTTTCATGTTTGATATATATATACAATTCAGATATTAAATCTGTATACCAAATTATATCAATCTAACTCTTTTCGTTTTGTAGTTATCAATTTAACTTATATTCGGACAAATAACTTTCTCCAAATGGATTTAAAAATTGATAAAAATCTACAAATTTGGTATAAAGATCATACACCAAATTTCATTCGACTAGGTCAAAGCTTTTTTGAATTATTCTGTTTATAGACAAACAGAATGCCAAAAATGCATTTTTTTTTTCTTTGTTATTATTTTATTTTATTCAGGAAGGACCGAAACGTAGAGATTCGTTAAAACTTTGACTCCGAATTCTTTGAGGATTACAATATTTTCTCATTCTATATTAGTATATGCGAAAGGAGAAAGGTCAAACCATCGACAAGATGATCAGAAAATTTTCCATTAAAACGACATTCAGTTTAACAAATAGCATATTATAGCTCAACTGAAGCCCACAGGTATGAAAGCATTAATAATCGTACCGCTTTTCGAAAGAAGGGGGGAAAAATACAAAACATAATAGTTATAAACTTAATTTATTTTACTTTATTTCATCTAAGTGCATAAAAGCAGATTAATCTCTGTGGAGACAACGTGAAAGAAAACCACAAACGAAAAAAAAGGGGGGGGGGGATTATCGCACAGTTTGCAGTGCGCCAAACCTAATCTGCGACCATACCACTCCTTAATCAATGATGAAGGGATAGGAAGACGGAGAATTCAATAAAAAACCAGCAAGTACTTCTATTGAATTTTAAAATCCCAAAATGCACGCAGAAATCAAATTTTGAAAATAAAATTCATTCAGGAATGAGACCACCTTCAAATAACAAAATATTCCTACACGTTAATGTAACATATTAATGAAAAAGCGTATTTCAACGATATCCATGAGGAAAAGTGAGAGGAAATATGTCCAAACAAATCAACTTTACCCTTCATATGTATTAGCCAATGTTATTCAGTTTTCCCGGTGTGTGAAAATGTCACACAGCATATATTAAGATTTTTTTTTAAAATCATTTTCATTTGTGCGAATACGAAAATGCTCGTTTAAATTTTTTATTGCACGAATAAAGTTTTCCACTTGTATAAGAATAAAAAAGTTGATTTAAATCACTTTTTTTCAAGAAAATTGTTTACATCTTATTTCACAAGAATAAGCAATGAAAATGAACATGCTCATTAAATAATGCTTCAGAGAAAAAATGCTTATAACGCATCTACACACATAAGAAAATTCCTTATCAGTAATTTTTTTTTTTTTTTGTAAAATAATGTTCAAATAAATAAATAAATAATATTTTCCTAAATTCGATTTGAACAAGAATTTGATTTTTAACTTTGGCAGAAAAAAAAACAAAAAAAAACGCCCATTTAAAGTACTTTTCTGAGGAGACTTTATATTGCATATATAAAAAAAAATATTTTTTTCTTTTAAATCTATCTAAAGATGTCTACATAAAGAAGCGTTCCTCAGGAAAAAAGAATCAGAAAGAAAATCAGATTTTTTTTAAATGCCTTTGATAGTGCTCATCATAATTTAAATAACTTTTTTTATGAATATGTAAAAAGTCAATTTAACTACATTTTTTTTCTTTACACTGTTTTTCTTCAGCAGCAGTAAGACAACATTTATTTAAATTAACTCTGTGATAAAATAGCCTATTATAGATAACATGTATGAAATTCTTTCAATTAAAAAAAATCATGTGTTATAAGTCTGTACTGCTCCATTTGAATCCATATGAAATGTTTAAACAAAAATAAATAATTAATTAAATAAAAATGAAAATAACTAAATGTGTTTCATTTGCCATGAAAAGCGCATCTATCTTTCATGCTAGAAATTTCTTTTAAAAACTAATCAAATATTTCCACAAAAAAAAAAAAAAAAAAATCACCAATTCAACTAATGAAAAATAAATTTTTTAAACGTTTATAAAGCATGATTATTAGTGTCTTATAAAGAAGATAAAAGAATGAGTTGATGATAAAAATTTCAAAGGAAACTGGAATTTAAATTATATTCCTAAAGTACTTGAAATATTTCTGTGCAGTTTATTTTTTTCAACTGCATATTTAAATTATTTTCTTAACAAATTGGAATTTATAAGTAAATTTTTAAAAATTTAATAAAAATTACAAACATAAAATTTTTAAAAAAATTTCTCAATTTCACATGTTTTATTACCTTTATTATATATCACTTCGATTCATATTTAAATGTACACATTACGAATTCATAGCATCATGTGTGTGTAATGTCAAAAAGAGTTTTATATGTAAAAGCTGCCCATTCCATCTTTGAAAAAAAAATTACAAATCCTTCATATATATTTATATATAAAGTAATATTCTGAGGGAAAAAAAGTTAACAAAAATTTAGATGATGCAGGGCATCTAAGCATCAGTTTGTAGCCTGAATAGGAATATATACAAATAATTTGATGTTACCTCAGATTATTCAAGTTCATTAAATTTCTTTGATTCTCCAGATTTAAGCTATCTGAAAAGAAAAAAGAAATCACTATTTGTATTACAACTGTTTCTTTATTTTGCTTTCACCCAAAACAACTCACGATATGCCTAAATTAGAATAATTTTGAAAATGTTGGCACTGCAAAGTTATACACCATTTGAGACATAAATTCGATATTATGACATATAAGAATATAATATTATTTGCAGCATAATTAAAATTATGAAAATGAAATAAAAAATGAAATTTCAAAATTACTGTTAAATATTCCTTTCAAGAAAAATAAGCAAGTTTACTGATCTGGTAGTCTTCTAAAAATGTAGAAAATAATATTATGAGTTATTCAAATTTGTCATCTTTTTTTAAAAAGATATGTTAAATAATATTCTATATCACTCAATCCCTAAAGCATTTAATAATATTTTAATCAATTGTTTAAATAAAAGCTTAAAAAGCTTATTCCACAAATACTTATTCTAACCAGTTTTTAAAAGTATACAAAAATGATCAAGAACATTAATCTTCAGCAATTTAAATATTAAAAACAACAAAAAATGGTGTAGGTAAAATGGTAGGCAAAATTGGTAATGGTAGGCAAAATCTTTTAAAAGCACATACACACACAAAAATCTCAAATAAAATATAATATACATTGATAAAAACTCTAATCTAACACGTTCTGACATGAAGTATTTAAATTTTCTCCATGCCTTCAATTATTTTTATTTAATAGTTTTAAGGTCTTTTTAAAGTGAATAAATTTAACTTTTTTCCATCAATTTCTAAAATTCTTACAAACTTTTTAACAATAAAGGCATAAGAAAAACACACACACATAAACAATTATTATTAGCAATGAAAGTTTAAGAAAAAATATTAATATAAATTATCTGCCTTTGAAATGAACATGAAAAACAAAGAAACTGTTCAGGCAACCACTTGGTTAATAAAATGAAGTCAAATTTTTATTAGAACATATGACAAAACAATGATTCCAGTTATTATATTCTATTGGTGAACAATAATATAGTAATATACTATATTACTAAATACATAAATAAAATTTTCTCTATTGCAAGAAAAATATTTTTGATTTATAACTCATTTAAGAAATTAAATAACAAAAAGGAAACAAAGGTTCCAGTAATTTTCATTAGATAATCATTATGTGTGATTTGATAAAAATCTAACAATGATATATTAAAGAACTTTCAATGTTTGTTTTGATTAAGTCATTTTTAATATATTACATTATCAGTACATTTTTATTAACTTGAACGGAACTATATGCAAGCAGAAAAGTTTGAAAAGCTATCTTTTTGCAAAAGGTGGAACTCCAAAATGTACAAAAAAAGTACTAGGTACAGATGTCTAATTTAAAAATATTTCAAAAAAACATTTCTAATAAAAAATGCATAATTAATGAAAACTTAAAATTAATTTAAGAAATACATCAATTACCTATCTTAATTAACTAGCAATACTTTCATGGAATAAAATATGATAAATATTTTTAATATAGCCAATTTTTGCTATCTCAAACGATTATGTTTAATTACTTCTGAAATTATCAGTTTGTTTATATCAGTGACGAAAAGAAAACTTTTGTTTGTGTTTTAATAACGTTTAATATTAATTTGAAATGAAATCAATCATTCGGATTCCCAACAAAAACCAAATATCCGGATCCGTCATGTGAACTTTATGACCGACAGCCATTATGACGGATAGTTACCACTAGTGGTCACGTCCAGACCCTTGATCAATCATTTTCATAAGGATAAAGGAGAAATGTTGAAAAAAGGGTTAATCTGAGGAATCATTCATTTATTTGCGGAATTGTTTTGTCACATTTTATGGCGCCAATTACAGTACCGAATTGAAGGGGAATGCAACAGATTGGTGATTTTGAAAGCAGCAAATGAGTTCATTTTCCCCGAAAAAGGATCCAATAGATCAGTTGGAAATTGATTGTACAAACGTTGATTCTAAATTTATAATTTTTTTAACACAGACACTGAAACAATGATATGAAATGGAATTTTAATATTGGCAAATAATTGCAGAACGTTTATAGTGTTTGGCATAGGGGTGTATCCGAATGCCCATCTATTTTTTATGAGAAATAAATAATAATAAAAAGTTGTCGGTGAGAAAAAATAATTAAAATTATTAATATAATCCCTACTTTTATAATAAATATAATTGGTATTTCAAATTAAAAAACCCAAATAGCCAATGTCTAGCAAGCAGTGATGGGAAGAGATTGAAATCATTCAGTTTCAAATATTTAGATGCAATTTATATTTCGATTCTGAAAATCCATTCTATTTTCTGCATTCCTTATTATTATATTACATATTGCTATTCTAAAAATCCATTATATTTTTCGTTATAATTATATATTATTTACCCATTTAGGATTTTACAATGAGATTATTTAATTCCAGTGCATTTTTCAATTACAAATTTTTTAAGGTTATTGTATTCATAATATAAATTATAATACAAATTGTATCATTGCTTGACTAAAAATAAAATATCTAATAATAGCTTCAAAATGCACATCACTTCATGATATTTCATTATTTTATAATTTCATCACCTATGAAAATGATTATGGAATTTTATTACTATATATATGTAATGATATTTTAAACTCTAATTTCAATTTAATCAATTTCGGAGGTGTTATCTTAATTTAGCCCATAGTAACTTCATTCTAAAATATTCTCTTATTTCCTGATCCAATTCCACTGTCTCTACTTAATTAATTCAAGAGAAATTTGTAAAATTGCTGATTCGGCTAAAAGCCTAACTTTCCCACACTCCGCGTGAAGGGCTAGAAAAATGCCCAATAAGCACATTCTTTTTAAAAAACCCCTGTCTTTCCCCTGTCTTGTCCGCGCGCGTAGCGAAAATCCCTATCGAAATCTCATAACATATTAGCACTGTAAAGAAATATTTTCCCTATCCATATCTCAGGTTATATAAGACCAGGGATAAAATGTTAAGAACTTTTTCCTCATTTCTTTCTGTGTCATTTTGGGTTGTGTGCGTTGCTTGTCGCTCCTGCTTTATCTATTACTCCATTTTGCCATATCCCCCCCCCTTTGATGAACAGTATCACTTATGTCAGAGAGTTGTGATATGGATTCATTGACGATTACACTATTGTTCTTTATTTTCCCTCTTCATGATGCAAATTTTCATTTGGAACCAATTTTAGCTACCTGAAGGTCGCAGTATGACATACTCACGACCAAAGGGTAGGGTTGTAAGTGTCGGTCTTTGGGTCACTAAGAAAAAGAAGCAATAATACATTAATGCTATTTTTTAAAAAATGAAAGAAGGTAAGAAAAAATATTTCTATGCCCCGGGTGCCATTTACATTCAGAAAGTCAATGATGACTAGGAGAAGAAAATCATATATACCCTGAGCACTACATACCCATACTACGCCACTGCTTGGAGCGCAATTATCCCAGTGTGTTCATAAATGAATATTTAAAATGCATTCTATAGAGAAAAAAAAAAAAGAATGCTTTCACCAAAATTCATTGAAATTAACCCAAGGAACATAGTTTATAGATAATTTAAAGACTTAATTTTACAAAAAGGCTGCATTTGGTGATTAAACGAAGAGGAATTATTGCGTGCGTTTTATTTATCATATTTTCGCATCATTTAAAATAAAATTAAATTCTGCAAAAAAAAAATCCATTTAAAATTCAATGGCACGGTAAAGAGAATATGATTTGTTGATGATTATTCAATTTCCAATCAAAATTGTTTTGCTTTAAAATGTTATAATACTTTCTGAGATAAGAATTTGAAAGATTATTTTGAAGATGATTCAAGTATAAAGCGAATTTAAAATGAAATAATTCGGAGACGAATGAGCATAAAAGGATGCGACACTGGCGTGGTGGGGTGGATTGTCGACAGAAGTAGGATTTTATTGTTTAGTCCTTGTCATCGTTCATGATGCAGCAATATTAAATAATACCAGAAAAAAAGGAATTCATTTTTCTTCCTAATATCATATTTGACGCTAAAGTTTCACTTAACCTCTCGAATATTTTGTTTCCATACCGACTCTTAATACAGGCACATATACAGCGTTTGTATCGCTTATCAACCCCTTAGACATGGCTTGCAAAGAAAAGTTGCAAGGAATGTTGGGTACTCCTCAGATCAAATTAGAATTTTGAGTTTAAACCCACAAATGGGCTTGTAATTCTGAGAAGGATGCTTCAGTTAAAATATTTGTCGCTTTTTGAGACTGTGCCACTTTGGGTGCCATTTCTGGGGCATAACCGAATATGAGTTAATTGCTGTAAATGGAAAAGTATAATTCTTCAACTGGTAGGTGTATTTTTAGCGAGAGCGCCGACGCCTGTTGCAGAAATTTTCAAACATGAGCCAAATTCCTCATTCCTATTTCCTTCTAGCGATGGTTCTCCATTGACCCCTTCCGCACTAAAATAAATTAAATTAAATACAAGAAGTAAAGAGAGTGCGACTAAAAAACATTTAATAAATATTTTTAATAAATAAACATAAATTATTTTCTTTTAGACAGTTATAAAAATATTAAAGAAATTTATTAAAACTTAAAGAAATTATTTCCTTGAAAATTATTACCAGAAAAATTAAATCATGTGACAAACAGCATAAACAGAATTTGCTGTGGAAACTCGGATATTTGAATTATTTATACTATAAAAAAACATGAGCAAATAAAGATTGTAATGTGAATGGGTTATTCGGCAAGTTTCAGATAGTTTGCCTTGGTATTACGCTTAGAATTTCTTCTTATAAATGAACAAATCTTATTGTGGAATCGATACTATATTTTCTGATGGATAAACAAAAAGGATCCACATACCTTTCCGTCAACCCTTCTAACGTTCGATTCAAATTGTCCCGCGACAGAGCTGGCATGAAAAAAATATATCCAAGATTCGAAATCTAAATGAGCATAAAGAAAGTTTCGAGGAGTCTTCTTGAAATTTTAAGCATTATTTAATGATTAGTATAACAAACATCCACAAGATATAGCCTCTCCGCTCCGATTTCTATCCAAAGAAAGAAGAGAACATAGAGCTGATATAAAGCTCTAACGGGAAGCACGGGAAGTATCTCAGCTCTATGGAAGAGAATTACAAAAAGATAAAAAAATAATAATAATGTTCAAAGATCATCATTCTCTGGCGCCACCAGACAGGAAACAAAAACAGATGCAAAGCTCATAAATTACAAAAACAGGAAATAGTTTGCGTTTATGTTATATTCAGAGTGTCTCAAAAACCTTGATCTCGGCTTTTATTCTTGAAATATTGATCGTAGACATATACCGTAAAATACAAAGTTGCGTAAAAAAAGGTGCAAATTGCTATGAAATCGATTAAAATTTTCAGAAGATTAAACTTTAAAAAATACAAAATTTAAATTTTTATACGGACCCCGTAAAAAAAATTTATGCTGAGTAAAATGTGCCCCATCCTCTAGTATGGTCATGTACAGAATTTCAAAATTTTATCCCAAAAAGTCTCAAAGATATGAAACTACATAAATGCTGACTTTAATCACTTTTCTATGCCTGGATATGAGTTCGCAAGGAGAAAAAATCATGTCGGAAGTTCGTGTTTTAGAGGTCATACACAAATTAACAAAGAAAGTAATGATTGAATAAATAAATAATAATTTTACTATTTATTTGTTTAAAGGTATTAAAAAATTGTAGAAACAATAAATTAAAGGAAAGATTACATAAAGGAAAAATTGCATAAGAAAAGATTACTTTAATGAAAGATTACATAAGAGTTTTTACAAGTTCACCGACTATGCTATTTTTAAGTTATATTCTGTAATTCATGATATAAAATTTTAAAGCATTTTTTCAGGAAGCATAGATTTTAAAATTTGTATTTAAAACTAAAGATATGAAGCATATTTAATTTTCTTATGATGCATTCCTGCGTCGCGTCATCTGCACTGAAGCTGTAAATTTATTTATTTGTAAATTAATTTGTGATTGATCCTTCTCCAATTTAGTTTTACCATATCTTTGAGAATTTTCATGATAAAATTCTGAAATTTTGTACATGGCCTTATTAGAGGATGGGGCACATTTTACTCCGTGGGATTTTTTTTGTACGGGATCCGTATAAAAATTTAAATTTTGTATTTTTTAAAGTTTAATCCCCTGAAAATTTTAATCGATTTCATAACATTTTAAACTTTTTTCTACGCAACTTTGTAATTTACAGTATATGTTTACGATCACTATTTAAGGAATAAAAGCCGCGGTCAAGGTTTTTGAGACACCCTGTATATATATATTGAAAAAAAAAGTAGTTTCCTTTCGCAACAGATCTGCTCTATAGCCGATTGAAGTGATTAACCTTTCAGGGTTGGCGAAACCGAAAGAAGCATTCCCCCAGGGCTCCGAGCTCCGTGAGTTTATGCATCCACAGACTCGGCCGATTTTTTCCCGCAAGGCCTAATTGTATTTAAAAAATACATATAAAATCATTACTGCAATTAAATATGCTGAAATTTACAGTTTATTATCATTGATAGTATCTGAATATACTTTAACCCAGGACCGTGATCACGTATACTTGATCACGCGATTCTCCCTTCAGAATCCATGATATCGTATATGTGATGAGCCTTTCCTACTCCAGGAACCCATATTCGCGTGCACGTGATTTCCATTTGGAACATTTTATTTAAATTTTTAAATGGCACTAGATGGCGGTTGAAGTCAGTTTTTTTCGAATAATTTTCAGAGAATATTGACCTTCAATATGTTCATTTGTTTCCGAGGTTTTATTTATTTATTTATTTTTGATCCGGATATTTAAACATATAAACAATTACATTTTTTTGGCTCTCTAGGGAGGTTGGGCATTTAAAGGACCTTGACTGCCTGCGCTGTGGGTTTACATTTATAATTTGACTAAGATAGATAAAAGTTTACTTATTGGTTTATGTGGCTGTTTGCATTTGGGGTTTGCTAGATAGGAATCTTTTTTTGTGTGTATATTTTGGGTGAGTTTTATTTTAGTCACTTTGGAGAAAAGAGCAAAATATTTAAGTGAGAGTGAGATTTATAAATTGAGGAATGAATCAGATAATGAAACAGAGGAAAGTGATTTTTCGAATATAAGCAGCAGTAAATCTGACTATTCAGATAACACTGAAATAACTGATTAGGGGGAAAATAGTGCGGATAATTTAAATACGTCTGATTGGCCAAAAGACATGAAAGAATTGCCATCCCTGTCGTCTTCTGGAAATAGTGATATCTAATAAATAGTTCAGAGCAAGTTGAAAAAGAATTAGATTTTTTGAATTTGTTTTTCAGTAATGAAATTACAGAAATTATAGTTGATGAAACAAATTGATTATCCTTTACTATTAACAGGAAGTCAGTTTCCAAAATTATATGTAGATATGAAGAATAAAAAGTCAAGAAGGCAGTGTGTAGTATGCAAAAAATAGTTCTTTAAAAGAAAGAAAAAACGGAAATTATCTTATTTTAAATGCAAAACTTTCAACATAAGGGGTAGGGCTTTGTCCCAAAAAAAATGTTTTGAAATGTATCATAAACTTCAAACATTTTAGATATAATAAAGTTATTTTTTTTATATTAAGTTCTCTAATATTTTCATGTTTTGAATATTAGTAAGCAAATGTATGTCATTTTCTGAAAGTATATATTATACATAACTTTATTTATTAAAATGTTACTCTATAAAAATATTTCTTTATTTTATTTCATTTCCTTTAATTTTAGCAATTGTTTTTTTAAATATCGCGACAATTTTATTATACTATATTTCGATACTATTAATCATAATAAATTGTGAATTCCAGCGTATTTAATTGCAGTAATGAGTTTATATGAATTTTTAAAATAAAATTAGGCTTAGTGAGAAAAATCGGCCGGGCCTGTGGGAATACTTTCTACACTCTCGGAGCACGCGGACCTGGGGGAATGCTTCTTTCTCCTTTCGCCGGTCCTGAAGGGGTTAATAAAATTGTAGTTATACTTTAAGCGTATTCTATAACAATATATTTCATGTTGAACGGAGGAGTGGCGATGAACAGCAGAGTAATTCAACGGGAACTGAACCGGACCCTGGAATATGGATGGCAGAGGATATTGCATCGGCTGGCGTGGAACTTCGTCGTAGAACGGCGTGACCGAAAGAGGAAGGCAGCGATGAAGTTTTGGGAGCGAGAAACTTCAGTGTCGTAAGGAAATGTCACGTGATTCATTTTCCTTGCCTCTTTCGCGGATTTAATTTTAATTCTTTTAATTAATTTGACAATTTTGCACAGATAAATCCCGTCGACTAATTAAATGTAAACATAATTTTTTGAAAGCAGAAGGCAGTTTCGAATACAGAAAGACACTTTCGATTTTTAAGTTCGCATTTATTGCATCCCGAGAGGCGCGATTTATTTACAAGAGGCGCGGACAAGGCAAGTCCACTCACAGCGCGATACTATAGCAGATTAGTGTAAAAGAGAGAGAAATTTACTTTCCCTGGTCTTATATACCATTAAGATTCTGATAGGGATTTCTCCACACGCGCCGATTTCAAACAAGGGAAACACAGGGATCTTTTAAAAAGAATTTGTTTAGAGCAGCAATTTTTATCCTTTCACTTGGAGCGTGGTTACTACTGACTAAAGCAATTTACAAAGCTTCCTTTGAATGAATGAAACAGAAAATGTGGAATGGGATCAGAAAATAAGAGAATATTTTAGAATGAAGTTAATATGGGCTAAATTAAAATAAAACTTTGGAAATTAATTAGAATTGAAATCAGATTTTAAAATATCGTTACGTTACGTATATATATCCGAAGGTGAATAAGATGTCGCATTCTGCTGAATATTTCTGGACTGCCAACTATGAACTAAATACGATGGAAGTCGGCAGACTTTTAGACATCGCATTCAAATGTCGTTCATTCAGTTTATAATTTGTATTATGTTTTGTAATATAACCGATAAGGTGACAGGGGAATGAGCTATCACATTTTGCCAAAAATTTTTGATCGGCCGACTAAGAACTCTGTACAATGGATGCCGATTATGTTAATTCCGCAGATTTTTAGACATCTGATTGAAATGTAGTTCATTCAGCTTATAATTTGAGCTATATTTAGCAGAATAATCAATAAGCTGACAAGTGAATAGGACGGCGCATTTTTGGCAACTAATCTGTGTCTTTCTGCTAAGATGTTATCATAGATTAGGAGAAAGAATTGTTTTCATCGAGTATTTCGATTACCTACAAGTGGTGTTTCTAGGGAAATATACTTTTATATTATACATGAATAGGGCGAGAGAGTTGTTTTTCCTAATTCAGAATTCAATGAATAATAGCTCTAAAATGAAACGTAATTTTATTCAACTAATTTTTATTTCCTCCTTAACGAATTGGTAAATTTATTTTATTGATTCCACTGTGAGATTTTTCTGACTAAAATCAATTTAATGGTTATATTAAATTTAATAAAGCACTGTTTCCTTTGGATATTCTTGTGCAATTTTCAGGCTCAGAAGAGCTATTTTGCTGAAGTCAAATTATGTAAATTCAATATAAATAATGAATAAGTAAATTCTGTAACTATAAATTAAGTTTATTTAATATTAAAAATATTTGTTGTTTGCAATCTAATTTGCAGGCTGCAATTATTACATTAAAATAATATTACCCCTAGAATAATATAAATACATTTGAAATAATGATAAGTTTTCAAGTGATTTTTGCATTTTAATTTATTTAATATTTTTACTTAACTGCAGATTAAAATTTAAAAATTCAGTAATTCGATGTTCGATTCAGACTTGTCATTGTATTCAAAGGGGTTAAAAAAAACGAAAGTATGCAACTGAGAGGGTAAAATTCATTTTCTAGGAAGAATAGTAGCTTGCAATAGCTTCGAAGGAAAACAGTATTTAAACATAAGACCAGGCACCTAAAAATGAAGATAGAGGAGTAACTATTCAAGATCTAACTGGGTTTTTTTTTTTAATAAAATGCATTGAGTTTTACTTTCTCGTATATGTAGTATAAAGAAAGTATAGTAATCGTCAAAAAATTTGATCCCGAGATTTTGACGAATCTCCACGTTTTCGACTTTCCGGATTTCGAAAAACACATTTTTAGAAAATATCCGCCTGTCTGAGACAAAAATAACTGAAAAATAGTTTGAGCTAGACGGCTGAAATTCGGTATACGATCTTTACACCAAATTTGCCGATTTCTTTCAAATTTTGAGTAAAATCTGCTCAGAGGACGTCCATCCATCCGTCTCTTTGAATGTAAGTTAACATGACAATTACAAAACGAAGGGAGCTAGATTGCTAAAATTCGGTACACAAATTCAACATCTATAATATAAATTTCTGTCAAATTTTGAGCCATATCCAACATAGGATTGATTGTTTATTGATCTTTACTTTCAGAAACACGCAATTCGATTAATGTACTATGACTTAAATATTATAATAAATTAATACATCAAATTTGCTGTGTGATTTTGTGACTTCAAGTGCAGTTTATTAACGAAAGCCAAATATTAATCACCAAACAGCTCGCCAAGGGTATCACGATGGATTCGGTAAAAATGTTAATTCACACCAAAGGTTAATATTTCGTAACTATAGTACACGAATGCCATGTAAGGCGTTTTCTGGCATGACAATTTTATTAGAGAGTGTACGAGAATGTTCTGGGGAAATCACTTCCACTGGTTTTAATTCTAAATTTACATTGAAAGATAAATACATGGGAAACCTAATATTTAAGCAATCCTTTTTTCACAAGTACATTTTTCATATTTTAAGTCAAATAGTAAGTTTGTACATATATTTACTTAATATTTCCTCCAAACTTCTTAAGAAACATCTTTGTATCTTTTCAGCATTTTATATTGTTCGTGTCCGAATTAAAATAACTTTTTGCGGTACGTGTAGGCTTATTGCCTCAGATTCGAAATACACCCGAATTCCTACTCATTGTTGCAATTCTTATGAAAATTTCTTTAAGAAGGGAACTAAGCTAAAAAAATAAAAACGATTTTTGGCGAGTACATTATTTTTTAATTTATTATTTTGAATTTCCAAAAATTTCCTTTTATAAAACTTTTTGAATTTAGTTTCTACATTCAGTTTCTGGCCAATCTATGTTTTTATCTATATATTACAATCTAGAATGAAATATAATTATACTTTCTTTCCAAAATTTGATCCCAGAGCGAGTAAATATCGCCTTATATAAAAATTGACTAAAATATTCACAATCTTTTATTAGTCAGTAAAAGAGACTGAGAACAACTTTTTACAAATAACTTTGTAAATTTTGAAAGAAGAGATTAGCGTCTGAATAAAAAAAA